>UFQX01000082.1:244830-623401 GCA_900497675.1 Arapaima gigas
CCCCCCCCCCCCCCCTCCCAAGGAGGTCAGTGTAAAAGGGGATTTAAAAAATGTGAATGGCTGCACTAGGAACCAAGTTCCAGGCCTCAGGGCAGGAGTAATTGCCTGGGTAATTAAGATAAGTGATCATTTTTATATTCTAGCTAACATCAAATAGCCTAACCATGTTTCTTTTTTGTTTTTATTTTTAACGTAGGGCGGCAGTAATGATTAAAGTGAGACTGTGTTCCTGACGTGATATATTACCTACAGTGGGAAATAGATTTAAAGGGGTGTTTGGGTCAATTGAAGGTCATTTCAGTGTCTTTTTCCAAGTCATAACACATCATTTAATAAACTCAAGTGCTTTCATGTTTATTTTTCAGCAGAACCGCCAGGTCAAGTGCAAACGTAAGTTAACATGCTCAAAAACATTCTCAAAAAGTATTTTGGAAATGAGCTTCTGAACAATATCCATCTCTATTAATGCTGAATATTTTTATTATTAAACCAGATGCTGGGAATCTTGATTTTATCTAATTCAAGCTGTGGTCTCATTTTATTTATGTGACACTTGTGTAAATTGTCAACACATGGACTTTGAGAAGAAAATAAACAAAATCCCCTTGACTTTTCCTGCCTCAGAAAATAATAAATAGATGATTATTTTAAGGCACTGGTATTATTTAAAAACACTTTCAAGATGGAAACCTAATATATGGTCATTCAGAAGTATTAAAAAGTTGAGATAAAACTAGAGAAATTCAGTTAACCCCTTCTACATTATGTTTAAAGGAATTTTGAAAAAAAACTGCAATCATTAGGTGTATTGGATATGTTCTAAAAAAAAAATATAAAAAAATATATGTCAACAGAGGAAAAGTATCAATCAATAAGGAAAGTGGGAAGAAAAACATTAGCTTTAATAAAAGTGGTGAGACTGAAGCGTTTCGCTAAAGGTGAAATATAATGAAATTGAGTCGTATCCATCTTATGCTTGCAAACAGGCTCCGTACAGACTTACTAACTTTATCTGAATTATGTTAAGCTGAGCAGTAAGTAGCAGGGCAAATTTAGCATAACCCCTTCAAACAAGTGGCAGCAGACATTAAAGAGCATTATGAAAATACTCATTATTATATTTAATAAATAAATAATGTCTAATGTTTAAAACCTTCTCTAAAAGGCCCCCTACAGCAGCTTGTGGAATAATTGCCCTTTTGTGTGCACATTTTTTTACTTATGTGCAGTGTTGGAGAAATGCTTTACTCATCAATGCAAATTCAGTCTTAAACAAGGGATATGCTGGCCAAAGGTTTCATGTGTTCCCACGTTTTCAGGAAGAGCTGTGCTGCTATTTGTTTTGTGAGCAAATTGAATACACCAGTGCACACAGTCTTGTCTGTAAAGACGCAGTGACCAGTGCTCAAGACATGCAGGTCAGGGCCCGGGTGTCACAGGAGGAAGAGGATCGAACTGAAACAATATTCTTCTGCTTCCTTATGAATGGCATTTATGTTGGAACATAAGCACACACACACACACACACACCCAGATACACACAGACACACTTACTATCCACTAGATTGCCGTGCAAAACAGAAGGAACTATCATTTCCCTGAGCTATTTATTGAATCCATGTCTCCAGTGGCCTGGTGTGTTTTGACTTGTAATTTTGTATATAAATACAAAGGACTATGGGGAAGTGGTGTGACCTCAGCCAGACCAGGAAGTGGGATAAATGGGTGGTCTGTGCTCTCCACGTAAGATAGTCACAGAGATCAGGCTCACTGCTAACTAAAACCGTATGGAACATCTGATGAGATGAGCTCATTATCTTGTCAGCAAGCTGTGTTATTTGTCAAGAACACGTCAGGAGGAGTCAATTGATTCAGTGGTGCTTGCTCAGATCCTTAAGGTACAATGGTTAGTGTAGAATTATAAGCAGTCAGTGAGAAGGGGGGACAGTTAGAAAGTGACAAAAAGTTTGGCTTTTGTTAATGACTTAATAAACAAGTTTCAATAGCTGTATTATGTGGAAACCATTTTATTCTAAGCATTGAGCGTTATGCGTTTTAAACTCTGAAAAATATTTTAATGTAGTCCAAATGGATGGGTTTGAGAAAAGCCTAGAAAATTGCTTTATTGAAACAGGTGTTTTCTTTTCATTAAAGCTTCTCTGGGATTTTCAGTTTCAAATGTGTCTTATTTTGAAGGATTATTTAGGGAGAAAAGCAGGCTGACAACAGTCCAACAGACAAGTGACATAAATGTTTTGAATGTCAAAAAACATTTTAACTGTGCAGTACAACACTTTACGCTGTAAGTAACTTTTGACAAAAGGTCAAAGTAGCTCTGCGCAATAATATGTCTTTTTTGCTTTGTTTATAGGTTAGCCTGGAGTAAACCCTGTGCTTATGTCATTTGCCAGGGCCAGATGTCGGAGAAACTGCGGAATGTGTTCATTTTTAAATTTTTGTCAAAACATACACCTTTTACCACACCTTTATCAAACACCTCTTCTAATACTATCAGCACGTCTTTAGCTATTAAAATCATTGAATACTAACACTGCAAAAGCAGAATGCAGCAAATGAATTGGTCTGTTTTGTTATTGGAAGTTTTCCTCTTAATGAATGACTCATTATGAGCTTCCTTTTCCAGTGACTCAGAGAAAAGTAGCTCGCTGGTGTCTGATGGTAATTTGCAGTGTTTGCCATATGTTGGACTGTCAGAAATCATAAAGTATCTCGATTTCAGCCCGAGAGGTTTTGTCACAAGACTGCACAGCATATGTCTTAAATGTTGTTCATTAGGTCATATTCTTAGAAAGCTCTTTTCTGTTTCTTTATTTCTCATTTTCAGAATTAAGCATTTTTGCCAGCAACATCAAGCAACCAAGAAAATGCCATGGAAAAGTGTAATATATAAGCTTTGGACCTGATGCCATTTGATTAGACTGGAGGTTTATATTGGTCATACAGTTAGAGGTCTGGTCTCCAGGAATGCTTGAGACTACTTGAGCTTGAGCTTGATCTTGATCTTGATCTTGATCTTGAAGATCTTTGAAATGGAAGACAGTAGAAAACATATTTAACGCATCAATTTGGGAGGAAGTTCCTGAATGTATATTTGAGTACATAGTGCTGATAGTTTGAATCCCACCTTGTGTGCAACATTAGTGTGGAGATTTACAAACATCTCATTCAGGATATGGTTGCTTGTCTCTGATCAGGCTCAGGATTACAGCAAATACAAGACAAGAGTGTTTTCTGTTCCGTTGTGTGACCTGGGTGGCATGTCAGCTGCAGATTGTTACAGTGTCAGTACAAGCAGGCGTTTGTTTAAATGGTTAAATACTAACTAGTTATACTTGGATGGATATCCTGTGAAAACACACACACTTTACTTTCAGGTATTGATTTGATGTCATGAAAAGGAAACAGTGCAGGAAGAATAAGAGGTTGAGGGTGGAAATGATGAATAATGCTATGTAAATTCAGGGCCACATTCTAGAGCCAAATGGTCTTTAAACAGCCCTGAGCTCAATTTGTTTGGGCCAGCATTTATGTTATACGGACTGCATCCAAGGTTTGTCTTTGTCTACTTAGCCGTGTACTTTTGTGGCAAGCAAACATCTTATGGAGTTTTAGCGATGTGACTGTTTATGGCAGTGCTTGAATTGGGTCAGGTCTCTCCAGTTGGAACTTGTGATTTTCAACTGTCAGACCTCCGGCACGTTTCACCGAGCACCACTTTTTAATGTGTATGTACCTTGTAGTTCTTCATCAGAACACCATCACCTTATCTACTCCAGTTAAAGCATTGGTTACAGGAGCAGCAGAACGACTCCTGCAGTAAAAATATTTATTGCACGTCGAACCACCTTATCTCTGCAGTCTGTGAGGCTTCATGGCTGCCCTCTTCCTGCACAGAAGTTTGGCTCTGAAGTGGTGCTCTGTGCTTATTAAGAAAAAAATTAAAGAGTTTGATTTACTTCAAACAAACTGGTGTTTTTTTTTTTGTCTGTGCAGACAGCAAGCTGCATCTGGTGATATATATAGGCAGTTTGAATATTTTAGCAATTCCTTCATGGCCAATTTAAAATGGTTGTCGTTTTAAACAGCCTGTTTGTGCATTGACCTACTTGGTTTTTTTTTTCTGCTATCCATTGTCTCAGCCACTCAGTACATTTCTGAAGCTACATGCATTGGATACAAGCAATAGTTGAAATCTGCTGAGACATCTGATCAAATTTCCAACAACCAGCATGTATAATGACGAACAGATTTATTTATTTGGTATATTTTATTTTAATGCCTTTATTATATTTAAATGTAGTCCTCCTAGATGTTGGCAAATGTCACCCCTTTACGGAGCTATAAAATTAAGACATTACAACACTAATCACTAATATGTACAACTGTCAAAAAAAATGGCTTTTCTAATGTTGATTAGTGTTATTTTCTCATACATTCTTATTCAAAAAGACATTTTTTTAATTGTCGTTTGTAGTTTTCTGGTAAGCAAGTGAAACTTTTGTATTTTACCACATTTTTAAAGTGATCTTTTTTGCTATGATTAGAAACAGTTTCCAATCGACTTCATTTCCTTTAAGAAGTATCTAAAGTGGCATGTTCACAAATGTCCAGTTAACCTTTCAGTGGTCGTAAACTGATGCTTTGTAATAAACTGTGTGCCACAAATCAAATTCCTTTGAAAAGGACAGAGTGTATGTTTTGATAGGGTAGTTTCTCCAGTGGTGTATTCACAGTAGAATGGCAATTTTCAAGGGACAGCGTTGGCACCGACATTGATAAATTCCCCCATCCACCCAATCGATAAATCTCAGTCTATCAACCTCTCCTCCCCTATAGTACACTGTCATAATTACAATGTCAAAATAACGTCTTTCCTGGATTGACTGCGGCCCCCCACCCTTTAAAGTGATGTTTGATGGGCAAGCCGTTTATGACTGGCTTACAGTGATTGGCAGCTCTGCTAGCTAAAGCCAAAGGCAACATCGAAACTCCCAATGTGTGCCGCCCGCCCCAGCACTGGGTGTCACTCACTGGGAAATCTCGGACCTCACTGTCACATTACCATATCAGAGTGACTGTCTGACAGGAACACTAAACAGTTTTAGCTCAACCGTGGCAATGGAACATTTTAAAACTTTGTAACTCCCACAGTTTCTTAAAAAAAGTTATGTTTTCAAAAGCAGTGTTGAAAATTTTCAGTGTTGCTTTGTTAATGATTTGCAAATGTGATAGTGGCAAAGAATAACAAAGGTTTATAAAACAGTTTGATTACAGCATCTAAGTTTCAGTGGATCTGAAAGGCTTTAATCACATTATGCTTTTGGTTCTTATTTAGTTGACAATATTAATAGTTTCCATTTGGCTTGCTGGGAATTGTTTCCTTTAAGTATTAATGTGCTCAAAAGTACATATACTGAAGTTTACATATTCTTTTGACTGTACTTCTGTTAATTAATTCATAAGGCATTGTGCTCTTTACATAAGTATAGATTATTTTTAGATACTGTCACTATAAACAGTATAGTTGACTAAAGATAATGGGCCATAAAGCGTTTTAAAGTTCTAGTGTGCATATAAATGCAAAGAAAAGGCAATCGTTTTTTAAGCTTTTAATAAAAATGATTTAACAAAGCTATATAATTCGTACCATGTTGTTTGTAATGCGTGGTTAGCCTGTGCCCCCTGCCATCCTGAAAGTGACAAAGTTAATTTTTCCAAGAACCCAAGTCCTCGGTTGTTCACTCTTAAATACAGTACCAAAGATCATACCCCAGAGACAGAGCAACCATTCAAGCACAAACAAACCATGTTAGAAACACAGTAATCCAACAAATCTGGCTTCTTGGGCCAGTTATTAGATCACAAGGCCAACATCCCCACAGTTTAATATTGCAATTGAAACTAGGAGCATTGCTGGATTGATGGTGGCAAACATTAACCGCCTTTGTGTTGGTTAGCAGCACTTTTTGATTCACTTTAGACGATTTTATGGTTTGTTTATTTCTGTGTCCCAGGACTGGAAGGAAATTTGATTCGTATTAAGAAAAAGCATCTCACATTTTCTTGAAAAGAGATTCTTTGCTGTTTCTTCTGTACTTTTAATTCGCTTTCATGCTCCCACACACTGCTGTTTCGGTGTGGCTTCTTCAGTGTGATATAGCTTTTCACTAGTATTTAAACATATTAAAAGCTAGATAGTGCTCAGTCTTAATACATATTTTGAAAAATTTAGTTTCAGTAACAGCTGAAAGTAAGCATGTGAAGTTTTAAAAAAATATTAATTACGATCATGCTAACACACTTACAAATGACAAAAGCAGAGCGATGCTACAAATCTGCTGCATCTGAACATTTCTGCTGTGTAAATGGTTGTAAGTGACACCTCTGTGGCTTCTTTGTAGGCATTGCGTGGGAGGCCTCTTCTGCGTTTCCTTATCTAATGATTGGAACAGCAGCAGTCTCTAATGGTTGAAATAATCTAACCTTCACCCGACCCCCCAGGTCCCCAGACAGCAGGGTGGACATTTACTCTTTACCACACAAGCCAGCTTTTTAGAAAGCCAGAAGCACCATTACAATAGGGCTCTGTGGGACTGTGTCAGAGATCATACCCCCCGACACCTGGCACGATGTGGCCGGGCTCCGGTCTTAGTGACACCCTCTTTAGATAACCGTCTTAGGTTTAAATCTAATTAGCTTCTTTAATTGGTCTGCTTTATTTGTGTTTAGTGAGCACAACTGAAGGAAGTGTGCCTGCCTTTACGAGATCATTTGTACTTAAGTGTGACTAAGTCTTGCGTTAACAGAGGCAGTTAGACATTTATCTTAAAACTTTCCATCTGCTTTGGTGTTTGAAAACTTTAAAAATCTTTCCTTATGTACTTTTCAATTTCTGATAAGTTTAATATGATAACGCATAATGAATGAAAGGTCAAAAAAGGTCATTTTGATGCTCTGAAATTTGGTCTTCGCAATTGTTTTTAGTCAGCTGGCGTTGGCGTTACACAAAATTAACACAAAAGTATATAATGCAATAAAAGTGCTTTCCAAAGGCTTTTATTTCTGTTTTTGACTGTGTAGAAACAGACAAAAACAAAATAATTCAAACTTAGACAAATGACTAAATGTCTCATTTCTTTAAGATGCAGCTGTTAATTCCCTAGAGTGTTTGTTAAGCTACGTCGCTATTAATGCATTTATTTCTGAGTAACTTCTCAAAGAATTAGCTTGCAAAAAATCTGGCAGAACTCACAATCCCAGTTTCCGCTTCAGTGAGCCACTGATTTGAATTTATTGCTCTTAATGTAGAGTTTAATGCACTCCTGCTGCAGCTCCACAGCATGTCCCAAATCCTGTTGTCCCCACAATGGGAGAGGGTCAGAAGTAGCCTGACCCCTGGCAGAATGCAGGGCGATTAGGAAGCGGGCAGCACGCGGGCAGCTGCACGGGGCACCCTGCCGGTGCACCAGCATTGCAGAAATTGGCTTGAATATGAATGATGAAGTGGCGCACTCCTCGCTGGCCCGCCCTGTCGCTTTGGCTGCCGAGGACAGCCTCTCTCAGCAGCTGCCGTAATTGTGTCCCCATTGTCGTGAAGACCACCTCCTGGCCAGCCCTCTACAAGCGCCCATTGTTCTGCAGGAGTCAGGAGATTTCACGCTTTGACAAATGCCAGTTAAGGTCCAGCTGCCTGACTACAGACACACGAAGTCCAAACGGCATGCGGGGGGGGTTGGAGGACGGTTGACGTGGGGGGATTGGAAGGCTTGCGTCTGCAAAGCGAGAGCTCTGACATGCCAAGGCCTTTTGCATAAGTCAAGTGGGAACAAATGATGCTTTATGGGAGACTGCTGACGACGTAGACCCGTCTTCCCTTTGAAGTGGCGCCGGACCATCCGCCTTTTTGCGCGCCATTGTCTACATACTCCCCCCCTTTTCGTGTTCTGGCTACGTCTCGTCTCTGCTCCATTTGATGACTTTCGATAAAAGTATGGCTGCGGCTCCGACCCCCCAAGACAAGGATTGTGGCAACTAACAATTCTCCTCTAGCAGCCGGGCTCTTGTAGAAAAGGCCTTCATTGTAAAACGGCCTAAATTCGGAGGTATTCCTTGAACAATGGCCCCTTGTTCTGGTGCCCATAAGGGAAAGAGCGTTTAATTTTTAATTACACAGTAAACAAAGAGTTTGCTATAGACGGATGACAGTTCCAAATGTGCCACATAAAGAGAGGATCCCATGAATTTGAAAGTCTCCTATTTTGGCATGCACGGATTCCTGTGTTTTTGTGTGAGTGCAGAGCATCTCTGTAATATTCCGGGTCATGCTGGAAACACTGGTTTTGGTCAGCAAGTACTGAATCTTGCAACAAAATAGAAAATTTAGGCTAAAAAACTCAGCAAGATATTTTTTTATATTCATTATGACCAGAATAAGTAGAATTATGTCAAAATTTTTAATGTTATCTTTAGTAATTATTTGACAGTGCAAACAAAAAGAAGCAAAGCTATCATGTAGCAACTGGACCCAGATGTTGTGATTGAACATTTCTGATTCCCATATGTATGATATTTAGCCAAAAACCACTTAGTTTCACTTCAATCTGTGAGACAGAAACAATATTGTTGTACATTCTACCATATGTTCTCCTCTTCTGAGTACATAAAAAAGAGACAGAAATAATCGGTTCCCCCAGAGCATTAAAAAAATTAAAGCAATATTTGTGTGATTTTTAATTTGACTTCCTGACGCGGGAAATAGTTGAGATGACTGTTATAGAATCATGCTGAATTACTAATTAATGACAGATTTCTGTCATGATAACACTGAACACTGAATATCAAGTTTCTTCTTCCACACTGAGTCCCACCTGCTGTGTCTCATAGCAGCTCCTTTTACGTGTGTAAGAGTGAATGTTATAGTATGATTTGTTTATTTCTCATTTAGATATTTTAACAGTCTATAAGCACGACTATACAACAACTATACAATTACAAAAACTATAAAACATAAGCAAAATATAGATATTTAGCAAGAAAGCCAGACTATGTACATTATGTGTTTTTATTTGTAGCAGAACTGAACTTACATTTATAGGATAATATCATTGTATTATTAGATATAGACTCACAATGATATCTTTCATGACATTTTTACTGTATAAATAAACATTTGCATGTAAACATAGCATGATATTGATGTTAACAGATTTAAAACATATCTGAGAAAGAAAGTTTACTCTGAATGAGTGATAACTCTGAATGTAAATAAATTAAAATAAAATAACACTTGTTAGAGAACTGAGTTGGGCTAAACAGTGATGTAAGAAATCTGGCCTCTAGCAATTTTTTTACACCTGTAGGAATTTTGTGGAATGTTCATTTTTTGCTTTCTTTAGAACTTTTCTCTACAAAAGGATGAAAGGCAAAACTAGCAATTGTATTTGTCCATTGTTCTGTACATTTTTTAATAGTAAAGAATATCAAATGTTCTCTACAGACAAATTAGACCCAAAACATTTATAACTGCAAATATTAAGGATGACATGTAAATAACATAGCACACAAGGCTTTTTTAACAGATATTTTCAAATATCTGTTACAACAGTTTTTCATTGCCTAGCATGTGGGTCCATTAACTGCACACCTATACACTGTGTTTAAATATTCATTTTTTATAGTTCAGTATATAATAATTCCAACAATGTACTTATACAAAGTATTTGATGCCTCCAAAGATGGCACGAAGGTGTCACTTACACTACAGACAATGTGATGTATAATAAATTCCACCATTGTGGTAATGTAGTATAAATATTATAATTAGTACAAATGATGGATTCCGAATGACCACGAACCTGACCAGAACAGTTAATGATAATGGATAGCTGGATAGATGTATCATACAAAGTATATATGCATTTAAAAAACAGTACAATTTGATAATTTTTGCAAGATGTAATACTCCTTATTCATAGAATTTGTAATTGTTGCTAGAAAAATTATGCCTCATGGTTTTAAATACAGACCTGATTTTGCTTGATTCCATATTAATTCATTATGCAAATGCAGCCAGGAATTTTAACTCCTTAACAGAGTGACCTCAGTTCATCAGCTTTCAAACATGTTTTTACTGTAAAAGCTGAGGAAAGTACTGCTAGTTAGAATTTAATATTGAATTTCTTTTTTCACCGTGTATCCACACCACAATAAGTTAATGCCTCTTTGAAGTTGTTTTTCTTTGTGTTGTTCAGGGATTGATCTGAACACGCCTGGAGTCCTGAAAATACCTTTGTTTTTCTATGGGAGCCCATTAATCCATAGGTAGATTGGGTTCTTTTCCACAAAAATGATTGGATTTACTTACCACCTGACTTGAAATGATTCTAACTATTTAAAACATATTCATAAAATTCTGACGAGAGCATTTATTTATTTCAGGAAGGCCCCGGAGTAGTGATCATTAAAGCTTTGCTTTATAGTGATTTTTTTTACTATAAAGAAAAAAGGTTAAAACGAAAAAGAAGCAATTTAGCTGGACTTCTGAGTGCTGAAACTTTTGAATAATTTAAAGATCTACAACTGCACATTTCTTTCAGGAATGAAAACAAAAAGCGTTTTAACAGCAACTTTGGATTGCTTCTAGCATTCATAGCAAAACAGAGTTGTTGTATTTCCTTCTGTTCTTTGTAAAAGAACTTTGAAGCTGCAACAGAAGAAATATTTGGTTTAAATAACCCAATTAACAAAGACTACACCTTGGAATTGCTTGTATGAAATGGTTTGCTAACCTTTTTGTCTATGTCTACTGGCAGCATAGTTAATTAAAAACAAGTTGTTAGAGGAAAAGAGCTTAAGTCTTAATATTTTCTCATTATTATTATTATTATTATTATTATTATTATTATTATTATAGAGGAATATAATAGTAGTAATAGTAGTAATTATTTTGTGACTTACCACTTCATCCTTTGTAGCTGGGTGTTTATTCTAACTGTTTGCTAGGGAAATATTGTCAGGTGACAGTGTTTAGCTAATGATTTAATAAGCTATGGCTGCACATTTTGGTTATTTTTCCAAGGTTTGTCATAACATGTACAAAGAGCTATGACTTTTTTCCAAGTCATATAACTTAGCAATCCTAAATGTCACATAGTGGTTCAAGGAGCCAGAGGGCAAGCAACAAAAGTGGCAGGTCTTTATTTCAGTGCGACATCTGTCACTCGTTTTCTCAGCTATGGAATACCAGAAAATACCTATTTTTTATATTTATAGAAATGAAAGAAACTGATACAATAACTCTGATGCACATAACCCTAGATAATACTGTTCTTACTCTGTATTATGTTTTCATGAAATGCATAATTTCAAAAATTTTGACAATTCACAATAATTTATTCATTTAGCCAATGCTTTACTCCAAACCAACTTACAGTGGTTGGTTTTCTATACTAAGATACTGAAAATGATCAGGTTTACTGCTGATCAGGGTAGGTATCTTGCTTAGAGGAATAGGGATTCAAACCTGATACCTAATTGTAAGGCAATGTTGCAGCTATTAAATCTACTCCCCCATAGTGCTGTTACTTACAATTTTACAGAATTTAGTTATGAAATACTGAACTCTATACCGGTCTGCTTAATGCTATATACTTTTTCTTTGTTTGTGTATTTATTTAACATCTAACTTACAAAACTAAACATTTGTATTGATGTAAACCACAAACAAATTTGCTCTTTTTATTAAAAAACACTGAAGTACTTGTAGGCTGATGTGCAAGTGCTGTGAACAGTTATGCAAAAAACAGATGTACTCTGGATGAGCAAAATATCCCTGGGGCCGAGAGGTTTCAGGCTTACTTTGGTCTACAGTTTGGAATACATCCGGGAACAAATGATTGCTAGTTTTTTTTTGGTTTTCTTGTTCACGTATCTCTTTAATATTGTCTTTCTTTCTCTGTCTGGATCCCTCTGATTCATGACACAAGGCACAAGAAAAGATTATTGGTGATTGGTAGCATATGGCAGTATAGCACTGTAGCTTTGTTTTAACATGATAATTTTGCTGAGCGGGTGTTATATTCATCCTACTTAACTTGCACTGAAATATTTTATAGTTCATATTTTGTGCTCTCTGACATATGGAGTATCAGCTGCTAATATCCTTGCTGTTCTATTGAAGAAAAAATGTTTTGTTATGATTTATCTAATTTATGATAAATATTCAAAGTAAAACTACTGTTGCATGTTGAACATATAGAGAAAATATTATAATAATGTTGTTCTCTACATGATGTTTTTTCCTGAAGTTGAGTTTTCTTTCCAATGGTTACGTCATTGCTTAGGACCAAATCTGTAACAAACCATGGGTTTTTAGTGCATCTAGTGCTGTATTGTTTAATATAAAAAAATATTTGAGTTGAGTAGGTGGGTAAGTGATGTTGAGTTGAAATTCACTCTTGGTGATCCCCCTCATGATTTATGCTATGGAAGGGGACAGAAATGGTTGTCTTCCTCTTTCTATGTGTTTGGACTGTGAGAAGAAACTCATGCATTTTAAGGTGTTTTAAGGTGCTAAAAAGTGTGAAGTAGTAACTGTGTTTTCGATGAAGTGCACTAAAACAATGCATTTATCCAATGTAATAGTAATGGAAGTTATATTATCAAAATAGTCATAAATCATGACAAAGATAAAATACGGTCCATTCAACAACAGGACTAGAGTGTAAATTTATTGTAAAGGTTTAGTATTTCAGCTGAAATTCCAGCTTGATAAATTAAAATGATGACCATTCAGTGAGACTATTAGAGTTGCTGCTGCCAGATCAGCTGAGTGTACAGCATCCTCTTCTCACCGAGCCTCGCTGTCTGCAGCACTGTGGGACACATTATTGATCTTGAGAAGGTCAAGATCACACTATTGTTTTAATAACATCATAGTTATCACTCAGTAAGGTTAACATTATCTGACCTAGCCTCATTTATGGTACACCATTTCTTGAAACATGTGTTCCCTGTATGAAAACAATTTGGGTTCCATGCCAAAGGTCAGCACTGTAGCCACTTAAGAGCTCAGAGAAGCTAGTTTGGTTCCTCTGAGGCCTCTTGAAGTTCAGTACTGGCACTCCAGCTGAAGGCAGATATCCCACATACCATGGATAGCTTCTCTGATGCATTATATATTACAGGATGTACATGGAAGCAACATAGAATCCATAGACTTTGAATGATGTAAGACCAACATGTCTTCATTTTCACTTTTTTCAGTAACAGAAAAAAATGATTTATGCACATGAAGGATTTGCGTAGGCTGACATTCAGCTGACTCTTCCATCTTTTGTAGACCTTTTAATTCTGTAAACAGGTTTCCTTCTGTGTGCTCTGGACAGGAGCTGCAAACTCTTACCAGCAGTTGGGCCCTTCGCTCCATGCAAGTAAAGTAGCATGCGCAATAATTGGTGCTCTGCATGAAGCCACAGTGAGCTAAGGCACTCTCAGAATACATTATAGCAGCTGGTGCCTTAGTCGTATCCTACTTCGATAGTTAGCACAGATAACAGACTGCAAATGAACTGGGGAGGCCATGAAGAAGCCTGTGAAGAAAAAAGTTCATGTTGGTAGGCATATTTAAAATTACTGAAATGCATAAATGCTTCTCCCTTTTTTTCTCAAATGTTGCACTGATAAAGCCTAGGGCGAAAGGATGTTTTGTGATGTTCCATCTCTCCAATGTGAGCTGAGTGTGCTGTTTGAGGCAATGACATTGAAGATATTACACATTTACTCGACTAAAAAGCAGCCCGAGCGCTCCGCCGTACATTGCCCTGAGCAAAAGCCCCCAAGGCAGCCTTCCTCTTCCTTGCCCAGGGCGCTTATCCTGCCTCTGTGATACCATAACTGCACGTTGTCAGGAAACATTATGCCTTTAAGACGTGCCTGTGTCGGTGCTGCAAGGTTAAGATTTTGCTGGGTGATAAATAAGCCATAGGCTGTGTATGCATGATTAGCATTTGTATTGCTATGGTGCTTGAATGAAACCTTTTTAACAGATCATTGTACTATTATTGTCTATTTTCTGTTTACGTTCCATACCCATAATCCTTATAGATTTAAGAAGAAAGTAATGTTTTCAAGTATAAAAATACATATTCAGACTGGGAGGATTTACATATTTTATTGGAATGTATGTTACTGTTCCTCTACGTCTTCAAATGTAAGCATAAATAATTTATAGTAGCTATTATATGACTGCATAACCCTAAATGACTAAACAGCACTCCTTTGGTTTACGAAACTTAATCTGTTCCTGAAAATGCTCCAGATACCAAAATTTGAGTTACCAAAAGTTTATTTCTCATTATTTCAAGCATGAAAAATGATAACGCATTTCCAGTCCATCCAAAAAACCGCAAAACAAGTTTGCCGAATATCACCAAAAGACTGTAAAACACCAGTGTAACTATCAACCCATAAGTTCAGCATGATATAAAAATTCAATGACCTAATTGTCAAACAATCAATTTGGTCATTGATGGGTTTGTTTCTAGGCAGTACACTTTTTAAATGAATTGCGTTCTTTGTACTCTGCAGACAACAAAGAACATTCAGTAATGAAATTTATGTAAAAAAGTGCAGAAAACAATTAAAAAACAGGGCAGTCTACTGTAATTTACAGTACCTTAGTATACTTCTGCTTCACTTGCTGAATGTGTCAATTTCAAATTTGTTTGGACACACTCTGGATAAAATTGGTTATACTAAATTTTTTGTTCCAGAAATCAAAAACTGGTTATGAAAAGCCAAGAGCCATTATACTTGGACTAAGAGTTTGTCGATTAAGTGATGCCTCCATTTTGCATTCACATTGCTTATATTCAGGCCATTTAAAGAATATAAACTTGAATGAATGAATGAATGTGGACGCATTGTGCTATACTGAACATACTGAATGTGGACATATTGAATGTATAACTATTGAATGCAAATTGCTTATAAATTGTTAGATATAAAATTGACTGTAATTTACTGACTTTGTTTATCATTCCGAACGATACCAACTAAATATTGGCACAGTGGATAGCAGTGGTGCCACACAAGTCCCATGCTGTTCGTGCAGGTGTGGGTTTGAGTCTCACTTTGGCTGTTTGTGGTGTCCATGTTCTCTGCTCCACTTTATCACCCACAGTGCAAAAATGTGTTTTCAGATAAGTTGCTGATGATAAATTGTTCTTAGAATTTAGGTGTCTTGTAGGTGAAAGAGTGTGTGATTACCTTGTAGCGGAATGACATCTCATCCAGAGTTGTACCCTGCTTTTGACCCTATAATTTTGCATCATACTTTGTACCACCTTGACCCCACATGATGAGTCAATGGTACCTAACTGACACATATCTGAAATTAACATTTTTTATGACCTTTAGGTAACGCAACCTATGCATTTTTTATAATTAAGACATACAGAGCAGGACTTTCTACAGCACAGTTGGTTCATTTTTCACCAAGGCACTGGCATGAAACTTATTTCCAGTCCAGAGCCCAAACTTTTCTTTTCAATGACCTAAAGGAAGGAATGTTACTTAAAGAACAGGATGTAAAATGAGCAGTGCGGACCTGATGGGCTCTGCTAAGACTGAAATTGCTTGCTTCTTCAGAATAAGCCCAGAAGGACTACAATGGCAAGCACATTAATTGGCACCACCAAGCTGGTGGCGATAGGGTGAACCGTTACTTAAAGGCCAGGGTCGATTTACTTGTTAATGTAGTAATGACCTGCGAAATGAAACGTGAGGCAGACAATTGTTTGTCATCCACTCTGCTAGAAACAAATCTTCATAAGTCATTAGTGTACAAGTGCATCCACCCTTGGTGCTGAACAGTACCACTGGGGGGGGATTTTAAGTCTGGTGGGATGATCATATGCACTGACAAAACAGCACATGTGTGTACAGAGTTTGCAGCTACTTTGAAGAGGGATTTGGCATTTTTGCCAAGGGTAAAAAAAGAAGAAATGCAATGTTGATAATTCAGCACTCAGGTTCATTTCGAGCACAACCCGTTTTGCACTCACATCTTGTATTGCCACTTTAACTTTAGCAAGACATTAAGTGAGATGACCTTTATTCATTTAATTAATTTGTAATTCAATACATTATAAATGTAAGCAAATCAAAATAAGTTATATTGATGCTCATATTGTGCATTTGGTTAACATGCACTGATGACTAGTGACATCCTTGATTTTTCACTTCTATATTCCATATTAATAGTTATATTTTTTCTTTTGGAAATTCCTTATAGTGTAATTGGATGCCAACTCAGCTTTAAAAACGTGCCTGAAGACAGTTTGTAACATAGTAGATTCACATGGTGGTTTGGGAAACATACAAGGCCTTCTCTGACAAAGCTGCAATAATCTTACATTCTTTCATAGTTTGGAAAATACCCCCAGCTTGCTTTGAAAGTGTAGAGGTTAAAATGTTCCTCTCAAAGTCACATATCTGCTACAGATGTTCTGGAATAGCTTCATTGCATTTTAACTTGAGAAACCAAGCAGTATTTTAATAAAAGATCTGGCTGGATTTAAGGGCTTTTTGGTACAATATTTTCTGCATCAAAGCAATAAACTCTGCATTTTTCTTTAAATTCATAAACTGATTTATTCGTAAGTAGGCAGACAATCAGAAAGGTTTTATAGTCCCTCGAATATTAATATTTAATGAAATGCACATTTTCTCCATTTATTTTGAAACACATCCAAATCTTGAGAATACCAGAATCGCAAATGTTTTGATATGTTCTTTATTAGTTTGTTTTCTTTTCATTCATTCCACTTTCTCTTTTGACATTTTGAAGTCCTGCGTTTTGTAAAGTCGTGCACTAGTCTGAGAAGTATTTTATAAAAGGCAGAAGAGGGGAAAGAAGGTGAGATGGCAATGGCCCAAAGGAGGAGATCTGTACTGACATACAAGGACCACGCACAGGGTATGTTTAAGGACTTGGCTGGGTCAGAACTGTAGTCATATGAAATTGTAAAGTTTACATGTACAGGGGAATTTTAGGAGTGTAACAGTGTGCACACCAAACTAGTACACAAATAATGCACCCAGCTGATACTGTAAGCAAATGTCAGTGAAAATACATACTACTTATTTTTTGGTAAGAAGGAATAAAACAATTGTTTTTATTGTTTTCACACCACTTCCCTTTATTGTATCTTTATATGTAGGGAGTTAACTCTACAAAACATATGTGGAGTGGAAGTGAAAATAATATATGTTTAATTGAGGTGTGTAGGATGTAGATGCTTATATGAAGAACTGGAGTTGTTGTCTTGATATATTTTATACAATAAATTGCTGTGCTACTTTGCCTCTGTTTATGTAGTAACTGATAAATATTGTTTTAATATTTTACTTACATGTAATTTATTTAATGGTTCTGTAGTAAGATAATTGTTTTACTGCTCACAGTAAGCTTTTATTTAGAGATATATTAGTACAGAAAATTCACCAGTGATATTAATAAATAGAATTAGCATCCTATGTCAGTGTTATCATGCCTTATATACAGCGTGATTCAGAAGGAACTGAAAACTTTCACCAATATATTATTCAGTAATTAAGTATCATATGAACATGTGCTCCCCAAATTGTAGAGTTATCTTTAGTTTTTTCACTTTTGGCACTTGAATGTATAGACTTACATGCTCATATGACATTTATTTACCAAGTAATACATTTACGAAAGTGTGAAACATCCTATTAATATTTCTGGACACCCAATAACTTCAATGCTCCAGTTACAAGGCTTGCAAAACATGTTCTAACCCCTGGGAGCCAGCTACAGATCTGTGGTACTCAATATAAAGCCACATCAGAACCAAGTTCAATGATTCAGAGGGACCGAAATGCCAGTTATGCTGTGCTCCTATTACTACTACACTTCACGTAAATTCTCCCTTTACGTTTCACTTGTGAGCAAACGTTTGTCTTACAATGATCAGCCTAGCACAGGAAGGTCACTTTTGTCCCAGAATTTGAGATCATTTTATTATCCTGAGTATCTTGCAATTAAGATGACTTGCAGCAGTCAGCCTGGTTTAGTCTCTTAATGTCTGTTTTGAGAAATGGCAACCATTTCTATGTCTGTACAGACACTACAGACCTCTCAGTACGCATGAGATTTAGTTGATCTGACTGTATGCCCAGTGTTTTGTGTTACTTTGTCCCTTAAAGCAATATTCTTGAGTCAGTTTTAAAAGAATATGAAATGGGCCCCAGACATCAGAAATGGCCTTTTTTGTGGAGGGCACAGAGGATGGAGAGGTAGCAGTTTATTGCTGGTGGCTGCTAGTTGTCTGCGGTAGTTTAATTATTTCATCTTGTTGTCAAAAACGAGTGCGTGCCTGTACTCCGCAGCACTTTGCCAAATTCTGTTCTGTTCAGATGTGGAATACAGACATCTGCTATGAACACACATTATTTGTAATTGTTATGATGTTTGCTGTCAACTTCATTTATTTATGCAACTGCACTGAAGTGCCTGGGGCTCTGAAAGGACCATGAGAGATTTCAGAGTCATGGTGTGGGGTCAACAGCAAGTTAAAAAAAAAAGGTCTGCACGAGTTATGTGAAAGGAACTGACACAGGAAATGGCCACATATGGCACAGATTTATTGTGTCTGTGACTTCCCATTCAAATCTCATTATATTTGCGTCCCTGAATGTCTCTGACCGAACTACATTCAATTTCTGGGATGGCTCCGCTCAAATTAACATCCCGGCTCACAGAGACATGGTAGATGAGGTAACAGGGCAGAAGAATAACATGGCCAATGTCTCTCTGGAAGAAATTCAAGGGGAGCACATATCAAAAGAGACCCCTGTTTCATTACTGAGCATTTGTTAAAATTCCAGTTTGCTTTGGGATGTAAAAATGTTAACGCTTTCTAGACGAAATCAGGCTTTTGCTATTGTTAGCATTTGCCACAATGGGTTCATCTTATACTATAGAAATTTATTTACACAGACCATAAAGTATGTGTTTTGGAATATGTTGTGTTTAACTTGTATTCCCTATCTTAACACGATCTAAAGAGCAACTCATCATCACTGTTTGCACTCCGGTAGTGGTGTTCTGTTAAAAAATAAATTATACAAAAACAAATATATAGTGCATCTTTAGATGTATGTAAATATTCTTCCATGTGCGTGCATTGTGGATTATTTTATTTCATTATACTTTTATAGACTTATGTTGCTACTCGTCTTATATTTATTATTTGCCCCACTTCCGGGTTCGGCCTCCATTCTGGTATCCTGGTGTCACAAGGTGTTGACCCTGTTGACCTGTGGTGTTTGGCGGTGATGACCCTGACACGCTACTCTCTTTAAAACCCAATTCCCTCAACCGTTATGAAAGTCAGCTGGTCTGAGGGGCCCACAATAGTCCTGTTTCCTCTCTTTCTTTGGGGTTTTGGTGTGGGGGGATGGGCGTGGGGAAGATAGGGAGAGTGAGTGCTAGGCCTGCAGTCCTTGTAAGGAAGTAATCAGATTGGACCAGTAGCTTTCAGTTCATGCCAAGTCCTTCTCTGCTAACTGGGCTACTAACTGAATATTGGTCTCATGGTGAATTCCTAATTGCATTTTGGCCACTGAGGTCAACAGCTTCTGTTTCAAAGTGGACAGGTTGAGAGGTTGGTGTAGAATGCCACACAGGTGGAAAAGAAAAGAGAAGACACAGCACTGGGAGTCTGGTGGGAAACCAAGTTAAAAGCATTTTGAAGCACTGGTAAATAACCCAGGACAATTACACTACTGTTTTCCTCCTTGAATTGCATTTAGATTGTCTGTCTGCCTTTCCAAATTGGTAGACATATTGCTTCCATCTCCCTGCAGCTGATTTAACGATAATGTTGTGTAAAAAAAAAGGAAAAAAGGTTTAATTATACTATTAAAGCTTAATTTCAGAAATATTGTCTCAAACATTTTATTCAATATAATGAACCCTTTGGGGGTGCTGCGTGTGTTAAGACCATTTAGGACACTAGACTGCTGGAGAGGGCGAGTGAGTGTTTGCACCATCCGTATTTTCAGACCTGCATAATTGCATTCTGTCTGTGGATCTGCTGAGCATTATTTCTACAACTGTGCCTAATAGCCTTGCAAACGATCCTTAAACTCATTTTGATTATGTTTCACATTCCATGATCATTGTTAAACAAGTGACTTGTAAAGCGCACACAGTCTGGCACCTTGGCTCATTTGGCGCGTAATCCTCCCACGAATGGCGTCGTCCCCATCCTCGCCTGGCGTAATGGACTTTGCTAAAGTGTGATGATGTTCCTTCCGCTCATGCTGCGGTCCCCACCGCTGTGCCTAACGGTGTTGTAAACAACCCCAGTGCCTATCGATGGTTTTTCACATTAAACGGTTATTTTTATATAAGTGACATGCGAAATGGCTTATTTTCTAACATAGGATAGGTTCAGGAGGTGGTAGTGTGGTTTTTTAGATTGCAGGAACAGTTTGCCCTTTATCAGCTACGAGTCTGCAAGGGTAAAAGGGTGCTGAAAATTTCTGCAAAACAGTAGGTTTTCAGAACCATACAACATGGTATAATACTACTACTACTACTACTACTACTACTACTATTACTAATAATAATAATAATAATAATAATAATAGGCCCTTAGCTTTGTATGATTCATTGAATTCAGCCTTTGAGGAAAAGTATTTGGGGATCTCTGCCATATACCAATGCTGTAGTCACACATATGTGTTTATATATACATGTGGCATAAGTTTAATTTTTTTTATTAATGTATGCATTTTCCAAAAGCTTTTCTTTAAATTTAAGAAAACAGAAGATGCAAGTGTTTTTACATCTGAAAAAATGTGCCAGGTTTCTGTCTTCCAGTAGGTCATGATATCTGATGAAAGAACAGGCCTTGCAGGTGTGGTGCTTTACTATTAGGACAGATTGAATTTCCCCAATGAGTTAGTATCCCACACATTTTTCATCCACTGGACAGGTGTGTTTCCACAGTGCGTGGGAAACAAGGACTGGGCACACTGGACAGGAGAAAGAGGATTGTCTGAAAGTTTTGGCACTTCAGAGGCTCCGTGATGACCACTGACCTGACCTCAAAAACCAAATGGACTTGAAGACACATGTGATATTAAAGAAGTTTAATGCACAATGCAGGCTTCAGCAAATTAATTCTGCAGTCCAGGGCACAAAAACAGATATTTTCATCAAAAATTTTGAACTTTTGAACAGTCTGACAGTAGACAACAAATTTAGGGAATCATGGAATGCATTATTTACAGATTCCCATGTGAAATGAAACTATACATTTAAAAAAGGAAAGAGTAAATAGTAATTAGAAATTATGGATCTATACAAATGTGGTAATCTGAATTTGGTCCAATGCTCTTTTAGAAGTGAAACACTTTGAGGAGAGATTGTTTCCAAGACACACTTATATCTACTGTCACTGTTTTTTTTTCCCAAATACTACGTGCTGTCGTTACAGTGCCTTCAGTTCAAATTCCCAATTGCCTCCTAAGTCACTTTCATTATATAACATTTTAGAGACAGACCTAAATGTTTGTCAAAAAATCAATTTAAAACCTGTGTTCTGACATGCAATTAGACTGAATGATTTCCTTTCACATTTTTTGCCCCTTGATATTTCTTTTGTTTTTAGTCCCACTGGTCATGATATGACTCTGGTGATTTGAATATTTTTGTGACTTTCTACAGAAAGGAGACTTTGGGAGAAAGCTAAAATGACTTATTCATTTATAAAAAGATGAGGTGACCTTTTAAATGCAAAAGGAAGGAAATGAAATGATCATGAGAACAATGCTGTTTTGAGATCGCCCTTAAGTTCATGGACTAGTGTTGGACTAAATCAAAGAGGCAGTACTTACAGTGGACAAACTGATCATTCCTATATTGTTTTTTCCTTTCCAGATGATTTCTACATCAGAAAATGCAATACATTACTCGCCTCGGCACTATAGCTGTTAAACACACAGATCTCTGTTCATACCCACACTGAACTTTTTCTGCAAAGGGGCTCTTTGTCTTAGCTGAGTGCTGCCAGCCCACAGGTGACAGTTACATTCCTAGTTGCAAATTGGATAATGAAGGTACAATGACAAATCCCTGTTGTTTGCAATAAGGTGCTGATCCCATTCTTTAATATCGGAGCACCGTGTAATGATGTTTGGACATCACCTCAGTTTACTGAAGACCCCACTGGGGCTGACAATAAAACCCTTACAATCATCTCAGAGAGGGGTCAGGTGATTCCCATCACCATGGCAACTGGCCCAAGAATCTAATATTCCTTCCATCCCTTCCAGGACCCAATAAGACCTAGATTGTATAAGCGGGCCATCACTGCCTGGACGATTCGAATCAATTAGCGCTAATTCGAACAATGCTGTGATGTATTGTGATCCCTTTCATTTTGTGGAAGAGGAGAAATTGCCATAATTCACCTTAAATGAGGTTGTCCAAGAACCTGAAGTATTAATTGGGTGTCCATATTAAATGGAAAATGAGAGAGACAGTGAAAGAAAAGTGGATGAGTGACTCTCTTGGCTGCTATTGACCTATGAGGAAAAGACAGTGCCCTTTTCCTTTGCATTTTATGTATTACAGTTTTCTCTATTGCCCGTCAACATGATTGATTTCAAAAAATTCATTTGCTGACCTTTCACCTCGAAGCAGATTAAACAATTTCATTCAATAGTGCCATTAACAGGGCCCTAGAAATTTTATGATGATATCTGGAAAAGGCCATGGAGATTAGATTTTAAGATAACAGATTTATTGCTCTGTTGCAACACATTGTAAAAAGATTATACCACCTAGAGAGTGGTTTGAGGACAGACATTGGTCGAAGGCTAAATGGAAAGTTTAAAACTATGAAAGTCCACTCTTGCTGAATAATTCAAAGTAGCTGTAAAATGAGAAATGAGCGCAGAGCTAACAAGATTTTATTTTTAAATGTCTACATATAGTGGAATAACATTTTCAGCTTCACAAACATAAAATTGTAGGTTTATACGAACTTAATTTTTTTGGGTAAGATGTGCAAGCAACGTACAACATGTCCCGGGTCATTTTGGATGAAGAAAACTATTTAAAAGAACACAGCTACCAGGAGGGGACAGTGTAGCAAATCACAAAGAAAAAATAATACTGCAGTACACACACATAACAATTTTTTCCCATTTGATTCTGCTAGCTTGTTGGATCGAAAGAACATTTATATGAAGCGAATTAAACCCATCACACTGTAAAACTGTTTTTTTTTAAAGGAATTCTATTGTGAACATAACATCCTAGAATTTTATCTTTATTTATTTTTGTGTATTTGCATGAAAACATTTGGCAGCACACTGGGCAAGCACAACAAATGTTCAGCTTGGGAAGAGGCTATGGGTGCCACAAACCCTGCTGCTACTCATTACCAACACCGCTGTTTTGACGAAACTAATTGATAACCTGAGGGAGTCGCCCATTACTGGGGAATGTAATTCAACCCCCAGGCCTTGCAACCTGCACATCCCTTTGAAAGGAAGGCGAGAGACACTGGCATGTGCTAACACAGCAATAACGTGCAGGTGCACGTGGGAATTTATTGACTAATATATGTTCTCCAAATTTAGAAGAGCTGGCCTCGACTTGCGCTGGAAGGCCTGTGCGCTCACTTCCTGATTTAATTTGGGCCTGGGCCCGAGCCTCAGACAGAGCTGGGGAGCAGGGGTTCTCCTCTGCAGGCGTGGCCTTCAGCCATCTTCCTGGATGCACAGGTAAAATCAATGGCACTCGTTGAAGGGGAATGGGCTTTTTATGCAGCTGTGAGGCTGGCGGTATAGATCGCAGCCTGGGAGAGCCTGTGAGGGAGCACTTTGACCACATCAAACACCTTGCACAGGGACTGTGAGACACCATTTGCATCACATGAGTATCTGGATTGGAGCTGTTTATATAGCGAAGGCCTGCTGACCTGTTTTATTCACCCTTTTGTTTTGCAGCTTTTTAGTGGAGATGAGCAGATAACGCTTGATTCTGCTGTCTTCGTATACAGAATAATTTATGAACATCCATTTGTACTGTAAGATTTTTAATCAATTTGGAAAATGAAAGTTGTAACAGCGAATAAAGGTGGACTGCAAACAGCCCCAAACAAAAAGAAAGAAAGCAAAAGCTACTACCACTGTCGATGAAGTGGCCTGCTCCAGTCACCTGGGAGTCCTGTCATATTCTTGCTCCTGGGACAAGGATGACTGATCTAGTGGTTCACATCTACATTAGCTCACATGACTTAATGCTCAGTCAAATAACTACCCTTCAGCTGTTAGTAACAGAGCAGCCGTACTTTCTAGAAGCTCATCTTGCAGTGCTGTTAAAACACGGCATACTTTGTGAAAATGTGCCTCTATTAGCATGCGCTGCGCAGTGTGTTATTTAAACTACTTACTGCTATGGCGCTTATTGTAAGTGGATCCTGTTATGAAGTATATCATAATTTTCGTATAATTAATTATATAAACGTCTTCGCTTGATGCCTTTGCTTATGTAGTTACTTAAGACATAGCAGCACTAATGCAGAATATATAACAAAGCCTGTTCACATTAAAAGTTGTTGAGATAAATTTGTATATTTTTAAAATGTCCTGGAAATAATAACAATGAAGTAAATTATATAGAAAAACTACAGAACTAGAGAATGCATGGTCTTGGAAAAAAAACAGCATTTTGCGTAGATACTGCATTCTTCATATCGATGATGGATTTTACCACATACCCTGTAGTCGACATGTTAAAGCCAATAAATGACTGTGGAGTATAAATATAGCTCTGGGCCAGAGCTGTCTGCTTCACTGCTGCTTAATGCTAACTTGGCCTTACACCAGCCGCACCCACCCAGCATGAGACACAGATGCTTTTTTTGTTATTTCGAGACATGTCACTCACATGTTGGGTGCAAACAAATTTCTGTGTGATCTACTCTCTGCTGGGGCTGGCTGACCTTCTTTTGCTGCATTAAAATCAAGCGCCTCGTTCAGACTCTGTTCCTACCGCTAGTAAAAATGCCTAATTGCCATTGTAGTAGTTCCTGCTAATAAAACGTACCAATGAGGAAAATGGCAACAAACACAAAATTTAGTTTGAGAGCGGTTTGGTGCATTGGAAAGGATTAATCAAAGCCCAAAAACAAACTCTAGTGGAAATTGCTCCTGACGCACTGTAGTCATGGTGACAAAGACATAGTGCTGTGTAGACAATGACCTGGGGACATTGTCTTCAGCTGAGCAAGAAGGCGAGACCCATAGGACTCTCCTGTCAGCTGCAGGCTGGGGATAAATGACACACCTGAAGTCCTGAAATGGCAAGGAAGGAGGTGGCTGCATCACTTCAAGTGTAGAAATCTGCTCACAAAAGGCTGGGGTCGACCATCACATTGCTTAAAATTTGTGTACCGCCTCAGTGCATGTTGTACATCAGTAATTTGGTTTTTATTATAGAAACATCCACTGAATGAGTAGTTTATAAAATAATGTTAAAAATCTTTTTGAAATTACTAATACATTGTAACCACATTATGTTTTGCCATGTTACTTTTGCTTCTAATTAATTACAGTTTTTCAGAGTAATACAGTAGTGTAGCTATTCTCCAATAAAGTAGTGGAGAATATCTGAGGCTGAATGCTCTGGTCTCTCTTGGAACTGTTTCACGAGGAGAGCCTAACCCCTGGCATTTTCCACTCTTCTTATCTTAAAGTAAAGGTTAATGACTTAAGATTAATAGGGGGTTTAGATAAATCTTTTACAGTTATTCTTCAAGTAAAACCTGTTTAATCTAATCCTTTCATCTAAATCCCGTGGAAGGCTTTCAGACTGAGAAAGGAAACATGACTTGCAACAGACTGGGTAAGAAAACTGAAGAACCTACAAATTAACATTTTTCCAACTATTAAGCATTGGTTTCATTAATTGACCAAAAAGCATTTTTTTTCTGAGAAGCTGTTCAGATTCACTGCTCCTTTATTGGTTCCCCTAATGATATTATCCTTGTGTCTGGCAGCTAAGTTTTTCTATAAAATTCAAGTGCCCTGACAAATGCAAAACAGGCCTGTTCAAATTCAGTTAGCTAGAAAAACAGCAAAAGCTGCAATTAGGTTAACATTCTCAGTGTGTGAAGTCTACTTTTTCCAATATTTTTTTTGTTCAATAAAACTATATTGTATTTCATTCAAGTTGTTTATCATGGGCCTACATCTTCCAAGTCAATGCAAAGTGGTATACCACATTAAAGTTTTAAGTTCATTTGAATTCATTTTTAAATAAATGTCACTTACATTGACATTTTACTATTGCAAGCCTTGGTATAAGTAAATCCATTATGGTAATAATATACCTGTACTGTGTATGTGCGCGTATGTGCGCACACCCATGTTAGCATGTGATTGTCGTTTGCAACAGTTAAAAAAGAATATGTGTTTAGTGCAGGGCAGTAAGGGAATAGGTTGTATGGGAAGGCAGACATTTGCAGATACTGTAGACACGTCACATATGAACAAAGGTAAGACGATGTAGTAGGTTGAACGTGAATAAGTCAAACATATATAATGTTCCCTTTAGCAATGCTGGGAAGGCAGCTGTGATGATTAAGGCTCATATGGAGGTATTAGAATACAATTCATTAGGTGCCTCTGCTGGGACTGTGCGGAGAGCATGGGAGCACATCCTGGAAGAGGAGATCTCCCTTCCCTTCTTCCCGGTAATGAGGTAAGGCGTCAGCCGCTAGTGACTGATCGTACGGTGGCAAAAGGGAGACGCGTGGGGGGGTGTAAGAGGAGAAAAATACTGCATTTTCTTCTACATATTTAGCTATATGTTGTAAGCGCTTGCCAAGCTCCGGCTGCCTAAGGACACATATCTGTAGTAAATTAATTTACATTTTGACAATTTTCTTAAGATCCAAGCTTCCTGTGGAGGACCTAGATCAAAGAGGCCCATTCCGTCTGATGTTTGCTTTGAGTTTTAATGTGTGCTGACTTAGTTCTGTCTGTAAGTCCGCAGCGGGAGGGCCCAGTTCTCCCATAGCTCCTACAACACTTTCTGCTTTCATTTGTGCCTCTGTGGCTGTCAGTGGGAGAACTGATTGGAGCTTTGTGATAAATAATAAATAGAGAGATCCTTCTGAAAATAAAGTCTCTCTCTCTCTCTCGCTCTCTCTCTCTTTTTTTTGTCTTCTCTGGTAGGTGAAGCTTCTAAACTAAACTCCAAACTGGGAAGGGGGTGGTCCAGAGTTACATTACAGAAATCAAAAGCAAATGACATGATGTCATCGAGGATGCCCCCTTAGTCATGTACAGCCATCCTAGTTTGCTCTGGAGTCTCTGGGTTGGCATAAACCAGTGAGGTCACAGGCACATTTTTGATTTTTATTTTTTTTAATGTATTGCATCATTCTACCCTTAGATTTGTCTTGTTTCCCAAAGGCATATCCCCAAAGGCTGCAGACGTATATTCAGACATATGCTGCAGGGAACAGCACCCAACTAAAGCTCTGATTCAGATGAATAAAAACTATGTGGACACTGAAAATGAAAAAAATATGTCTCCCATTCTGCAACTGTTAGCAAGCAGTATTGCTACAAGATTGTTAAGGGACATCAGTACACTTGTTATGGTTCTCAGCCACAGCTATGGCCCTCTCAAACTTTCGAATTCAAATTAGCAGAATTCAAGCTGTCAGTTGCCTGGATACCGAGTTGGATTTGAGAAATGATGGGAGAAGTTGAAACCACTGTCTTTTTAAAACGTGGAAGGAAAGAAGGAAATTCATGGAAATAAATCTACAAACAGATTTAAGAATCAACACAATACCCTGGTGGAGGCAGAGGACCGCAAAAGAAACTGTAAATGTGCCAGTCGGCGTGGTGTGTGTATGTGTGTGTGTGTGTGTGTGTGTGTGTGTGTGTGTGTGTGTGTGTGAGTGGGTGTGTGTGTGAGAGAGAGAAAGAGAGGGAGAGAGAGAGTGAAAGAGACTGGTTCAGAATCTGTCAGTGTATCAAGCCCCTTGGTCCCAATGATAGACTGGAATATCAGCCCATGAGCCATACAGAGACACTGTACCCACTGCATAATCCAGCAGCATACAGGAACCATGGGCACAGCTCCTCCTCTTACTCTTTGTGATAGCAGCCTTAAGGCTTTATTGTTGGCTGATTGAATCTCTGTGATAAAAGAAAAAAACAACACATTAAACACTGTCTTTGAATGTTGATATTAAACAAATTACAGTTCAATTGTAAATAGTTTTTTGATTAAATGGATACTCACTATCCACTTCTTATTCAGCGTCTGTCACAGATTGTAGCTCCACTGTTGATGATAATTGCTTTGTTTCTTGTCTTCTTATATATGCTTTTTTCATTTAATTCCTGAAGGTTACATATGCTATTATTATTATTATTATTATTATTATTATCTGTAATTATTCGACTGTAGTAATTTGACTTTACTCACCATTCATAGGAGGATGTGAAAGCAGCAGGTTGAAACAAGAGACCTGAAATTAGAGTGGTGTTCTGTTCTCGTGATGCAAAGGCACTGATCCAGGTGGGCGTTGGCTTTTGATACTGTTCACTGAAGAAAATGATGATTCACAGATGTAGGTGGAGAGAAATACTGTGAGAAGCAGCATTGCACTCACTCACTGAATTGGGGAATAATGTTTATCCAAAAGTCACTCACACTAACATCCTTGTGTTGCTCTTTCACCAAACCTTTATTTTCACATTTACAGTGTCTCCAGTTGAAGAGGTGCTTCATCCAGGGAAGGAAGTAGCCCTTTGGCTTCAACAGTTCATTGGCCATCTACAGAAATGGTGAATAGCTGTTGTAGAAACAAAAGGATTTCTCTATCAGTCTCCCTTTGAATGTCATCTCAAATGTTTCTCACAACTTTAGAAACTGCTGGTTTCTTCCATGTAGATTACATTCAACTAGGTTCAACTTTAAGTGTGATGTTTCAGCAGCCTTATACATGTCTGAAACAGTATAACTCTTGCCTTGCTGATTTAGATTATGTCACACAAAAGTTAACATAAGGCACTTCCTTGCTGTCATTCAGAAAATTCAGAAAACTGTGTCTACTGGTTCTGTAGGCAGCCTAAAAAAAGACAAAGTTCATCTTGTTGTTCTCACGCCATCTCTCTAACATTCAGCCCTTGCTAAACCAGTGCACATTATTATGCAGCAACAGTTGTTTGCAATGTTCTGTTGACATTTCCTCCAGCAAGGCTCTGAAGGGGCCATGTTGCACACTGGATCTCACGTGAATCAAGTTTACAAGCCTCATCACTGTATCCGAAGTGTCTTTCATTTTCCCCACATAGTTTGGCACATAACACTGATTTGTGGATTTGATACAGTGAAATGTCATCAGTGCAGGGTTAACAGCTGTTCGTCTGCTTACCAGACCCTTGTGTTGTCCAACCATGGATAGAGCTTTGTTAGTGAAGACAGTCATAACTTTGCCTGTCTCTAAGCCATTTTTTTCAAAGAACTGGTTCAGTTCATTAAACAAAGTGGCTCTTCTCAAAAAACCTCATGTCCAAAAAAATTTCACTAACACCGACAGATGTTTTACGTCAGTCCTGTCACAAGACGAGTCGTATGAAAGGCACACATTTTTTTTTTCAGCATCTGTGAAAATCTTTTTTGCTTTTGGTAAGTTTCACGAAACACAGAGAGATGCTATGGTTGCATTCTCTTGTACAGATATAGTTTTCTTGATGGTAGTAAATTTGCAATTTTTTGTGACTCTCAGATTTTGCAGGGTGTTTTGAAGTCCTGCTTAACATTAGCCACCTTGCAGACAACTGCAGTCTGAGAGCAATAGCAAAGAAGTCGGCTTAGCATTGGTATAGTAGGGTAAAATAAAGGAAAATTTTTCAGTCCACCCAGAATTGAATTGTCTGTTTTCACGATCAACTTCACACTTTTTAGTACTGGCTATGGATTTTATGCAAACAAGATTTACATACACTGTTTGTTTGTTTTATTCATTGCTATAGTTAAATAACAATAGGCGACCTGCGCTGTTCTGATTCAGCTTTGGTGGTTTTTCCTTGTACTATATGTACATAACCACAAAGGAAGACTGTAAGTATGCTATGCTGAAGGATTTTTAATCTCCTATTGCTTCCTTGTCGATTAACATTCCGATACAATTAAAAGCCATGAAAGCATTCTATGACGCAGAGAATCACAGAATTATTATACTGACCAGACTTACTTTCATAACTGTTGTGGTGCCAGAGGTTTTAAGGTGCTTCATTTTAGCAGAGTGGGTAGTGCTGGTGCCCCACAACTCCTGTAGTGTAGTTAACATCTAGTTTTGAACCTGGTTCAGACTTTGAAGGATTTGCATTTTCTCACTCTGTGCATGTGTGTTTCCTTCAGGTCTATATGTCTTCGGTGAACTGGTTATTATAAACTGTGTGTATATGAAAGTGAATATGTGTGAAAGTCCTATGAAGGAGTACAATTCCATCCAGGGTATACCTTGCTTCACACCTTATGCTTCCTGGACAGGCTCTGGACCACTGCAGCTTTGCACTGAATGGGTGGATGAATGGATGGATTCATTGTACCCGTTGTTACTTGAAAGGCTAATGTAGTGTTATGTAAAATATATAAAATATTTTGATTTTTCCAATGAAGCTATGCAAAGAAATATATACAGAGAGTTGAAAGCTTATAAGTACAGTACAGTAGTAATGTGAACCTCTGTCATATGTGAACAAACAGGTTTTTGTTGCTCAACATCATATAAAGACATTAATGCTTACAGTAACTCTCCATTATGAGCAGTGCTACTTTTGATTGCCAGTGACATAAGACTGGTGTCTATCATGGAAATTAAATTTTATTGAACACCGCCGTAAGTAACTTTTATTAATCCAACTCCCAAATCCAACATCGCAAATCAAATTCTGTCAGAGCCATGCCAAGGGCTACATGGGGAAACATATTTCTTCCTCATATTTTTCTATATTTTTCTGATATTTCCTATCAAGTATTTTTGCAGTATATAGTATATAGAAATTTAACCATTTAGAAACTGGACTAAAGGCTGTTTAGAACTAAAAATAATACTGGTATAATAATGTTAACATATTGGGGATTGCATAAAAAACCTAAATTTAATGGGAAAATGTACAATATTGCTTCTTGCTGTATGTTTGTTATTGGGTTCAAGGCCTTGGAATTATTTGCACTAAGCTGTTAACAAGCTTTCAGTGTTTGCACCAGGTACAACCTTTATTTTACACTTAGTGCTCTGGTATAGGTTGTGAAATAGGTGACATGTTTGAGGCACAGCATTAATAAAGAGGGGCAGGTTATACCAATGTCACACACAGTGTCCTGTCCCCACAGAATGGCTCCAAGAAGCTGTCATAAAAATGAGGTCATCCAAAATTAATAACCCTGTAATAAGTACATATCTTACACAGATCCACATTTATGCCCTGTTTGTACATGGATACCTGGAAAACAGGTAAATAACAAATGAGGGAGGAGGCAGAAGGCTGTCTGCATGGCCTCCAGGTTAGTACACAACAGTCCAGTGGCTGTTTTCACTGGATACCAATTTGATTAGAGAATGAGTAAACCCCCACTCTTCATCCGTCCTAGGGCCAGATTCAGGGCGTTGGAAGAGAGTGTCTGCTTGGTTTCCCCTTTCAAGCTCTACTCTTTTATTTGCCACTCAGGTGGACTCCAATGGCCCCCCTGAGCACGCCTTTCCATCAGCTCACCTGAGGGGGGCTGTCCTGCAGCACTGTGGCCATGGAACGACAGGCAAGAAGGCTGGCAATGTCTGCAGGTGATCTGCAAACCTTAGGGACTTGCTGATGGAGCAATGGAGCGATGAACTCAAGATTCATGTCAGAGATGAACTATGCCTGTGAGGCTCTGAGCGCTTCATTGTGATGCCCTATAATATCCGTTTGTCATAAACAGGAATTTCCAAAAGGGGTCTCATGCTTTCGTAAATGCATTGCTATGATAAAGTCGTATATTATGAATAAGGAAATTAATGATTTTTAAAATTTTGGTATTCAGATTTATACATGGTATTATAGGTAGGTTTATTAGTATACGTACACAAATGCATATATAAACCCAGAACACTAAAAAATCTGTACATCCCATTTAAAAAATAACCTTGATATTACACCTGGAGACACTTCCTTGGTTTAAAATGTATATATCCAGTGTCTTGCAATTATGCACTTTTTCCGATGCGTCAAAATATTCTTTACAAGAAAACACTGTGTCGAAATTCTGGCTGCCTTCTGTCAGAAATGGCTGACACAACAAAATTTCTGCCCGCCTCCTCTATCAGCATTCACCAGACAGAAAGTTTGAGGCAAGGCCTGTTAAATATATAAGAATGCACATTGTACACCTGGAAAAATATGGACAGTTAAAAGGAGCTGCAGAGACAAGCTTTGACTAGGCCCACGGTGTGGAAAAGAAGCGGGGAAGGTAGCTTTGCACGAGGCAGCCTGAAGGCAACCGTGATCCCCAGCTTGTCCTGCCTGTCACTGTGTTTGATCTCTAAATGAATTGCTTTTGATAAGTTGTATAAATGTGCCGCTGTTCAACTGGGCCTGCCGCAGAAAGGCTCTTCACTTTCATCTTGCACTTGTAGTGAGATACAGATGGACTTATTTAGTGGTTTTAATGCAGCGAAATGAACTCTTCCTCATTTTTCTAGATATTCAAGCATTTTCACATGTACACTGTATGCACATAGAAATAACCATGTACAGCTTGTTTAGGTTTTACTAAATGTGAAGAAACGTTGCAACCAAGTGACACTTCTGGTTAAATATGAAATTATATTTTACACTGCTTGAAGGAATCTTAATGAGAGAGTATTTAGTCGTGATAGCAGACTACTTAATGGAGCTGAAGCATGTAACGTGTAGCCCTTAATAGGAAAGACAAAAGCAGGCAGTGCGCCGCTGATCAAAGGCTGTCCTAATTGTGCCAAACTCATTCAGAGCTCACTGGATGGATCACTATCGCGTGTGCCGGGAATATATATCATTTACAATGCAAATATGAGATAGAACTTTGGTTACTGGTGGTTGTAGTTTCATGTTTAGCAGGAAACAATGTGAGAGAAGAGAAACCATCTTGCATTTGGCAGAAAGCAGGCAAATGTCTACCTCTGGAAATTGTATGTGATGATGAATACCTGATAATGGACAAAAAAGACGGACCACTGCAACGTGAATATAACTGATATATGCCGATGTGATTGACTGAATACAGCTTCCACTGTGTGCTTTTGTAGCAGGTTTCTTTTGTTTATCCTTTTTGCGAAGAAATAATGATCAAATGTTTATAATTTGATTGTCAAAGGGAGTGAAATAAATAAGGACTGGCATCTTCCTGCTCTTTTCCTTGGTGATACAAAATATTCTGCCATCATAACTGGTTTTCAAGGTGCCTACCATTTAATCACCTTAGTAGAAAACAGTAATAAGATAAGAAGTGTTTGAAACCAGGGTCGTTTCTGTCAGCTTTGCTGCATTTCAGTGCATTTGCAGAAACTCCTTATTCTAGCTTGAATAAACTTCAGGCGGTGCCTCTATTATACTGCCCTTGAGTACTGCACAATGGCACGCTGAATAGTACTGGTCCTTCACAGCCCCTGGGTTGTACATTCTGATGTGGGTTTGAATCTGGCCCAGTCTGTGTGGACCTTGTGTGTTTTCTTCATGTTTGGTTTGGTTTCTACCCACCATGCAAAAACATGTTTTTCAGACAAATTGCAGGGTCCAAAATTTAGTGCATGTTTATAACATTGTTTTGACAAGTTTGGATTTAAAGGCATCTGCTAAATGAGGAAATAGCAATAAGTAATATTTTTGTATTTGAATTCTGCTTGTGCATTGTTGTACTTTGGATTCTTAGTAAGATATTTTACTTGCATACATAGGAGAATGACTCTTTTCTATATTTGTACACATGTGCATATTCATCCAGTTTTCTACTTGCTTTTGTGGCTATTTCATCACAGTGAAATGGTGATGAGGGCATTCATGTAAATCACCGCATCTGTTTCAAAACAGTGTGCTGATATCTCTCAGTCTCACATATACATTAACACTTGCAGTGTACATTTCGACTTCCTGAGTTAACTAATTTGCATTTATATTTTATCTTGGTCTTTTTGTAAATGTTCTGCTGCAGGTTTTGCACATGCCAGTATATGACACTTATTTTCATGTAAACAGTTTATTATAGACTCCAGAATCCATGTTATGTGTGTAGATTACTAAAAGAGAAGCAGATTCCTTTATAAAGCACCTTGGTACTTGATGGATTACACTAGTCCAAGTAGAGCAAAATGGCACTTTCCTTTTCTTTTGTCAGCCAGTTCTGTGTCTGTGTGCTACACTGGGTTCCAGCTTTAGCTTTAGGATCAGGCTATCATGCGGAACTTTGAATGCCTTTTGGATGTCGAAACAAATCATATCAGCTTTTTTTGCCTCTGCTTTCTGTAGCCTTTGTTTCTGGCTGAGGGATTAAAAAGACATGGCATGCTCGCTATATCTTAGCAAGGAGAATTATATTTTTAATGACAGTAGTTAGATAGGTTTCAGTATACTTTTACGCAATACTATAACATTAGCTATTTTCCAGTTTATTGCTATTAGTCCCATCTTAATTGTTTTGAAATTTATTATAGTACAGACCATACCCCAAATAAGTATATCTGGAGGTATATAATAAAAACAGATATGGTAACACAAACATAAAGGTTTTAATTGCATATTTAACATCTGAAGCTGATCTGGACTTCTGCAAAAGTTAGTCCTTATTTTAAATGTTATATACTGCGCATACTGTGTTACAGACTGGATGAAAAGTGATGTACAAAGAATGTATGTAGAACATGAAAATGTGTCTGTGAAACTGATGCTGTGATGTTTTAGTCTAATGATTATTTAAAGTGATTAACAGCTAGTGATGACATTTTTGTGTGCTGAGTTATTAGGAAATATATATTTTGTCTCTTTAAGAAGGCAAAAATCCTTTCAGTCACATCTTCAGACTGCAGAGACACAAAGGCAAAAAGGCCTGGTTATTGTATTGAGGTTGTCTTTGCAGTACAGAAGAAAACAGAAGAAATCATCTGTCTAAACCAAGTGGCAAAAAACAGAGTCCAGGAAGTCCTGGAGTTCAGAGTCCAGGATCTAGTCCAGGAAAACAGTAGGGGAAACACCAGCAAAAACTGCCACTCCAAATTTGACATATGTGATAATGAAATTCATGCTGACAGAAGAACCATTAGTGTGTAACTTAACTCTAAAAGTCTTTATATGGCTGTATGTATCTAATGTATTTTGAGATTTTGGATTCGGGTAAAACGGATGAGCCTTTTATTGGGTATTTTCTTGATAAAGACTAAACAAATATATCCATTATTCACAAAAAATATCCATACCAAGCCTATTTGACAAAACATGACTATTAAACAGAGAACTAAGAGTACTTGTAGAACCTAAAAGAATATGAAATGGAAAAGAAAACACATTTGAGTTGACTCCCAACTACTTTGCATCTTCTGCAAATGTAGAAATGAACTAATGTGTAAGTAAAATAACATCAGGGTCAGTAATTCCATGCTAGTGAATTTACATGTAATAACATCACGTTTCAAACCTCTATATCGTCATACCAGTGCCTGCCCGAGTGATGAACGAGGTGCCTAAAGAAAGATGAGATTTTGATTGTTTTCACAGCAAACGGATCAGCATTTTAATTTCTTTCCTCTGTGTTTATTGCTTATTTGCCCTCATGCTTAGCTTGTAAGGGCTGTGCTAAATGGAAATGAATAAATGTAATTACTGAGGGTGACAGTGGGAATCTGTGTGGGTTTTCATATTGGCTTTGCTGCTGTTAATTGAATCAAATACGGATTCGTGTCGCTGGGCAAAGGCAACTGACACAAACCAGAGTCGTCCTCCCAAGTTGTTACTCGGAAACTTTCTATTTCTTTTTGCACAAATGTACCCTGTGCCTGAATTTGTGCAGATGGGCTCCTAATGGGATTTCAAGGCCCCTTCTTTTAAAAGTGGCTAATCTTTTCAAGAAACTTATGGGCAGGAACATAAGCACTACAGTTCACAGCCAGTATTAAGCACTGAAGAAGGTGAACAGACCAGTGAAAATGTCTAGTGAGGAACCGAGATACCCACTGAAGGCAGCTGGTGGTGTGGTGGTGAGCACTGCAACACCCCCCCCCCTCCCCATTTGTGTTTGTGTCCAGAAGGCCCAGGTTCAAATCTCACCTTCTGATTAAGGTAACTGCCCCAAAGTTTTCCACTAAGAATTCCCCAGTTATGCACATGTGTGTGAAGCTTATAAACCAAATAGTTGTAAGCAGCTTTGTAGAGACATATCAGCAAAATGACTGAAGAGTACTAATAAAACTGGTTCAACAGAGTTCAGTCATGGAAAATGAACATTACATTCACCTTTGTGAGTTATGGGTTTTTATTATGTTCAAAAATCAAAATTACACTACTCAGGCACTTGCATTACTATTGGACGATTCCTTATAGTGTGCTTCAAAAAAGCATAGTTTTTCAGATAATGTTTATTCCTCTTTAATTAGTAAATCTGGATCTTTCCAAGATAATTTTGTCATTTTTCAGCATTTTTTTAGAATTATTTTTTAAAATTGTTGCAACTCAGACTTCTCGAAACGCAAAAACCCGCTACCTTTGGTAGTCTCAGTTTGGCTGTGACTTTGTTGCGATTATTTATGTCTGAAAATCATTCTGTTTCCCAGTTCTACTTACAACATTTCCACGTGAGACACACAAGCTGATGAAGTGGAGCCTTTATCAGTTGCTTTGACAGCTGTCCCTCCCCCAGCCTCAGCTATATCTGGTGACGGTTCTTATTAGAAGATTACATTTAGTTATGTATATCACACATTTCTACATATCCCCAACTCCATTTCAGTCAATTTTCCAGTTTCTGCCTTTCTCATCTCCTCTGAGGGACACTGGTGTTGTGTTTATGCTAATTTTATGCTCCCTGAGTTGTGTCTGTTATTCAAAGCGGTTGAAGCAGTTATTGCTAGTAATCTTATTTCCCAAGCTTGCCTAAGGGCAGAAGAGGCCTGAAAGCAGGCCTGCAGATGCAGACGGCGGCGCAGTGACCTACTACTAAATGGCAGCTCTCTCCCAAGAATCCTCTATCAGTTCTCCCGGAAAAAAAGAAACACAGTAATAAAATGAAACAAATCTGATTTTCAGGTAAATTAACCAGACAGCTAGGAACCGACAGGAGTCAGAACAACAGGATTTGAATCTGTTATACACAGGAAGCATAAAAGTGCTTGGATCAGCATTGTGTCTATGCTCTCTCTCTTTGGATGTGTGTCATATCACCATTTTCTCGAACCAGAGCATCTGCTTTGTTTCCTACTTGATTGGCTTGTCTCGTGATGTGAAAACCTGAAAATTTGAAGGTATTTCCCTTATTTGTCACTATTATGTTCTATAAATGTTTTCATATCTTAAAGCATCTTTCCTTGTTTTATTAGAAATTGCTTAATTGCACAGAACTGACCAGAATTTATGGGTTTATAGACTGAAACATTCTGCACATCAAAATAAAATGCAGTGAGCAATATAGCTAAGCAAACTGTCTGGTATACAACAGTTTGTAATATATTCCTATGGGGTTTCACAACTGTACCTCTTTATTTAGTAATTTCTGAAAAAAATACAATATTCAGGGTCTTCATTGTAGTGTAATGTAAATTTAATTTAAAAACAACTTCTTAACAATGTAGAAAGAACCGTATTTCTATTACTGACCTGTGCATGAAATTGTCTATCAAACAACTTTGAACAATTTAGTCACATCAGGCTTCCAATTACCTTTCAGATTAAGTATGCAAACTTCTATTGACAGGCAACTATATGTCAATTAGACACCTATTAGATTTGCTTGCACAATTGTTGACATAATTGTGGCACTGGTCAAATTGAAATGACCCGGCGAGGAAAGAATGGGCCTGTTAATGGCCATTTTCAGTCAATTAAATCAACGACAGATCAATCGGCGTGTTGCAGGATCAGCTAAATGCTCCATGCTAGGTTCCTCCAGCAGCAAATCCCATTACAAAATGCTAAACAAGGGGCAGCTGTGAGGAGCAGCCAGGGGAGGTACAGCTAGAAAGGGCTGGTTATTAGAAATATTAATGTTGCCTCCGGGCATGCCTCCGGCTATGAGAGCAGGAATGCGACAATATTTCAGGCCTGTTTTACTGCACGGAGCAATTAAAGAGCTGTATTGTGGGACCGCAGTGATGCGTCCCCACTCCGCAAGCAGACGGCCTTAGAAACTTTAATGTGGAAATCCCTGTAAGCTGCTTATTTTTTTATTGTTCTTTATTGTCAATGAATAGCATGAACTATAACATCTTTATTCCCATGGGGACCATATCTGTGTATTTTACTTTCTTACAAAGTTTCCTTTAGCTTTTTGCATAGTTGTGCTAAATGTGAAGCACATTTTGTGGCACATGATCAAAGTCATGCAAAGCAGTTTTTCATCTGTATAGTTTTGTCTGAACCATACAAAAAATTAAACAACAACAAAAAAAACTGTTGTAACAGCTGAAAACTCAAGTACAGCCAGTGTTACTGTTTGTTCAAAGCACCCATTTGAAAAATAAAGTTTATTGGTTGTAGAATCAATAACACATGATGTACCACAAACAAATATTGTATAAGTATTTGTTCACATGCCGCTTCTATAACAGTGAAAATACAAATAAAAACACAAAGCAATCCAAATTACTTAGGGGTATGTCTGAGAAACTGAAAATCATGTTTAACAAATGAAAAGTTATTGTCTTTGGGGCATTCAGATGGACTTCCAAATACTTAATTCTTTTTATTTTATCCTGTTTGCAAAGAATGCTGTCTTGATGCCAAGTGAGATAAAGGCAAATAAAAACGTTTAATGAATTCTCATGGTTTAAATGTGTCAGAATGATGCCACCTAGTGACACATTTCCCCCTTTCCTTCGTGGCATTACACAAGAACTGGAGTCCTGTATTTGCTTTGGGACTTTAGTGCTTGTGATGAGCTCCTCAAATCTAAGGTTGACTTGAACCCTGGTGCTACTTTGCTTTGCCTTTTTTCATCTACTTCTAGACAGAGGTCCTGCGAGACAACACGAGCATCTCTGTATTTCTGTTCTCTTTTTTATTCCTTTGCATTTTTACTTTTTTAATCTTAGCATGTCTCCATTATATCTTTTGCATCTCTTTGTTTGGCTCACAAAATTCCCCCCCTCCCTGGTTATTATGAAGGTGATAACATCTGAGTGGCTCTGCATGAACTGCCTGTTTCGGAATGTGGTGAAAGGAGTCGCTCCTGCAACCTGCTTGCCCCAAGGCTTGGAAACACTCTCTGTGAACGTATGATCTCCCAGTATTTCCTCATTCTGAGGGTTTGGGTCACAAACACAAAAAAAGGTGTTTTTCATTCTAAATATATTTTTTTGCTCTATGAAGTTTGATCATGACGCATGTGGATTTAGTCTGGGGGTAGAAAAAAGCTACTGGTACCTTTCATCTTTTAAGAGATATATTTTTGCTGATGTTTGGTTATTTACTGTAATTCCGTAATGCAAGTAAAAAAGGCTGATAGTATATAACATTACTAAAGCATTTTATTTAGATATCTAAAAAGGCATAATGACATCAACAGTATGTGCTGAGGTTTTTTAATCACTTGTAGCATTTATGTCAGAGCGGTGTGAAGCCTAACGCACTGCGCACGATTCTAATTTCCCTGTCTTTAACTAAGTCATCCTGTGCCCCTTCGGGAGTTAGGCCCTTAAACAAGCTGTGAGGAGCGTGACAGATCATGCTGGATGAGGGGGCTGGCTGGGCCCATCCCGCCCTGGTATTGCAGGGCAGGTGCTGGGATTGTACCCCACCCCACCCCCCATGTCAGCTTCCTCTTAGCAACCAGGGGGACAGCAGAAGAATGCATGTCCAATCTCATTGCGACACACAATGCCCACTTTACATAATAAGGAAACAAGAGTGCTTCAGTCTGTGCCTGCAGCCTAGTGCAGGGTCCCAGAACCTGGACACAACAGACCGGTGTGTGAACCCATACCCCCCTCGCACCCCTTGCCACGAACGACACCTCCCCACCTTGCCCTCACCCGCTCCACAGCCTCTGCCCTCGTGGCTCCCAACTCGGGCCCTGTTGTTGTTCTGATTGTGTCCCGTGACAAAAGGCAACAACAGAATTCTCATCTGGCAGCACCAGGGTGCAGCAGAACCCTCTGTTGCTGGGAAGCAGCCGCCACGTTCACCACACAAAGATCCTCCCCAAAGAGACAAAGATATGTGAATCGCGGAGACCCCCAGCAGAGTCCATGCTGCCAGGCCTGCAACTATGAAATGGTTAAAAAAATGTCAGAGCTATCCACTTAGCTTTACATGTTCTCTTTTCCCTTGCATCACTGGACATTTTTTGAGTGCACAGCAGCAAAATGTCATTGAAGAACCAAATAAAATCTGCAGTGCTGGATTTTACAATCATCAGATAAGAGAATATATTTGTTTGGATACTCATAAATGTAAAAATTAACTATACAAAATCATAATTTGTCTTTTTTAATTTAAAAAGGAACTCTGAGAACTTTTTTAAAACTGATATGAACTGCAGTGAATATTTCTGTCAGTCAGTACTGAATACAGGGGATATTTCTAGAAGTTTTAAAGACAACATGTACAATGGTATGTGATTATAAAAAAATCTCAAGTAAAAAAAAAAACTTTCACAATTTTATATCATTTTGAAGTTCCAAAGTTGCTGACATACAGCAATACAGCATTTACATACTCTGTAGCAGTGGTGTGTATAATAAAAATTACATTTTTAAAAACACTTTCCAGTCATACACTGAAACACCCTAGGGAAAAAATAAACAAGGAAAGTTCTTCACAAACAAGCAATCCCCTGTATAACTTGTTTTTACTAGGTAATTGTACAAGGTACGTCTTAAGTTTGGCACAAAACTGCTTCCACAATTCAGGGAAAAAACCTACATGTCTCTTCTGAAGAATGCGTGAAGAAAAACAGCAGGAGTCTAAACTTCTCCTGCTTCCCTTGATGTTTCCTTGGGTAGAGCAGCTCTGGGGTTCGGGAACACAGAGTTGGCGCGTAAAGCCAGACCATCGATATTTATGAGCTGCTGGAGGAAGCCAGTTACATTATATAAGCATGATTTAGGGCACATCCAAGAAGCTCTTTATGCTGCTTTATGTTTTTGCACCTCGGGATTAAATGCCCGGACACAAGACCCTCAAGAGAGAAATAGATGGGGAATTTGTGAAGCAGCGCACCAGGTGACACTGAGTGAAGTTCAGCCCATATAAATCACAGCAGCTGCTCTCTTAGCAGATGATCATTGTAGCATCTTGGCTTCTGTTAGAACTTTGACTCAGCCTTGTTACTCTCTTATAAAAGACCTCATTTAATTTGTACACATCTCAAATGAAACTTTAACAAGGACTAGAAGCTCTTGAATTCAGAACCTTTACACACTTGTACAGCATATCACCTGAAGTGAGGTGTTATTTTCTAACAATGCATCTAAAGTCTAAAAACATTTATTTTCAAAACTTTCCTGGAGCAGTCCTCTTTCACAAATAGAATCAAACTGTTGAAATATTGAAATTAATATTATTTCTTAACAAATATTTCTTAACAAAGTTTCAATACTTGTCCCAGTGTTATGGCCATAAGTACTTTTATGATTTTTGCTTTGACTTTGACTTTTTGTTAATAACTGGTAGTCAGCATTCACTTCAAAACCAACTAGCAAGTCATTTAACTTTTTTCCAGTTTTATTTAACAATTGGGTTCAAGGATGGAATTACATTTTCCCACTGTGCTATTTGTTTTGTTTAAAAAGCTTCTGCAGAAAGTAATATGAGGTCTTTATAAATGAAAGTGGGAGTGTGGAAGGAAAAAAACCTCATGTAACTTTAATTTAGTCAAAGTTTAAAAATGGAACAAACCAGGTCACCACTGGTTTAAATATAACACTAATAATTACCTTTCTATTTGGTCTGTTGCATCATACTTCTTCACATTTATTTCCAAGCCATCACCGTCAGGTTGTGTTCAGTTGGATGATGCTCTACAAAATGTTTTCTTAGAGCTTCTATATGTCTCGCGTGAGAACTGGTGGTTAGTAAGCTGCATAGGCCTGCTGTAGAATACACAAAATCAATCAAGTTCTAACTGCGTAATTTGAATTAATATATCTGACCTCTAACCATCTATAGACAAGCCAGTCAGCATATTCCTACAAATAAAACATTAATATCAGATTAAAAAAATCATTAAATTTATTTATTGTTTATAGCTTTACACAAAGCGACTGTATTGAAAAGTGTTTTCCTAACTGTTTTTGGAACGACATATTTGTTGACTTAAAGAATGCCTGAAAATGTCTTTGCAGGCCATCTTAGGCCAGCTGAGTAGGAAGCGATCATGTCTGCACTTACTTTCCCGTCTGTTACTTATGTCACATTGCAGAAATACAGCAAAACAGCTTGATGAAATCCTGAAATGCAGGGTGACTGGTGTTTCTTTGTTGTTATGCACCAGATATTAGTGAGTCGTCCCCCTGCAGCTCTGAAACACAAAGAACTTAAAGATGGCAAACAAAAAATGTTGTTTCTCCCTGTTAAACACCATGAGAATTTTTTTCCAAGAGAAAAGAGTGGATCTTTAATTTTTGTGCAGGTTAAGGCCTGCAAATATTGTGAAGAATTTTGTGAATGAAATAAGACTGTTCATTCATGTGGAAGAGGGAGCATATGCAGTTAAGGTGTGGCACATGAAATTAAACCAAACCAGCAGACATTAATGGAAGATGAATCATGCTAAGCAAGTTGATGTCTTATGTCCAGGTCACTGAAAAGGGACCATTTCATCAAACTGGTCCCTTCTGTAGTATCCTACAAAATGAAAGAACAGTTTGCTTTACCATTTAGTAAAATACTAACATATGTGCATTTTATTAATGAACTTTACTAATAAACACAATATTAACAGTTTAACGTTACACACTATAAATAACTGCTCGTGGACTAATTCTCAGGTGTTGTGTGATAACAAGAACAAGAACAATAATAATAATAATAATAATAATAATAATAACATGGTTTTTAGTTCTAAAAGCTATGCTTCACAGAACTTTATGGAATGATGTATCGTTCACTTTCAAAAGAAATATATCACTGTTTCTGACTGGGAGCAGTGGGAAAACATTGGTTTGTATCTTCTGTTTAATCCCCATGACTGCCAGCTCCCAGCTATGATTCATAATGACTTCTCCTATACTGGGTTTGATGGCCACCATAACCCCAAACCTTATAAAGCTTTCCTTCAAATGTCCTTATTGGGAAGGACCTTCTTACTCAGTTTGCCAGTGAAGTAGCTTCAGCATGCTGAAAACATGAAGTAAACTACACATTCTGAAAGAGAAACATGTAAATAAAATGGCAGCAGGTAATACGGTCTTTCAAGTCCCTGGAGAGAGATCCTGCTGCAGTAGCCTACAGCAAGAAACTTAACCTGAATTTTCTAGTAAAATCATCCAGCTGTACAAATGGGTAAAATCTTTTAAGTTTTTTTTACATAAAAAAACTTTGTCTACGTTATGAAACAAAATGCATTTTGCCATTGCTGGTATAGGCTGCCAAATGCATTTTGTCACAGGTCACTTTATCACAGGTCAGTATTAGTCTGGGTCAGTTTACCTGTGTCTCATTTTAAAAAAAAGCTGTGTTGTTCTTGAAAAAAGTTACATGCTCTTAACTTCTGATCACCATAAGAATTCTTAAATATATGAATTCCAAATCCTAGCATGGTCACCCAAAAGTGCACACATTTTTTATCATTTATTTATTATTAATATTTTATTAACTTTAATTTCAAGTATATTAAATTTGACTTTATTGTGAATGAAAGTTAAAGCCCATTTTATCTTATAACATGTAATGTAACTTATAGTATTTCTGTCTTTATAATTATTAGTTTGAAAGCCTATACCTTGGAATAAGGACCTTTATTATAGGTAAATTGTTTGAAACGCCTGTCTTACAAACAGTGCAATATTCTTGTTCATTCTAATTCTTATCATTACAAGCAATGTAGGGGAATTTTTATATGAGCAATGTGTCTGTTGTGAGTAAACCTACAAAAACAAAAGTCTGAAAAAGTAATTAAGACCATTACTTAAGACACTCTGCAAATTTTCAGCTTCTGGCCACTTCCACCTGTCCTTATTATGTACGTAATAAAAAGCTTAATATTACAGAGGTCACTCAGTGTATTCATGGGTTGGTCACCATAAAGGTGAAAGGTAAATCTATAAAATACAATAACACTTTAACATTTTAACAATTTTATTAACTTCCAATTGCATCATAATTTAAACTAAGGTACTTACCTTCACTAACCTGGTCAAAAAGTGGAAAGGTCTTTGGACCTTGTGATAATAAAAACTGCATTTTTAAAAACGCTTTCCAGTCATACACTGAAACACCCTAGGGTGACAAAAAAACAAGGAAAGTTCTTCACAAACAAGCAATCCCCTGGATAACTTGTATAACTCGTACAAAGTACGTCTTAAGTTTGGCACAAAATGTGTGCTTCCACAATTCAGGGGAAAAACCCATATATCTCTTCCAAAGAATGTGTGAAGCAAAACAGGGAGCATACGGTGAAGTAATAACACATTGTATATTACCAAACTGTCCTACCCTTACATTGCTAATGTGTGTAGCCGTGTGTGTCTCTGCTGCCTCCTGTCTATGATGATGTGTTTTTCCATCACTCAAACACCCCTCCTTTTTCTCGTTTCCAGTTTGGATCCTTCTTCCAGCACCCTGCTCCATCATCCCTCCCTCTCAGATTTTTCTGTTCCCTGTTTGTCACCCTACTGTCCTGCTTGCACATGTGACTAATGTGTGTGTGTGTGTGTGTGTGTGTGTGAGCGGGAGTGATGCTAAAACCACCACTTTGGGTGGGAATTATCCCAGTACCAAATTTTAAGTTGTGCATAAAGAACAAACAAACAAACAGCAACTGAGTTCTGTAGACATAGAGATGACTGTCGCGTGGTAATGCAACAATTAGAGTTGCCATTTCACAGATCTTGGACTATTTGGGCACAGGTTTATATCCAATTCAGTATGAAATCTGAATGTTGTTGCTGTGCCTGTGATGGTTTTCACTGAGCGCTCTGGTTTCTTCCCACTGTTTAATGCATTTCAGGTTAATTGGTCACTGCCCATACGTGTGTGACTCTGTGTGGCTACCCTGCAATGGACTGGCGTCCCATCCAAGGTATAGTTTCCTAACCTAGTGCTCAGTTACCCTGGGATAGGCTCTAGAGTACCGTAACTCTGACCAGGGCAAAAGATAAAATAAAAATATCTTTTCTCCATAGACTCCCATTAAATAGAGACTGTTGACTGTTTTGGTCCTTAAGGATGCAGCACAACAGTAGCTGTGAACACTGTGCAGGTCGACTTTATGAAGGTAGTTTCACAGTCCTACTCTGTCTGAGTCTGTTCTACTCCCAACTAATGGCTTTATGTAGAAACACAGGTTACTTCTGTCTTGCATCGTCTGATGTGATTAATGTACTCAGGAGAACATTGTTTCAGTTAATGTGTTACATATATTTGCTGCTGCATATTTTCCAAATATATGTTAATGATTAGGAGCACTTTTGTGACATTTGTACTTTATTTCCAGAAATGTCTGTTTTATACAATCCAAGCATCAACATTTTTCATGTTTTATGTCACTCTCACCATTGTCCAACATTCTTCAATTCTGCAAAAATTTCATTTTGATTTGTAATTAGCCACATATATTAATTGTATAAATAAAATGTGACAAAACTGTCAATAAAATTTAAATAAAGTAAAAACAGAGTTTCTAAATTATCAAGAACACACTTTAATGGATGGAACAAAACCATCCTGCTGCTTCTGATGGACACAAAAAATGGAGAGCCATGGTAACTCACACCATTAACATAAATAATTCTACATACCTGAGAAATGAAAAGTATCGCTGGCAGTTTAAAGTAAGTTGGAATTTTGAAGAAAAAGCACTAGATTTGGCAGATGACCCAATGTCCTTTGGGGTCTTTGAGGATGTGAGTTGGTTCTGCTTGTGGTTCAGCTGTGCTTGTTGTGGTGATGGCTGGCGGTTGTGCTGCAGGGGTTCACATGTTGCCACGTAAGGAACCCGAGGCCTTGAAAATGTTACTTTTAGGATCCTGGTGTAAATTTATGCCATTTATTTTCATCCAAATTTAATTCATTTTCTGACATGCACTCACATTTTAAATGCCTTGTTTCATCTTTAACTAAATGTTGTAATTTCTCATTGGTTACAAACACTGATGCAGGCAGCTGGCTTTTATCTTGCGATGCCTTTAAAGTCAGTTTAGCAGTTAGGTTTCCAGACCTGGAAGCAGAATGTCAGTCCCCCAACTGGCCTGCATGTTTCAGAATGAGTGAAAGGACCAACAATCCCTGTGAACACTGCTCCTCTCGGAACAGGGAGACCTCCAGCAGAGAGCATATGAATAATTCCGGGTCTGGGGACAGGCCTTTCAGGAAGCCGCCCCAGCTCATCCCCAGCTCATCAGAGGCATACAGTTCTGCACATATGGTGGAAGCAGTTTTTTTAATGACCTACATGCTCTCGATTGGTCTGCTGAGTTTGTTTCCTTTGGTTGACATGATATATGCAGTGACCTATAAAGACTTTTTCCTCCTTTTTGTTGGTCGGCCCACCGGATAATCTGAACGGACACGTGGAGAGTGTCAATCCTTTGAAATAGAGAATTACACTGCATCATTAAGCAGTCACATCAGATGGGGGCTGAAGCTCTTTTTTGATATGTAGGGGGGTGTGCTTGCTGAGTAACAAAGCTCACCAAATCAGCACAGCTGAAAGTGTTGACATCCATTGTGTTTGGCAATCCAGTGGTTAATGCTCGCTGTGATTTCCACAGTGCTTGAACGTGACGACCAGGCGGCGCGGTGCTCATTTTGTTTACCTGAAGAGAGAGTCTTGAAAATGCATTTGTGCCAAGAGAATCTCAGGAGGCATCATTCCATTCATTCGGCCCCCCGTAGGGGAGCTTGTCCTGGTCATAGTGCATGAATGACAAAAGATGCTAAACCCATATGTATATTAGCATGCAGTGACATCTCTCAGCCACTTACACTCTGTATACCAACAGCCACAAGCATAAACTTGAAATATAAAAATATTCCTTCAATTCTCTTTTAAATTTCCATAAAGACACTCCCTGCCTCAGGTAGACAGGCAAATGATTTCATACGTTCTGTGCCAAGTAATAAAAATGATCTGTGCTGGGCTTGGAGCACATATTTAGACACAGTAATGTACGTGGAAGCTGTGATCTCTGAGAACTGTGCGTATTAAAATATACCAGCACACTGGCAAGGCATCTGCCTGCACGAGCTGCCCCGTGAGATTTTTTATCTGCTGTCAAAGATTTCTTAACATGTTTCATTAATTGTGGAAAACATTCAGAAGACTCTGAATTTTCCTGGAATTCATAAGTCATGAAAGAAATACTTGAGTTTTTCATGTCTTTTTTTATGCAAGAACTCTTTTAAACACTACCAAATGTTTTGAGGTGTAAATGTAAGTGAGCACTTTGCTGACATTTATGCACATCATTTTCAAATTGGTTCTTATTCTTTCTGATATATTGATTTGATGGTATTCCCAAGGAGATTACATGTAAATGGTGTTAATAAGTTGTTACATATTTGAATTTTAAAGAAATGGCCAAAGTGGCCAGAGTGAAGTCATTTGTTTTGAAGTGTTCTCTTAAAAGAAAAGCCCAAGTTGGAAAATGATGGGAAGGATTGCATGCGTGTTTATGTGTGCATGGATGACATTTGACAGGGATTATCACTGAACAAGAGGTGGGGTCACAGCCATGGGGGTTAGGAATGCAGTTGTGAAGGTGGGTTTGGGTTGTAGGGGTGGAGTCTGGCCTCTGGCGGGTGGAGTTGGGGTGGTACAGTTTGGATAACAAGAGGGTTAGAGCTGTTTAACACTACTGTGAAGGGTCCGCTCGTTCCAACAATCAGCGCTAACAAAGCATGTGGGAACCTAACAGATGTCTGCTCAGTATGGGGTTCCTTCACACACTACTTAGTAAACAAACTCCAAATGCATACAGGAACGACTTCCCATCATATGGTTTGATCAAACTCAATCTGGAGGCTCATCTCAAATCTGGGAGGAAAAAACTGAGAGGTCATATGTTTCGGTTACTGAAATATTAGTAAAGTTCAAAACTAGATGTGTGGAACCTAGAAAGACTTGAAAAGACTCTTCTAAAGTTTTTATGGTGTGACAGAAAGGCATTTGAAATAGTGAAAACCTTTTTGCCCTGAGGAAGTGGCTGTTGCCAGGGCAGAGTTAATTGGTATAGCGCTGCCAATCACTCACCTTAGTCTGAAAACACTTCTACAGTAATTCATGGGATGGTCACTGTGATAATCAAAACCGAATGGAGCGTGAAGGGATACAGGTTCAAGGTAATTGTTCCTGTAGAGAAAGCAGTCGAGTAGGCATAGTGTTGCCTTTATATAGACTTAATTACTTTTTCAACCAACACTAGCCTGGAGACAAAAATTACTTCAAATCAAAAGATGAAAATACATGTTCATTCCACCGCAAAAGGAAGCATTTTCATGGTGGTTACCTGTTGAAATAGTAGTTAAATATTTTTGTATGTCTGAAGAAATTGTTTGTTTAAGGGGTTGTTTGATTCTGTTAAATTACATTCAAGGAAGATGGGCTCAGTGCAAATACGGACCCATATAATGATATGAGGTGTGGTTCCAGACAATTTTATTTAGGTATTACTGCTCCTGAAAATTTATAGATAATGCTAAACAGCCATTAAAAACAGAAGCACAGCTTTCTTTTTCTTTAATGGTGGCTTCTACCGAAGTGATTTTATTCTTGGTGACCAGGTGGCCACTAATGAACCGATTATAATTTTTTTCCATTCCTTAGAGACTCTTTGCTTTGCCAAGAGTAAAGTTTCACACCACTTTACAACAGCTAGAAAAACAAATGTTTAAGAGTAAACAACGTTCTGATGTGTGAAGTAATGGCTTTCTCAAAATTGCACAGAACAGCTGGTACAGTTGAGAAATAGTTTTCCGTAGCAATAAGAAAGGTGCGCTGCATTTCGATGGCTTCCCAATGACAAACATAAAGTCCTGTAGATTCGCAGAACAGTCTTTGTGCAGGGAATGCAATGCGATACTAATGTAACCCAAAGGTTGAAGGCCCATATGCTGAGGAGCTGAATCATTGCCCATGCCCTGTAGGCCTTTATCTTCATCAGATGGGTCTGGAGGCACCGCGCGCCAATGGTTTCAGACATGTTACTAACTCTACATCTTAATGACCATCCGTGTCTTCCTCCCTAGCCAAAGGAACAAAGTTAACATGTGTTCAGGGCTGTGCTGTACTGGGGGCCAGATCATGCAGAATTAAAAAAAAAAAAACATCTACAAAGGGATTTTTTTAATGACTAAAACAGGTGAAAACAAATAAAATAATTACCAAGGCTCTTTACAGAGGCCTGTCTATGATCCTGGGTATATTACAACTCCTCCTATCAACCTCAGTACAAATTTTCAAACCAAATGAAAGTACAAAATGATGCAGACACACGTGTGTCTACTCATCCATCAATGTTGACCACTTATCCTGAGCAGGTATGGCAGCTCAGAGCCTATCCTAGAAGCAGTGGGTGCTAGGCTTTGAAACTCCTGAATGGGATATCAATTCATTGCAGAGTAGCCATACACACACAAACTATGAACAACTTTTAGGGTGACCAGTTAGCCTGAAACAAATGACTTTGAACAGCCACCCGTGTGTCTATTAAATATAAATATAAAAAATACAATGAAAGAGAATCTCAGGAGGCATCATTTATTTTTGCCCATTATTAACATTCTTTAGATTAGGTAGTATATATGGTTATTACTATGAATAATTTTGCCACATAGCATATTGGGGGGATACAGTGCTGCCAAAGAAAGGATCTGCCCCAGGTGCCAAATACCTTGGGTATGCTGCTGGTTCAGGGTAATATTTAAACACAATGCAACAGAAGCTTATGTGTTGTTCTGAAAAGCTTCGTATAGTATGTTCGATATTAAGGGCTTAACAATTAAGTAAGAAATTGTTTCGAATAGACATCTACCATGTGCAGTGCACACATTTGACATTTGCAGTAGCTCATTCATTTTTATATTTGAATACAATGTGATTCCTCACCCACAGTCTACATGGCACTTGAAGACATAGTTGAGAAACTCACATCATTGTTTTCCTTTGTAGCCATCATTTTTGCAGCAGGGTTCCGTATCAGTCTGTCACTGCATTGTATTGAGTAATATTCTAAAATCTTCTCAGTTTGTTTTTAAACCCCCATCACTTTGCATATATCACTTCCCAGCGCCTGACATGCATACATTTAATCTGTCAGGGATGAAAGGTAGGAGCTGTGGAGGGATAAAAAGATATGTACTACCTCCTTTAACTATTTTTTACAGTTGTTTCTTAATGTTGACAATTTTTTTTGAGTATGTGAAGAATATATCTTGATCCTCTTGTAGGCTGAGGAGAAAACACTTCATAGCAATATCCTTGAGTACACAGGTCATTGTGCCCATGTTTTTTATGCAGAACTAACAGACCCTGTGGATACATGAGGCAGCAACACAGTATAAGAAATGTTAAATTTGACATTATGGACAGCGGTAGACACGTTTAAGATATTACCCTTTGGTCTTTCAGTTCACTGAAGTTAAGTGATACTTCATGCCCCTTCAGTTGACTCATGTCTTTAAGAAGTGCACTGACCTATGTGGGCAACTGACTCCTGCAGTTAGGTGGAGATGTGGCCCAGCTCAGAGTTTTAGATTGTTGACTGAGGGTTCAGTACAAAGCTGACTGTATGAATGTTGTGGACATTCCAGATTATAGCATCCTTCTGGTGGAGAGGTGCAAGCAGAAACACAAGTGTGAGACAGGAGCCATGTTTAACATAGAGAGAATGAATGGTCAGGCTGCCTAATTACTCCATTACACCAACATATGGTGTGTGGTGAATTTAAACTTGTGCACAAACTTTACTAGAGTACATTCAATAAGGCTGACATCCACTAAAGATGCTGACTACCCTTTTCACACGTTTCACAGAGACATGCCAGGCACGTGAAAGGTAGTCCTTTCCTACTTCCGGCAACTGCGGTATGAAAAAAGAGCAAAAAAGAAATGACTAATAAACGAGAAGAGAAATGCATATGAGTAACAAACTAGTCTCTGCAAGACTTAAAGGAAAAATGTGAAGACCTACTGTAGGATGTCAGGGATACCTTTTGAGTTTGTTGTTCACAAACATAAGCATCGTACAACAACTAAATCCACATTAATTCCAGGTGTAACTTTGAGGTGCAAACACTCCGGTCCACCACTTGTCTATTTAGATAGTTTTACTACCCCTGACCTTCATCTGCCTGGTGCAGCCAGTAATCTCCTGTGTGCCATGAATACCCTGTGGAACTTTGAAACTTCCTTAGTTTTTGTCTAATAGCTTTGCATATGTATTTATAGATCACTGTTGGAGTCCTCATTATTGCGTGCAAAATGATAATTAGGAACACATCATAACACTTGGCTGGATACAAACAATGTGTCTACAGAGGCTTAAATATCCCCTGACTAGCCTCAGAAATGTAGATGCTGTGTATTACTTGGAATGTTATATGATTAAATGAGTAATTTTACATTTTCTGACATTGCAAGACAATAGCTTTAATGTTTCTATGCCCTGTAGATGGATACAGTGCTTGGTTTACAAAAAATGTAAAAAATTACAGTTGTTATAGTTGCTACAGTTACTTTACAGTTGTCTGTTAATTCCTGGGTTGAGCAATTGCAGATGTTTTGTTCTGTGGAGTGCCTTACATTTGGCGTCACCATTTAATACCCCTACCTTCATCCCCTACAAAACTGACAGAAACGTGACTGTGTGGGTTACTTCATTAATCCCAAAACCAGGAGCACTGGTTTACACTCAGACCCCAGCCGAGGCAGCTGAGTGAACAAGATGCTGCAACATGATGAGCATCTGTCCTGTACAGAGAACTGCTGCCATCAAAAATGGAAACACACCCATTATGTCAGAAACAGGGCACTGTGTGCCAGAACAGATGCTGACAGAACATGAATCATGTGAGGCACACGTGAGGCAAATGGAGAAGAACAAATGTGAACATTTGGTTTTTTGTAATATTGGAACTGCATGTAATCACATCAAGGCACCCTTTTTGAAGCCCAACACTTCATCTTAGGTGTGGAACTTTATTTTAACTGCATCCTGCTATTTTAGAAGCAATTTATTTACATATTTATGTAGTGATTTAAAAACAAACCTCACCACTCACAAAGTTTTAAGACTGAGTGTTTTAATTTTTGGCTGTACAGCCGAGTAGTTGTGTTACGACAAGGGAAAAATACTAGTTTCAAACAGGCAGGCATTTGGCTGAGTTTTTCTTATTGTTTGTCACAACCAAACAATAGGAAAGAGATGCATTTATGTAAATATATGCTTAGGTTTGAGAAACCTAGTAATGTAAAATGGCACAAGCGTTGCACTTTACTACAAAATGCGTAAGAATACAGAAATTATTTATTATAAAGCAGAGCATATAGTAACAATGCAACACCTCTTAAAAACATAATTTTTAAAAGAGAATAATAGTTATTATTTTGGATTGTTCACAAACAATGTTAACTTGACAGTCACAAAACTCAAACTTTACCTATGACTTGTTGAATTCATGTTTTTTTTATTCTCCAGAGTGCTGCAGTTTATCCAGCTAACCTTTTTTCTTACCATTAAGTGTGAATGACATTAAAATATTGCTTTAATTGTTCGGAACTAATTGGCCATAAATTTTTCCATATAGAAGCCTTGTATATAAGTTTGAAGCCCTTATTTAAGGTGTACCTGAAATACTTGAAGTTCTTTTCCTGATTGTTAATTATCTTTCATTAAAAGTATCTTCTGCAAACGATGGAGAATTAATCAAATATTACCTTTGAAAATGGCAGCCCCTATTAGAATTAATATAATTTTAAATGACAAGATGTAGCTGGAGCTTTCTTTTGAAATAGAAGAAAAGCCCCAGGAGCAATTCCAAACTAAATTCCTTTTCAAATGTGCTTATTAGTCATTATTATCATATGTGTACAGGCATGTTGGGGGGGTAATGATTGACTTTGCAATTTTAAAATAGTTCTGAAATAAATGCTTTAATAACTTCAAGAAGACAATTTGACTTACTTAAGCCTCAAATGAACTTTTGGTTTAATGATTTAGTACATGGTCATGGGTCAAACTATGTCTAACTTCTATGTAACTAACTTCTTTAAATAAAAATACACACACACACACACACACACACACACACACACACACACGCACAGACTTTATATATATACACTTTATTAAAAACATGCCTTATAAAAATACCTTTTAGCAGAATTCCATATATACCTTGTTGGTAAAGTTACAGTATATTCTGGCCAGTTAATGTCATCATTTTATTGCTGTGATTTAACAGCATACAGCACTACCATCTTTTGATTCAGCAGCATAATGTATTTTCCTGTTTTTTACAATATAGCAATTCCAAAAGATTAGAAAACTAATTTTGCTGAGCTTTTAATAAGCACAGAAATCAAAGGAAAATGACATTTCATTAATGATGTTAATGTGTCTCAAAGCAGCACACGTAGGTGTGAAATTCAACTTTGTATATTTGTTGTTTCATTTCTCTCTTTTAAATAAAAAAAAACATTTATGTGTATATTTAGCAGCATTTTAATTTAAACTGATTGAACTGTGGCCTAGTCTTTTGCTGACCTGAAAGCTAACAATCAATTTTTTCCTTATCTTTCTCAATTTTTTATTACCTAGGGCAAAGTCTTATGTAAAACACATTTATTTTTAATGGATTTTTTAATGAATTTTTTAGGTAGGCTATTAATAATGCCATTAATTATAGGCAACCGGCATTAAAGTGCAGCCTGTCCTCCTAATCCTGCCCCTCAGCTATTGGCTTGCAGCTAATCCAGGCCGGTGCTTTACCGAGAGATCCAGGCCTCAGCCAGTGGCTGCTAGGAAACCAAGCAGGAAGACTGAACTGGTGGATAAGAGACACAGAGAATTTAGCATGCGGGTTTAGCCAGAGGGGTTGGAGTTTAAAGCCAGATGATATGTTGGTGTTGTGGGGATAATCCGGGAGATGCGATGCAAGCACTCAAAAGTAGCTTCCCTGTGGAAGGCTTTGCTCTGCCCGCAAGGCCCGGCCTTGGTTTGAAAATCCACACAGGAGCATTGTGCTAACTTACCTGGAGGCTGTTTTGTGCGGCTGCTGTTAGGCCTCAATCTGCTTAAAGGATCTGAATAAAGGCCTACCCAGACAAGAAAAAAGCTTTAAACCCTTAATAGATTTTTCCACCCAAGCTTGGAGTGAGAAGGAGAAAGGTGTTAATTACTGCTAGTTTTAATGGTAATTAAATGTTTCAATTAATTATGTGTTTGTTGCCAAAAGTCTGGCGTTAATTGGCCAGTGCTATAAAAAAACGAAAGTTAAAAAAAAATCAAAAGGTTTCCCAGTAGAGGACTATTATAGCCTTTGAGCATATAGACGGAAGAGGGAAGCTGAGAGGATTCATTCATAAGGAATCTATTTGAGTACAAACAATGATATTACAGCAGCACAAAATGCAGAACGCTCCATTGAAGAGTTAAAAAAGCCCATCTGTTCCGTGGGCGCAATCCCTACTGTACTATAATGGACATCTTGTGAAATATTCAGGTTTATTCAGAGGGGTTCAATCACCTATATTCACATATGTTCGAGTGTTGTTTTGAGGAAGCCGTTAGTTTGGTTGCAGAGAAAACTTATATTTCAAGCATGCATGTTAAAATTACAGTACTGATGTAGTATTTGTTTTCCATGTATCATTTCCATATACTGTATGTTACTTTTTCAGGTGCCATTTGTGAGGTTTTTAGGATACAGCTGACTTGTATGTTACTTTTCTTTTTTTTAATTTTAGTTTTTCTCAGACATTTTGGATTTAAAGCCCATTGCCTTGAACATCCAGAGACCCAGGGTTTTGACTTATCCATTATCTGACCTTGACAGGCCAGAGAGGAGGGAGGAAACAGAAAAAGTGCGAGTGAGAGCGGAGCTCGGAGGCCTGACGGCTGAAGGGTGGCTGCAGGTATTAAAGGGCTCTGTGGAGGAAAATGAAACACAAAATTCAGACTGCATAAGTTTTGCAGAAAAACCTGGACTGTTTTACAATTCATACAGCAAAATGTCCATTTCTGTTCACATTACTTAAGAGTCCTGCCTTACACATATGTGATGTGGGACTTGGAACCAGGTTTTGTGATATTACCTAAGCCTTGCAAAGCATGAGGACACACCATTGCTGATGTAACCCGTGGTCAGTTGGTATTTTGGGTCTTTCAGCATCAGACACCCTCACACAAAGAGCACAACCAGGGATGACCATATCGAACCCTGCAGAAACACCCAGCGATCTCAGGGTTACATTGCTCATAATGTGTCTGCACACCACAAAATGTTTGAGAAAAGACTGTTAAAAGCACGTGAATCTGAAGTAATGGTGTGTGGTTGGCTTTGTGGGAGGGGAGGTGTTTTCTTAGCTCTGAAATCAGCCCAGGGGTGAAGCTGAAATGTGGAAGCCAGTCTGAAGCCAAAAACTGGAGGCAATACGTTGAGTACTGTCCAGCATACACTATGCAAGCATTGAAGGAGTCGCAACAACATCATCTATTCATGTGCGCATCACATTTTAGCCATTGTCAACCTCTCATAATCAAATGTTCCTTATAAATACATCTTATAACAAATGCACCTGAACATGTTCCTCTACAAAACATGCTATAAAACACACGTCAAAATCCAAAACGCCGCTTGACTGTTCTTGTCCATCTTCTTGTGAAAGCATTTATGATAAGGGGGCACTACTTTAAGCCGTACTCTGCTGTTTAAGCTGCTGCTCAAGCGGTGGCGGTCACTGGCTAAGAAGAAACGATCTGGTCATACAGTCGCTGACTGGCGATAAAACTGCCTCTGGAAAGTGAGTCGGGCTGACTTATATCTGAGTGAATATGTTAATCAGACAACTGGTGCTACAGTATTAATACCAGTCCCCCTTGGCAGATTAATTTTTTTTTGGATAAGAATGTGAAATTTGAGATCAGCATTTCAGCAGTAAGGAGCCAAAGGCTCATGTCAGTTCCAGTGACAGACAGACACCTGAAGCCAGATTCCCCCTGAACAAGCAGGAATTACGACACGGAGGGTACAGATTCCCCGCTTCCCTAATGGAAATACATCACTTCCCAGCCAAGCATGGAAGCGTCCAACAGTTAATAATCCCCCTCTTCTGCCATATTTCCTGCTCCTAATATTTCCATCACACGGAAGCCTATTGCTCAGAAACCACCGTTTCCCTTTTTAAAATTTTACGTGGACTTTGGGGGCAATATGCTACAGTGCTTTATTGCACTCATGAAAATAGAAAAAAGCAAAAAATTGGTTTTGCCAGGACCAGGAGACATATTAACTCTGAATTATGACACCTTGAATTGGTTTGGTGGTCTACTGGAAGCACACTTGGGATTGTACAGAACTGTCCAACTGATGTGGGCACTGTTAAACAAAATAATGGCATATTTCTAAATGTAAACCCTACTTTACTGCTTGAGTATTTGAGTAACTTATATAGATACAGTTCTAAAGTACATTTATAAAGTCTGTATTTGTTGGTTGCGATTTAGTATCATTAACCCAGCTTTTAAGTGTAATTTACATCAAAACTCTTGATGTAAATTACTAGTGCTTGAATAAAATAACAGCAGTCATACCATTGGTTGTAGCAGGGTACTTTAAATCAATTTTGATAAAACAATAATAATACAATGATTTAAGATCTGATCAGCAATGTTAACCTCAGTACATAAGTAAAGAGCATTGGCGTTTCCTCTTATACTTTCTCAATATTTTTTGTATACTTTTACTCCTCAGAAAACAGAAGAAGCTACAATTTGTTGGTCACTGTTTAATTGTTACACTACTTATTTACACACATTCTGTTCACACACATTACTTAAAAGTAAATTCTTGCTTAAATATGCTGGACTGTTGTAAAATACTTCTTTGAGAAGAATATGCTTGGATACATACACACATTTACACAGCATCCTGTGTACACCACCTCTCTCTAAAGCAAACACATTTCAAAATATCAATATTTCCCTTTTCAATCACAATTCTGACAAACAAGATTTTCAAATGTATGCCCAGAGCTATGCTATGCCCACTGACCCAAATATATTCTGCAATATCACAGGCATCTCACCCAGGCATGTTCCTGTCTAGCCGCAAGAAACAATATTGTGGCTCCTTGGGATTTTATTGAGATGAAGCACGTAATATCCCCAACAGGCAGGCGCTCTGCATGGCTAGGGTCCACCATGACACTCCTCATTGCTTATTAAATACCCCCACAAACCTCGCACAGGTCCCCGGCCTTTTGGAAAATACCTGCAGACCATTTTGTCGTTTGATGACAGAGTAAATTTATATATACGCAAGAAATGTCCTCTCAGCCCAACTGGAAGCCCCTGTTTGATCGTAGCCATGCATGGGTTTTTCTTACCCGCAAATGTACAAATGTAAGTTAGTAAGGCAGGATGGCAGTGCTTCAGCAGCATTACATAATACTAAAGGAATGTTTACAAATCATTGGAAGCTTTATTTATTCTGACCCTTTTTAACTTAACTTACACAAGCATACAGCTACCTGGACTTGCAGACTGAGGCTACAGAGAGGGATTTACTGAAGATTCCTTAAACTTAAATTAGTTTTAAAAACTGTCTGGATTACAAATTATATAATAACATATAATATATGAAATTATATATAATCACACATGTTTTTCCAATCAGTATTTTTTCGGTGGACTCGTATGCTCCGACATTATATTTTCAAAGCCAAATTAAATTATCTTTAATGAAAATGAAATGTGCAGCAGGTTGTTCAGGTTGCTTGAATGATGGTTTTTTTCAAATAGTGCCATAGATTCTCAATAGGATAGAGGTCGGGTCTTTGACTGGGCTGCTGTAGGACCTTCGATTTTTGGTTTTTGACTCATACGAGTGCTGCTTTGGCCTTTGAGACCATTGTCCTACTGAAAGCTGAACTTTCTCCCAAGCTTCAGTTTCTCAGTAGACTCAAGCAGGTTCTCTTGCAGTATTTCCCATCCATTCATCCTTTGATTTTGACAGGATACCCTGTCCCTGCTGAGGAAAAGTATCCTCACAGAATGATACTGCCACCACCATACTTCATTGTATGGATGCTGTTTCTTGAGGCATTGGCAGTGGTAGGTCTGTGCCACACACTGTGCTTTGTATTTTGTCCAAAGTCTTCTATTATGTTCTCATCTGACAAGAACACTTTTCCCCACATCTTAGTTGGGACTAATTGTGTGCTTTGATATTATTATTTTTGTCAGCCCCCCATACAGGCTAGTTTTATGAAATGCTCTTTAAATTGTGGACTGGTGCTCCTTTCCTCCACTTTCAGCCTCTGTCCACTGTAGCTCCTTCAAAGTGATCACTGGCCTCTCTGTTGGTCTACATCTTGCTCAGATGTGAGTTTTGAGGGACAGCCTTGTCTAGGCAATGTCTGCATGGTGTGATGCAGCTTCCACTTCATGATTATCCATCCAACACTGCAAGATTCAAACACTTTTTTGGATTATTTATATCTTTTTCCTCAATGATGCATTTGAATGACTTTATCTCTAAATAATCAATCTAATTTATTACCCAAGTATCACAACGAGGGGCTTATGCTGAGCATTTGTAAAATTAAGAAAAAACTGTGCCAGTTACTTTCCAAATTAGTTTGGACTACATGTTCATAAGCCACTGGGGAAGTGAATAAGACATTTATGAAAGTGTTCGATTCTTTGTGAATCACTCTGCATTATACATTCAGTTAGCTAATGCTTTTCCCCCAAGAAAACTTATACAATTTTATACAGGTTTGTAGACTAAGCTACCTGCAGCCGCTTGGCAACTTTTACTCTAGTAGTTCAGCTGGTAGATACGTTCTGTGCAGGTATTACAGTAGTGGGGTACGAAACTACATCTTTCAAGCGCAAGGGAAGGCTGACTCCGATACCTGGTGGCTTTACTGCATGTTGTATATGTGAGTTATATTGTTGGTTTTCAAAAGATATCTCAGTATCATTTTAATAAAGTCATAGGAGATGCTTATGATGGCTCACAGTGCTTGAATGGAAAAAAGCAGTGTCTGCAGTTTGTGTTACAAATCATCAAGTGTCTTCAGCTAAATGCCTCAAGTGTTTTTAAAAAAGATACAGTCATTAGCGAACATACTTGTGTACTTGTGTATTGTCATCAGTTAACATAGGCACAGTCTGTTTATTTACACACACTCTTTTGGAAGGGCATTATAATATATCAGAATTAGAATGGATAATGCAAAACAATAAATTATTTGTTGTAAACTAATTAATTTTGGTTTGATTCCACTGACACTTCTAAATAACTTGGCGTGCATACCTTGAAGGTTTGTCAAATCAATTGCATCTTTATTTTTTCCCTGCCTTTAACCAACAATGAAGAAGAATGCCACTCTTGCTTGTTTTCAATCACCCGTACAGAAGTGCTCCCCTGGCAGTGTTTTGGGACAGACCTAATTAATCGCTCATCTGCCCCACATCATGCCTATACATCATGGTGGCAGCTAAAACTGCTGCCGGTTCTACAGCTATTGCTCATGCCAGACACTCATCTGTTTTTCAATAATATTACCACAGGTGGTGCTTTGTAATTAGAGTCTAAAAGCCCTGGAATTCTGACTTAGATTTTTTCTTCTTTTTTCTTTTTTTTAACAAAGGGAGCGGGAATGTAAGTTAAGTGTGATGTACATATGAGGCCTTGCTGTATTCAGTGATATCACCAGGGTTTTGTGTTATACTGGAATGGGGTCTGACCATTTTGTCATACGGATTCCAATGTTTCCACCGCCTGTAAATTCTGCAGAACAGCTTTGCAAAGTATTACAAATCTGTTCAGATCAAAGTGACTGCATTTTGTGAGATAAACCAAGTAATTTCTTCTAACCTCAATATTTAACCTTTTAACATTTACAAATATGAGATGGCTTGCGAGGCAGCCGGCGCAGTATAGCCACATGGTTTCCTACAATATTTAATTTCAGGGAAAGAAATACTGTACACATTCCGTTAAATGTCGCATTCATTTTGTATTAAAAGTGTACACATTAGAACATTATCGCTTTAGTGTGCAGCAACTTCAGGATTTCCCCAGCAGGCCTCAGTGGGTGTCTGCTGAATAAGTCATTGTTGCACTGTGTAATAAGCCCAGTTGAATCCTGTGCATCCAAGAGGAGACAGAAGGAATGAGCTGAGCAAAAGCATGAAATTCCATACTTGAACATAAATGGAGGTTTTTGTAGCACCAGCTTCCTGTGCAGACTACGGAGTGGGCCTGTACTGGCCGTGATGCCTCACTGGAGCGGAGGGGAAGGGGGTTGGACAAATGGAAACTGACATGGCAGATCTGTGGGACATGATACTGAAACCTGACATGCAGACAGCGACACAGGAGTTGGCGCATCATGACCACAAGGGCCAACTGTCGCCCACGATGTGCCGACGGGGGACAGCGCAGGGGCTAACCGCACTTGATGGAAGGTTGGCTGTTACCACCGGCAACAAAAAAGCCAACTTGCTGGCAGGGAGCACCATGCGTTTGAAGGTAGTGAACACTGAGCTATGTGACCGTGGCTGGTTTAGAGCTCAAGTAGTGATAAATCGGACTCCAAATGTGGTGGAAGAGATACATTGTACTTTTTCAAAGACTAAGTGACGCTATTGTTTATATTGAAATTATTTAAAAAATTACAGTAAATACATAAAAAATATTTAGAAAGCCTTAAGTTATGGGTTTGAGGAACAACTTATCTATAATTTCTAAGGATGTTTCAGTATATCTTATTCAACAAAATCTTTTTAAATTATATCTTTAAAAAATTATTGCTGCCATAATATTTATGTAAAAATTTTACTGCAAAAAATGTAGCTCTATGTTTCCATCAAGTCATATCTGCCTGATTGCCTCTGTTAGAAAAACTGTTAAGATTTTGCACAGGTGACTGAAGTGTGATAAGAACTATGATATAGTTCTCAGCATTTGAGTCCTTGTACTTTACCTTGTTTTTTCCATGAAAAAAACAAACAGCATAAATTTTAATGTTGTAATTTTATTAGTATTAAAACATCAGTTTAGCAAGATATTAATTTTAATGCTATTTCACCCAAAATATAACATAAAAGCCTTACAATATCACATTGCATAAAAGGTCTGGTTACATTCACAGATATAAATAAAATGCAGTCAGACAGATTTAATTTCAAGAAGAATACTTTATTATTAATTTTTCTTCAATGTTCTGTTATGTTTACAGGTGTTACATAATACCCTCTATGCTAATATGTGTTATTCAAAAAACAAACTGAATTCTAATTTGGTGCAACATTATGAAGGGTAGAAGTATGGCAAATCCTGTTAAAATTGAAAAAAGATAAATGCATGCCAGCAATGGACCCTATCTGAAGGAACAAACAAAAATTACATTAATTTTTCAAAAAGAATTGGCTTAACCCTCACACAAGCTGTTGAGCATCCAGTAAGCTCATTCATTTTTTAAACCCACACCATATGTGTTTTCATACTCCAGAAAGGGCCCTGTGCTGTTTGCCCAGTGATTTACATACAGTACAAGAACTTGTAAACATTCATAATTCATTAACTTAGGTCCTAAGTGTTATTCATTGCACTGCTGTCTGGGCAGCACATTGAGCCAGGCCTCTACATCAAGAGCATGATGCATCACAAAAGATATACTGTAGAAGTGAAAGCACTTGTAAAATTGCAGAAGTGGAAACAATGATTATTAAGTGACAACATGTGGCTCAATAACTTGCTCAACTTTGTCTTAATTCATATAAGCAGTGTAAATCACTTGTTACAGTTAACCAAAAACATAGTAAAACCTGTAGAAGTGTGGACATATTTTGTGTGAAAGTGAAAGGCCCCTAAGGCAGCACTGGGGCTCGGCAAGTAGTGATGATGCCCAACAGTGCCTGGGCTGGTTGCACGTAAGTTTGAATCTAGCTCAGTTTGTATGGAGCTTGCATGTTCTCCCTGTTTCTGTGTGGGGTGCTCTGCTTTCCTCCCATAGTTCAAAGACATGTGTCTCAGGTTCATTGGTGGCTCTAAATTGCCTGCAGTGTGTGAATGTGTCAAAGTGGTGATTCTACAGATAGACGATGGACCGGTGTCCCATCCAGGAGCTGTTTCATAGCCTAGTGCCCTCTGCTTCCGGGATAGGCCCCGGACAGCTGTGACCCTACTCAGGATAAGCAGTTCGCAAAAATGGATGGATGGATGGATGAAAAGGCCCTAGGAGGGGCTGATGTCCTTTCTGTGCCCTATGTTTTTGGGATAGAGTCTAGATCCTGTATTGTATAGGTAGTTATTGGTGGATGCCAGGTGGAATTTCATTGTTACGTAAATTTTCCTCAAAAACGTTTATCATTTCTTGCCTCTAGTGTTGTATAGAAAACTGACACTTTGCTTTCAGAAAACACCTTGTTGACTATGGACTAAAGACTTAACTAAAGACTACTGGTTTAGTTTAAACATGAAAAATACAGATGTACTGTGGACTTTAGCTTCCACAGAGAAATACGGTTTTTAAAAAGGAATGGCATATTTTGACTAAAACTTCTCCGTGACTCCAAGGATTTCATTTTGTTGATTCATGTGTTGCTATTTATCAAGCTGAAAACGTTTAAAGGATTATACCACGAGTCAATTATATGCGGTTAGTGGATTTTGAAAAAAAAAAACCAATCTGTGATCTTTGTGTACATAATGATGCTCCAAGGTAACTGTCAATGTTCCAGAAGTTTGGGGTGAAACTAGGAGAGCTTTGTTCTTTAGTATCTATTGAAATGTGTGTTATCCAGACGTGATGGCTCGCCCTGCGGAGGGGGTGAGGAAAAAATGGGGCCCTCAGTTTTCTGAGAGACACCTCAACAAAGCAAATTTGGAAACAGGAAATTAGGGAACAAAAGACCCTTTTCACAAAGCGGTGAATCAGAATTCTTGTATTAAACTATTCTTCAAACTTTCATCAGTAAAATAAAAAAACTTCTTTGATGATTACTATTTTTGTTATTATTTTGCCCAAAATACCAGCTCAGGAGAGAGTGTAATTTAAAAGAGAAATATGGAAGCTTTGAAGTAAACTATTCATAAACGCCAAGAACAATAGCTCTCCATCAGAAATGTAATATATCGCCGTAGTGCAGCTTGACTCCCCAGTTTTCATTTGAGTGGAGCTCATCCTTGAGCAAGGGGAGGAGAGCATTTTGATTTACTTTCTCGGGTAATTTCTAAGCTGTAAAGGTATAAACAAGCCAGCTTTTTTAACCCATCCTCAACTAAATTTGTGAATTCAAGTATACAATTCAAAGCAACACTTTCTTAAAGCAGAGCAATAGAACGGATGCTATAAAAAGCTATCAAAATGTGGATCTGAATGATCTCTCCTCTCAGTGCTGAAGCAATAAAGTAGAATTGAATGGAAGTACGTGGTAAACTTTGAATCGCAGCAATGGTCCCAAGTGTGAGCACTAACAGAGCTATGACACAGAGTGTCTCTCACTGTAATAGGCAGAGGAATAAGAGTTGAGGTGTAATGGCATGTACCTTTGTTGAAGGTTTTGCAGTTTACATTCCAGCTTATTGCTTTGGGAATAAGGGGTAAGCAGATTCATTTGGAGTCAAAAGCTTTTTTATATAATTTGCTTTCCTAGGGTAGTTAACTACCTAACTTTCAATAAGAGACAAGAAACCCCTCTTGAAAGAAATTAATCACCTGTTGAAAGGTCAGATGTTCCTGCCACTTCTGTGTTAGTGGAAAATTAATTCCCTTTACTGCTGTCTGTTGGGGAGTTTCACTTTTAATGCCACTGTGTTTTTGACTTCTTGCCACACGTGACTGAAACCAATAAGCCAAAATTGCATTAACCTTTTTTGTTGCTACATAACAATACCTTTCCAATAAATTGTTCTGCAGAATAGAATTACATTTACTATGTACATTTTGCATGTCACATATGTAAATAAAAATTAACATATGTAAATTAAACTAAACACATGCTAAATCTTATTAAATGATTTCCTCTGTGCACTGACACATACAGAAGTTTGGCTTCTGCAGCACATTGAATTTTTTCTATTTGGTTGTTTTCCTTTTCTGAATTAGCATACATGTTTAATGTTTTAATATTTTGCCTGTTTTTATAAATGATTTTAAATGAAAAAAAATAAGGATATCCTAAATGTCAGTAATAACATGAATGAAATCAAGATTAAGATGAATAAATAGGTTGCAAACTGTTTATAAATCCTGCTGCAATCTACCACTTTCCCCCTTGTGTACACATGTACTGCTTGTTGGAAGAAATGGAGTCATCACTTATAACAATGATGTTTTTTTAATTTGTGTTAATTGCTTAATCACATAACTAATCGACTTGCTGATCGTTTTTGTACTTTATTGCACTTTATTTTTTTATAAACATAAAGATTAAATATGATACACCAAATATATTTTAATTGAGTCCTTTGAAATTAAACAAACCAAATAGGTCTGTTTGGTTTATGCATTTTCACTGATTTCCAGTATCCAGTGAGGAATTAGCATGTACATTAAATTAGGCCAGATATTTTGAGAGGCGTACTTTATTGCATTCTCAACTTTACAGTGGACACCCTCCCCTGAGCTCTATAAAATGTGCAGGTGTGTGTGGTTCTGCAGTGAACTGGTGTAAAACACACCACTGGTGTTCTGTCCTGTGACTGCAGTAAAGTGCACTGATTTATCTAAAGGAGGCAAAAAGGAAAGCAAGAAAACTGCCAGACAAACTGTAAAAAAGTGATACATTTACTCCATCATGCCTTGTTTTAGTGTATTGGCTAGATTTTAAGCACATTTCTTAGACTTGTACCTGTAATGCAAAATGCAACAAAAAGCAGATAATTATATTTTTGTCTTCAAAGGGGTCTTTAAGGCACAGGCACCATTCCCAGCAATACCTGAATTCTTTCTGCATTTATCAAAACATACGAACAGGGAACAATCCTTAGGGAAAAGCTTTCAGTGCCATGTGTCAACGCTGCCGCCGCTGAAAAGAGCACTCGACAAACCTTTACCCACACACCGCTTTTAATGGCTGCTGGGGCCACGGGAGTCAGATTTAGAGAAGATTAATGGCAGGGTGTAGAGCAAGATCCATCACATCATGCAGATGGGAGCAACGCTGCCAAAAAGATCAAGGCAGCTGAACCCGCGAGCTTCAGCCCAGGCTGAAACCCTGTGAACAGGCCCACAAAGCACCGCATCTGCACTTGAGAAACTATGCAAATGAATTGTGGTTGTTGTTGTCTTCGGTGTTGTTGTTGTTATTGTTGTTCTTGTTGTTGTTCTTGTTGTCATTCGTACCCCTGTGAATTAACCAATGATGACAAGGCATGCAAAGCCTGAAGACTTGTGTCCTAAGGTTTAAATGATTTCACCATGTTGAACTTGGCAGTCTAACTACAAAATGAAAGCTTTTAATGTGCAAAAACGTGGCAGTGTACTGCTTGTCTGAGAAACTGATGCGATATATTACCGAAACATAAAGTAACTCTTGAAATTTTCCATGTATAGAAAATGTAATCTTCATAAATCAACACAATTATTTGTTGTTGGACTAAAGCTTATTTATTGTTAAAAGTACGTATTATCTAAAGCATCACATTTGTTTTACATGCTAATAATCTTTCCCAGTACAAACCATGTGTACCATTTTGTTAGTAATGTGTATCCAATAAATCAGTGACCAAGGGCTTAATTCTGTTCTTAATCTGACTGGAAAAATTGTAGTTGTGCTTATCTCTTCATTTCTCTCATGCAAGCCAGTGTAATACATATGTGTAGCACTTCTGTGTATGTGAAGCTAACATTTTCTTTATTATGCGAGCTGACCAACAAGAAGTTGTGTAATATTAATAATAGAGAGTTCACTGAAGCTTCTGCTTTTAAACAGGACTAAATAGTAATCTCCAGGATGTGTACAACATTTTTAATTACCTCAAATACGCTGCTCTAATTTTAATTCACAAAAGAATTTTCAGTCATCCATGTGAAAGAGAATTAGCAGTTTACTTACAGGTACCATATGCAGTTAACTATGCATTCTTGTTTTAAAGTTAAAAGTAGTTCAAATTATTCAATTTCAAATTTCAGTAGATTTTTAAATATTGCACTGCCAGCCCAGCTTTTTTTAGCTTGACATCTATTACGCGTTTTCACAAGCACAGAATAGATAACAAATCTAGTTACCTTTTGGAATATCTGATCTGTGACAAAACAAGAACTCAGGGCTTCAGTCAGTTGCCTGGGCTTTTGTAGTGTCTCAAATAAAGTTATGAATTATATTTTGTGAGGATGAGGGGAACAGATATTACAAAAGATTTATGCAGCAGAAATTTTAACACAGATTGTGTTTCAATTTTTTAAAAAATTCTGATGAGCATTAATGGCTTAAAGTGGGAGTTTAAATTAATTGTAAACGTTATCCTTAAAAAGATGTCTGTCTGTCTACTTTATGCTTCAGAACAGCAAAAATATTGATCAACTGTAACAAAAAAAACTTTGCAGTCCTTATGAACAGGTAAAATCTCATTTTAAAGCAATTTGTTTGTGCAACAGTTAACAAAGGTTTTCTGATAAATCTCTGAAAATCTGTCTGATCTGGAAACCTTCTACTCGTTACGCCTTTTATGCATTATGTTTATTTTCTGCCTCTCGTATGTTCTTATTAAAAATACATTTTTTTCATTTTTGTCTGTTTTCTGTTTTTTAACACCTCGATGTTTGCAGTGAAGCCTACGACCCAGCTGCCCAGCTCCTAATCCAGTGAAGAGCACCATAGCTGATCAAAGTCATATCTAGGACAACAGGGGTTTCATTAAAATTTCCAACTTTCTGCCCGAGGAAAGAGAAGCCAACACGGGGTGAAAAATCATCTGGCCCAAACTAGTTTAAAAAAGAACGAACCACCTGTGGTCTCCCTGGAAACCGACTGCCACCCCTCCAGCCACCTTTTAATGAAACCCCAGAGTCCCTTTATTAATTTATTAGTGAATCTATTTTGTGATGATTCATAAACTGCACATAGCTCACACTCTGACATGACTCTGCTATGCTAATAAGAAATAAAAGCCATGAATAATAAATCATTTAATTAGTAACAATTATGCTTTGTGATAGGTCAACACATCTGCATTCTGCAATATATCACAAGAAAGTTGCATTTGAGAAAAATGCAGGGAAACTTCCTAGGTCAAGCACAAATTTAAACTTGGTCAAATGTTACATACAACACGAGGAAAAAGAAAATATACAATGGAATCGTTACTGTTTTTTATTTTAAAAACTACCTGCAGTAGTAAAAAATTGTAACATTCTATTCAGCAAAGACGCAGGTTATTTACATGTGAGAATACAAAGGTGCTGATGAAGGATTTGGAGAAGAACTGATAGAGCTGAGATGGTTTAGGGGGAGGGGTATTTTAAACCTCTGCATTTGCAGCTCAAGGTGTTAGATATTCCCCAGCGTCATCATGACAGTTATTTTTTACGCAATGACTGCTGGTTTTTTTTCAGCTAGGAGTTACTGGCTCAGGGATGTTTAGTCACGATGCTCTTCAAACGACAACACTCACAAACCTTACAAACAGAAGAGGCTACTTGGCCGTAGCAGTAAGCAGGGAATGTCCTTGGTGGCCGTTTTCATATTATGGGTGATGAGGTGAAAGACCTTCAACGTAAACAAAAGGCGTTTTGGAACAAAAGGAGATCAACCTCAGATGCCTCAGATGCCAAGCTACTTCTGAGAACTGGCATTCAATCTGAAGTTCTGTAGTGAATAAGAGAAGAGGGAAATGAACCATGATGCAATGAAAATATTCATTTGCTCATTAGGACCACAAGGCCATTAGGATCTCTCTCAGTGAGGTAACCGAGGAGACAGAACCCCTGGCACAGCTGGGGTAGAAACCAAATTGATTGATAAAGTGAGAGCAGGTGGCTTTTTCTGTCCGATGTCTAGTAACATACGATATCTTGAAGCGAGTGTACATCACCAATATCACAACCAAACATGCACATCATGTATTATTTCCCTCCCTTGCTAGCTGTGTTTGTGGGTGGCTGAAAGCAGTGTTTAATGGGGAGTGGGGGGATAGCTTTGCTTCTCCAGATGAAGCAGTGTAGAGCATGCTTAACAGATCTTGCAATTCCTCAGAAATCATCACAAAAGAAACACTGAAGGAGAGAAGAGTATCGCCACCCCAGCTCCTGAATTATACTCACTCCCGCTTCCAACTTATGTACAGTAATCCCTCCATTAGCTATCTCCTATTTGCCTACCTGTTTTGTGATGCCACTCTTTTATTTTAGCAATTACTATAGTTAAATATTTTATTATAGTTTGTGTGGTTTATATAATAGTTTACCATTTTTTTAAATCAACACATATTTCAAAACAATTTTATTAGCTTAGGTTAAAATATAATATTATTAAATATAACTTTAATAGTCCCTATTAATCCACACGTACAGCAGCTTTAACCTAAAATAGACTTTCTTACGTGTTTATGCACTACTATTAAAGTTATAACATCTGTTTTGTATATTGTTGCATATGCACAGTTTTCAAGCTTCAAAAGACTGTATTAATGACCTCTTACAGCGCAGTTTCATTAAGCTGTCCATTTCTCAGGAACACACATATAATGCATTCTTACCGTGGTTCAGAGGTTCACCTGATGTTTAGTAACAGTATGATTTTTATATCCCTGAGTAAGACTTTTTGTGCCTTGCAGAATGTTTACATTGTGTAGGTTGGAATAATATATTAAAATACAAGTACTTGGAGTGTCTTTACATTTTAGACACTGGCAGTTAATGTGGTATTAGAGCGTCAGTTAAAAAAGACACACACACACACACACACACACACACAGGCCACCATTTAACCTGCATTAAACTCAACAGGTTAGGTCACTTGTATGCCAGTACATGAAACCTAACTTTTCTTTCCATCTTTTAATTAAAGATCAAGCTCCATTTTTGCCAGCACAGTAATGCCAGTCACCTGCCTCCACTTCAGAGATGTTGCTTTCTTATTAGGCCTCTGGGTTGGCTTCTCACCTTCCAGTGGGATGATGAAGGTCCCGCTGTCTGTAGCAGCGAAGAAGACAAATTTATCATTTCTGTCAGTTTGCCTGCTATTCTGTTACTAATGACAGCCCTGCCAGGTGTATCCCCCCAGGCTAGGGCGTGAAACCCTGGCGAATACCAGATCCTTTTGTTGCGTGTTATCATGTTGGCTTAGCTTTCAGAAGAGTGCCTGTTAGTGTGTATGAAAACAGCTCTAATCCAATTAAACAGTCACTGACTCTGGCTGCCCGGCCCTTACCTGTGCCCAAAGGAGGCCGGTCTTTGAAAGCTCATTAAACTGGGTGTTGGCGTGAATCAGAGGCACCCATGTTAAAGCGCCAACCTGACAGCTTGACTGCAATGGGGCACTCAGTCATAAAGGAGCTACCCTTCTCACTGACCTGCTTCAAAGTTATTATTACATTTTTTGTGAACATCTCGAAAGCATACCAAGATCCTAACCTTTCATGATCACAACACAGGTGGCACGATTCTGATCATTCGCCTTCTCTCCCACTGGTGACGTGCATCCGAGCCAAGACCCTGACCTCTCCGAAGGGAAGCCCATCATTCTGAAACGCCATTCATCACAGTTCTGACACATGAATCTGTTCTACCTTTTTTCTCTTTCATTTTTCCTTTTGTCTTATTGATTTATGACTAATTCGTTGATATATTGAAACGACAAGATGCAACATGTTATCTCAGCAGATGGTAATTGATCTGAACATGTGAATAAAATATGAGTACTTGAAGGCGGTGTTTAGTTACGCTTCAAAATTAAATGGCAATTATGCAGTTAAAGACTGTATTCAATATTACTGGTGGTTAATTTTTTTACTTGTTAGAAGTGCACATATTTGTATGTTTTGTCATTTTGTGTTACTTTGACAAAAGTGCACTGTTCCCAGTTCACAATGAGATCATCAGTCTTGTCACAAGAGCACTCCTAAGGGTATGTTTGTTTTAAGAAAACTGTAGCGTTTTACACAAGTGTGCAAAAAGTTGCACAAGTTTACAAAAATATTAACCATATAGATTAAAAACAAAGCAATTATGGAATTTTCTGAGCTTCAATAAAGATGAATAATCTATACTACTCTATAGTCCTCTCAAACTGGAACAAAATATTAATGTTCAGAAAATCAAATAGTTAAGTTTTGTAAAGTTTTTGCCATTTTATTCCTGAAAAAATGTATTTTTAATTTTCTTGGGGATCTACTGAGCACTGTTTTCAAGAGATTTGAAAAGAGAACTCCAAATTCTACAGCCAAAGTGGTTGTACTGCGAGAAAAAGGTAATAAAGATTCTATTTTACATTTCAACTATTAAAAACCATGCATGCATTGAAATGTTTCCTTCACTCTGAAAGAAACAAAATAATGGAAATATAGTTGCACTAAAATTAAGCACCTGAACTTTTTAATATACCAAAAATTTAAATTTGCCAAATGACCAACTAGTAGATATATGCATCTCCAGGTTCTACACACTGTTTTCTATTATAATTATTATTAGTTCCATATTATTATTCTAAAAAAAAGATTTAAATTGCCTTGAGACAACTAATTAACCTTCTAAATTAGTCACTGTAGAAAACACATCCTAATGATGGGGGTAGGGCAGCAATCTTTACCCCTCTCAAACTCAGAAAATGATTTCTGTCTGGAGCTCAGTGTCAATTTCTAATATGCAAAGAGATCAATTTCCAAATGGAACTTTCAATGCAGAATGTATGAAAGAGCACAGGTGTCACATACAGTTTTGACTTTCATGTATAGACATATTTTCAAAGGGGATTAAAACTTGGCCAGAAATACAGTTATTATATTATTATTTTCCAAAGGACTTACAATGTTTTGTTTGTATGAGTTACAATTATTAGTTCATTTGTACATTTTTTTGCATTTAGGAAGAGTATAGTGCTGAAAGGTACTAGACCAGGAGCAGAATGGAGACCTGGGTCATTTGAGTGGAAGGTGATGGCTGTAACTACTATGATACCTGCTGTCCTCTACATGAACCTACTACTGGGTGATATAAGTGTATGGGTTGTAAGAGCTCAGTTTTTCACTTCATTGGATGTGAACACAGCATTTATACAATTCATGAATCATTTTTCAACTGTACCATGCACCCTGAACATTTTGAAAAAAAAAATTAAAAATCCTGATTATTTATAACTGAGTGAGCATGCATTGCATGAAAGAGTACTCTGTAAAGTCAGTATCACTGAAGTACATACATTAATACATTCCAGATGATTTTTCAACTTAGTCTCGATTGTTCTTTGTCACTGTATACAAACAAACCTGTCAAATTCTAGATCCTCTATGATGAAGGAAAACATTGAGACCAAGAGAACAGCAGAACAGTACAGCTCGCTGACGGATCATTAAAACATCCTATTCTGAATGTTGGGCTGCATGTTGGGAGGCTGCCGGGTTCTGACATGGGTGATTGACCTTGTGACCCCCTGAGTCTTGGCTAATCATTCTGGCACTGTTTATATGGTATTCCGGCAGCTTTGTCTCCTTGGCACCAGGACAAGAGTGTTAAGAGCATGTCTCTCACAATTACATCATCACATGGCAGCATCCCCTCCCCACATCGATGCTCACTGGCATCAGAATTCACCAACAGGAGTAAGTATGCTTGAGTTTTGTTGCTCCAATTTTCTTCCAAGCTTTGCAGTCTTCTGTTAATTTCAGAAGTTGTTGTGTCTGAATAATTAAAGTGTTGGTATGACTGAAGACCATTCAAATTTCAGAAGCTCTGAATCAGTTCTTCTACAAAGAGCTACAGTAAAATGCACTAAATCTGCATGAATGAAACTATCACTACGGTCTGTTCGGTGCTAGAAGTGTTACTGCTTTCTGTGATGTAGGATTATTCTGTGACATAATATTGTCTTTAATAACACTTCAACACTTCAATTCTGTACTGATAATTATTTTTTAATAAAATAATTTGTTTAGCAGTGATTTTGCAGAATGCCCTTATTTACCAATTTCACAGTGCTTTGCAACGTTGCTGTTTGAAGCGGGAAACCAGACTGCAGAGTTAAATGCAGGTATTTGTTCTCATCCATCCAAAAGGAAAACTCAGAAAGTACATTATTCAGTTGCAAGATTTCATTTGAAATTCCATAGAAATCAGATTGATTTTTCTGGAATGGCATTTATTGGAATGAGTAATTCCTTGTAACCCTAAGAATTCTCTTTGAGAATTCTGGGCAAAATTAGATCATGTCGATTTGCATGCTATTAGCTATTAACTTGAGCTCCAGGACATACCTGGGCCTGCCATGAAAAACCATTCTATAATCCCATGAGGTGCCTTCCCACCTTAAAGTACTGATGGGCCCATTATGAACACAGTGACCATGGTACTGATAGGGAGTATTTGGTTCTCTGAGGTCTAAGGTGAAATTGTTCACTTCTACTTGCACAAGTACTACTTGCACAAGTGTCAGTTATGTACACTGGTCTTAATCGTGTTCACAGCTGACCACTGGACATTAGTTGTGAAATGCAAGGCACAAATTTGAATTCACTTTAATGACAACTGATAGGTGTTTGTTATGAAACTAAATGTCAGTCAAATATCATGAACCAACTTTTCCATTTGCCACAACTTCAGTAGAAATATTTCCAGTAATATTGCAAAGTATTCAAGCTCTTTTGGATCAGAGTAGTTTTCATGAAGGTTTGATGTACGTAGCACATATATGCTCAGAAATATGCATGTATATATAAGCAAGGCCATACTTATGCAACTTTAGAGCCTAGTCAATCATACGTATCCCAGAAGGTCCAGAACTAGCAAGTGTTGACCTGCTACAAAAAACGATCACTTGAGCATTAAAGAGGCCCATGTATAATATTTAATGTTTATCAAAAAGTCAAATACTTACAGAAAACAAATTAGATAAATCATGGTTAACTGAGATGCAAGGCCTCTTTTATAGTTCCAATGTCAGTCACAGTCTCTTTGCATTGCTTCGTGTCATGAAAGAACACAGCTCGGGTTTTAATTTTTTTATCGTAAGGCATTTCCAGTAACTATAGGGTAAGTAGCATGTAAATCAAATTTAAGGTGCAAATTTCACATGTTTATAAAAGCATGTTCTCATAAACTAGCATCCTATAACATGAAGCTACATGGTGTATTCTCAGTTGCATTTATAAAAACTGTGGTAGCATAAGTGTCTGATAATAAATAGCACACAGTGTATTACATCTATCTGTGATATGTTCATTTAAAAATCTGTTTACTCAAAAAATTTGCAACTATTTGTGATCTATTCATTTAAAATTTTACTTGCTAAAAACAACTTAGCTTTATGCTTTGGTCTCCATTCCACATTAAGGGAATAAGATGGTATCACAGTATTGCTCACTGCTCTTACATGCAAATACATCGATGCTTTTATATGTTGAACTGTGTGCCTAATACTTATGGTTTGTGTTCCTAGCAAATGGTGGAACTTATTGGACACTATTTTAATGTACAACATTTACAGATAGTGCTGATTTTATACTGTCACTGACAAAGTAAGTTGCAGTGAAGCAGCTCTTTTGCTGTTTTGTTTCTTTCGTCTTAGCATCAATGTTAGCTTTCCAATCATACTAAAAAGTCAATAATAAAAAACTGAATATATTTTTTAATAAATAATCATAAAGTTTACAGTTATTCATGTGACTGCAACAACAAGGGTTTGCATATAAACAAATACTGACAGTTCTGTAGCAAATGTTAGGGGCATAAAATATTTAGGAATATTTACTATACGGTTGAGATTTTACTTTCTATATTGCTTTAAATTCTTTTATTAGTTAAACACAGTTAAGAGAGACTTTTAGTCTTTAGTCCAAGGGCCATTTTCTTATGCCTTTTATACCATTCAGTTTGCAATGTACCATTTACTACATAGCTGAAACTGAATGATAGTCAATTTTGTTTCATTTTTTTTATAAGCAGAAGTTTCACAACATATCAAAGTTGCAAAAGTACTGCACAGAAAAATGGGAAAGTAACTTAATTTAAGACTAGAGCTGCTAGAGTCTGTTGTTATTAGCAAAAGTGTGTGTGTGGCATTACAGTGAGATTTTAAAAAAAAAAACAAAAAGGTAGAAAAATAGTAAATGATGGTTGTTGACATCACTTTAGTAAATCCCAAACAGTCCAGAATGATAAAAAGATGATTTAGATGACCACAAGTCTGTCTCCTACCTCTGCAAGGAACACCGGACCTTGCGGCACCATCAACAACAACAGCAACAACATCAAGAACAACAACCGGATGAGGAAAGCGGTTGCTTTAAGGAAACAGTTACAGAAATAAAAAAATACTTTAGCAGCAAAAACTAATAATTGCAAAGCAGCCAATTAAATTCTGAAAGAGAGATGAAACCCTTCTTATTTCCCCTGGTAATTTCATGCTTTAAACTCGCTTCCGTGCGCACATAAAAAGAAGAGAGAAAATATAATTTCAGAAGCTGACAGAACTCATTGTTCGTGGAATTTTAAATTCAAAAAAGTTAATAAAGCCCGAGTATAAGATGAAGGGAATTTGCATTTCACAGATTAACAACATGTACAGCACGAAAGGCAATCCGACTTGCCCCGGGTGATAATTTAAGAAACCTTTGCATATTTTATTTAAAACTGGGCCCAGTTTGGCTGGGTAATAAGAGAGACAGATAATGATTAGAAGGTCGCACCTTCGGGGCACACACAGCTTGGGCACAAGCAAATACCAAACAATGATCCCACCAGCCTGACTGGCTGCAGATTACACTAATTGCCCGCTGATGGTTTATGAAATGTTTTCCAAAGGTTTTATTATTGTTGTTGTTGTTTGTTGGCTTTATTACTTTTATTATTAGAATTATTATTGTCGCCCTTGATGCTGGCATTTTGCTTTAGCTGATCAGAACGTAATTTGTAATGATGGTCCCCCATTTCCACAATTACTTTTTAAATTATAGTTCTGTAACTCAAAGGCATAAATAACTACTTCGTTTCACTTGAAGGAAAAGAATATCGGCCCCTAAAGACATATTATTGTTTGTATAATGTAGGTGTGGGTGTTTTGCACCATCTGTAAGTTCATTTGTTGCATTCTCTTGTATTCTGTGTCCACTTGGAAAAACTTAAGGATTGAACTTTGTTATGGTCAGATAGTTGTCAGTTGGGCCAAATGGGCAAAACAGGTACTTTTCAAACCGCAGATCAGTTGGCCCTAGAAGTGGACACAGATGTCAGTAACCAGACAGAACTCACTCATTTATTTATTCACTCACTTACTCTCCTATCTTGGGACCCACCCTGAATGCACAAGGCAGGCAGTCAATGTAGGAAAGTTAATTTGCTAGTGAATGGTTCTTAGTGATGGAAAGCACTGGTGTCCCACTCAGGGTCAACGCTCTCCTTACCTAGTGCCTAGCAATTCCAGGACAGGCTCTGAGCCAGCACAGCCCTGAATAAGTAAAATGGATGGATGAATGAATGGATGGATGGATGAACAGATAGATTTATCTGGAATAAATGACAAGATTTAAAAGTAGATGCTTCTGTTATTTTAACTCCTTTGCAATTTCATATCTTGCACAAATTTGAAAGAATAACTGTTTGTCAGGGCTAGCTGCAAATTTACTTATGATGGTCATGAAATATCAGTTCATTTTTTTACCCTGGGAAATGAACATACCAATTTCTTCTCCACGTTATAAAACTTCTTTGTACAAAGTATGAACAGATAATGCTGTGAATTACAGTGGACATTATTATTCACCCAACCAGTTGGCAAGTTCAGTCAGGCTGGTGGCACCCATTGCTTTCGGGACAGGCTCCGCACTGCTGCGACCTTCCTTAGGATAAGCGGTTAACAAAAATGGATGGACAGATGGAAATGCAACATATCTATTTGCCTTAAAAAGACAACAGCTTTATGTGATAGCCTTTGTGTGAGTCATTTTTAACATGCATGCCTGAGAGATCATGAATTATTCCTCATTGCTGATATATTATGTAATTCACTGGTGATGCTGTAAGTTGATTGGCTGCAGAGAACATTGTAGGATAAATGTTTTAAATGTTGTAACACTTCTTAAAGCAATTTCACTAAGGTGCAAATATGCTGAGGATCTAAAGTGTGTAGCTTCAGTACCCATAAATGATGAATTGGAGTTGACTGCACCTGCTTTTAGAAAGTACAGTCTTACCGTCAAACATTTTACCCCAGCTTTTTTCCAGAATTGTTTTAGGAAACTAGATATAAAATTCCACAATTTCACTGACTACAACTGTATAAACATGTTTATTATAAGCTCTGACATAGACTTAGACATAATCACACACATTTGTTATTTTTTAATACCTTCTTTAACAATATTGAAATTACAATTATCTATTATCCATATAATTTCAAAGAAATGTAGTGTGCTTGCTGAGCAACATTAGTCTAATATTCTTGGCAAGGACAGTAACATTCACCAGCTGTCTTTACGAACGCTTGTACTCATCTAAATCCATTTGCATCTTCCGAAATAGAATTAATGTTGCCAGTTATGTAATGCTTTTATTTATTTTTGTCTTTTTCCCTTTAAAGATTTGATTATAATTTCCATCCTGAAGCTGTGCTTAGCTCTGGTTTTGGCAACCCTTCCCCCTGTAATCCCACCACAGTAATCGAATGAAAACAAAGCAAAACAACAGAGGAACCAGGACTGCGCCATCCACTGCCAAGCGAGGTGTAAACAAACGGAGGCAGAGTGCCCGATGCTGCCACAGCGCTGCTGGGGATCCAGCCCCGTGATACATGACACAGGACAGGAGCACGTGTGGACAAGACGGCTCATCCCGAGGCCTGGGGTCCTGGGGCCTGCATGTCAGAGAGACAGTCAAGCTTTTTCTTTTCTTTTTTTGTCTTTGCAGTGTGTCAGCAAGAGACCAGGGGATTGGAAATACTTCAGAATTGCGTTATCGTGAAGAGAGCCACGGCTGCCCACCGCCATCTGTCATGGTGATACAGTGAAAGTGAAAAACCTGAGCTTCTGTCAAGGAGACAAAGCAGCAAGGAGGTAGGGAGGTCAGGCGCGGGCTGCTGATAGAGGTTTTCATCAGGGTGCTTCTCTCATTTCCCAGTGGGGAGGAAGCCAAAGGAGAGAACCTGACCGGAGGCAACAGAACTTTGAATAACATTAAATGAATCTGATCAATAAATATTTAGTCTGCAGTGGGTCTTTCTGAACTGGGCACTGCTGTCTGAGTCAAGCTAGCATGGGTGTTTCTCACCAGGGAAATGAGTAGTAATGATTTTCTACATTTATTAAAAGGATTGGTCCTAAATTAAATTTGCCTATGTTTAGTGAGGTAAATTAAACCTAATGGTTTTAATGTGTGTTTTTTTTTCTTGTGGCAGCTCTCCAATATTGGAATATGCATCAGGATTTTATACAAATATCAGAGTCTCCGTGAAAAGGCTGAGATAAACATATTTTTATACCGGGCAACCAAATGAGAAACATCATCGTGGTGAAGTGAGAAAGGTCATATCGAATTACTGAACATTCCCCATCCGTTTGCTCTCTGCTGGGTTTAGAATCCCCAACCGCAGGTCAATTAGACGCCCACTCGAGGTTTAACTTGCATTCAGACAAACGGTGTTGGATGGAGAGAGAAGCTGCATCCTGGGTACAGTTTGCTCGCGGGGGATTATTTATCATCGTGCCGTGGCTCCCCTCTCTGGGGGAAGTGAATGCAAAATGGGGGAGGGCTCGCTGCTGGAAAGCCGCCAGACTGGCCTCCTGGAATGCAGAGGGCCACAGTCCAGAGTCGCAGGGGTTGGACAGGGTGGAGGCGTGCCACCCAGCACCGTGCAAGGAGGCCCACAGGGCATTTGCAGAGTTAATTTGAGCGGTAGGTCAGGCCATCCTTGGGGGGGGGGAGCCGGGATTAACAGGGGAGAGGGTTACTGGGGCACCTACGTCACTTTCAGGATCCCACACCGAAATACTAATTAGTGTGGAAGGTTCCCTGCACGGGGGAACAAATAAGTTGTTAGGAAGTACGTGGCAAGGAAATGTACTGATGGACAAAATGTGAAGCTGTTCCTGCTTACCAGAGTAGAGCACTTTGCTAAAAATTCTGTGCCTGAACAAACCGGGTAACATTCTGGTCAGCCTTAGTGTGACAACTCAGTTCAGTTATTTTACCAGCTGCAATGAACATTTATTTCAAATGCTCTAAGGTATATCTGGGTGGTGCTTTAGAATTGCGCACTGACATGGATAATGCAGAGGTGCGTAACCCTGCCTTATGACACCATAAAAGGTTAAGGCTAAGGAACCAATGTCTGATATATTTTGACCCATTTGAAAATACACTTAGAAAATGTAATTACTGTCATTAACATAAATACAATTAATACTATTTCGATAAAGCCAGATTTACACCAAGCCTTCGAATGGCTTATGATCCCTTGCGCCACAAGGAATCGAGTGCAGCAGTCACGGAGACAGCACAACAGAAATTAGCAGTAAGGGGTGACAGCTAAACTGAGGTTCTTCTTTAAACAAGCGCACATTCCAGCGATTTTTTTTCTGGGGCATTTTATTTTCGTCTGAAAGGAAAGAATCCGCCATCGTCTTTTGACTGTTTCAAACCTCCTGGCTCTCAGCCGTAGAGAACATCTCTTTTGTGGTCTCGTCTGCCGATTCCCCAGCTGCCGTGCTGCGCTCTTTGCTGATGACACTGACAGAAAGCCCAAGCCAGAGGCAAGCGCTGCAGCGATGTGTGCTTCCATTGATTTTTCATAGAGCAGTCGTTTGTTTAAAATGGAAATAAAATTGAGGACTTTGGTGTTGTGCTATATTGCATGTGTTGTTCTGTGTGTCTGAATGATCATCCACATGACTGTAATTCCATGTATTATTAACAAATCAGGTTTAATTTGATTACAGAAAAATAATCTACATCAGTGTCTTTCTCAGTGAAGTACTGAGAAAACAGCCTGTCTTTCAACGGTTGCTTTTCGCAAGGAAGTTCACACTTTTCTTATTTGCGAGCGGTTTCGTATTGTTTATCATCTTCTCCTTCAGATTTATTTGTAAATAATATCAAAACATAACTGTTAATCCTAAGAAAGGTTTGTAATGGCCTATTCCAGAAGTGTCAGGTGAGGCATGGGTACACCCTGGATGAGACTCCAGTCTATTGCAGGGTAACCCCTCACACACACAGGAAAATTTATATTATCTAACCTAAAACACATGTCTTTGGGAGGAAACTGAAGCACCTGCATGAAACCCAGATAAACTACATGCTCTGCCTGGGCTGAATGGGGATCATGCCTATGCACGATCACACATACCAGGTGCTCGCCCTACCAACTGTGCCACTACGCTGCCCAGGATTTCTGTAGTATACTTAATACATTCAGAGGCATTCAACAACATGTTGGAGGCATTTAATACTGACCTTCAGAAACTGCTTTTTACTTAGGGAAGAGCTTTATGCTCTTCTGGTGAGTTTCTCAGCCCTTCATCAATCCTTGAACAGGCTGCATCTTTTCTTGTGCTTTGATACTGATCTTTTGTAACTTATCCATCTATCCATTATAATTAACCACTCCATCCAAGCCAGGGCTTGGCACAGAGCCTGACCCGGAATCATTAGGTTCTAGACTATGAAACTACACCCTGGATGGAACGCCAAGCCATCACAGGGTGGACACACACACACATACAAACACACACACATACGCACACACACGCACAAACATGCACAGAGGATAATTTATAGTGACCAGTTAACCTGAAACACATGTCTTTGGACTGTGGGAGGAAACCCATGTGAACCATATTGGATTGAAACCCACACCCCCACAGCTCAGACACTATAATGTGGCAGTGCACCACGTTGCCTCCCCCTTTTTTAACTTATCCGTCTTCTAAATTCTCCATATGCCTTACAATGTCCTGGTCCTTTTAATTCCCCCATCAGTGTAATGCCTGTTATCCTCACCTTGTTTTCCTCAGCACCACTACATTGCCATTGCCTCCAGCCTGCACACTGCAACCTACCACCCAGCCATTCCACAGGGGTTATATCTCTGCCTGTCAACCTCTGTCATGTCACAGATGAATGCTGTGGTTGCTGACATGCTGATTGTTATGTGTGGTATATGAAGAATCCACCTTTTTTTCTCCTACTTGCACCTGTAATTTGTCAAAAGTCGGTACTGCATGCAATAGACTGCGTGTTTTGACGTACAGATGGAAGCTTCTCACACCATTATCAGCTAAAACGATAAAAGCATTTTAGAAAGTACAATGAAAGGTAAATTTTTTAATTGCAATGTCAATTCACAGAAAATACCAAATTTCACTGAAAATTCTTTTCTAGCTACCCCTGCTGCCATCAGCTTTAAATAGCACTCATCTTCCTTGGTGAGTAATGAGTAATGACTGACAAGTTAGTTAAAAACTACTGTATATGAATTAGTTAAAATTGTTTTATTTGGTTGCCTTTAAACGATCTAAATAACTCAAGCTTGTCAGTGAATATTTTAATTTATGAGCTGTCAAAATGCTGTAACCACAATCGTGAACCTGGGCAATAAGTTAGAATGACAGCACTTTCCTTTTCCATTTCTCATTTTTTAACTACTTGGTTCTGGTAGCTATGTACCTTTCTGGGTTCCATTCCCAGTCTGACATCAGAGAAATCAAAGATGTCTAATTGAAAAGCAAATATGCTTGTAGAAATCCCACACATTTAGTCTTAATTTTGTCTAGAGGGACAGCAGAGTTCACAACAGGGCCACAGTGCTAATTACAACTGTGGGCAGTTGTTTTGATATTTGGAGTCTAACAGACTGATAAACTCGACGGACAGCACTGTATAGTTTTAAAGATAATAATTCAAAGCACAGTTGAACAGACCCTGGAAAAGCAATATCTGACATTAATAAGACATTGTTGTTATCTCCACATGACTTAAGGTTATTATACGCCTGGAAAGGATACGCATTCTTTCACACATTCTGTTTGGTTTGTGACAGCGAGCTCTTCCCGAGCATAAAAGAAAATGTGTTAATTTGAATCATTTCGGCGCAATTGTGAGTTCTGTGCTCCTGCACTAAATTTAATTAATAGTATTACTTCATTTTTAAATTAAAAATTTTCTTAAGACCCTCTGCCACATACAAATTTGTACACGTGTTTGCCTGTGCGTGATCGGATTTAAAAAACTGAAACTGTCTAAAGCTTGTTTTAGTTTTAATTAGCCACTAAAAAAAGGCAATAAAAGGCACAAAGGAGCTGATTCGACTGAGAATAGTGTTCTTCATTTGGATCAGGGTTATATTTTGCCTGCCATGGTGATTTTTTTTTCTTTGATCATTTTCTCAGCAGAGCTGCCTTTTTGGGGGCCTGAATGCTGAGCTTGTGAGCACCTCCATATAATGTCTAAATAAAGCTGTTCCTGCATTGTTGCACCCAGGGTCACCTTGGTTCATCCTGCAGCCTCAGCAGTCAAGCCGCATCACGTCCACGATTACACTTAATTAAAGCAGCTCACAGTCTCTTATTTACAGTATGTGGCTTTTCATGTCTCGGTTAAACTGTCTCACCGCTTTGTGGCTTTTGCATCGCATTTAATCCCATAAATCTCAATTTTCCTTCCTGTAATTATCCCAATGGGGGAGAAGAAGAAGAACAAGAAGAAGAAGGAAAAAAAAAACAAATTCCATATTTTACGAAATGGTACAACCCAACATCGCTGTTTTTGAAAGCCTTTCCTCTTGGCCTCAAGCATGATGGGAGATTCATGTCATCTAAGGAATGAAAAGGGAAATTGCCAGCGGCCAGGCTGTGATTCTATCACTCCAGCTCCAAATTCGTTACACTGGTTTATCTGTTGCAGGCAAAGCAATTATAGTGTGGTTCAATTTTCCACTCTATGTCTGTATTGTAGATCAAAGTATTGTAAAAGAAGTGAAAAGATTATTTTACTGATTTCCTGCTTAATTTAGGATGCATTGTTAAGTGGCTTATACCTCAAAGGTTTTAATAAGTGTATGTCTCTGGGTTCAATATCTTTAAAAAAAAGTCAATGTCTTTATTTTGGCAGTTGGTAAAGGTGTAGTTCATTTATTAAGGAACCTAATTCCAGCTGAAAATGCATTTCAGGATCAAAAACACAATGAAGATAATCAATAATAATCCTTTCCATAAAGGTATGTTTTAAATAAAGTTGAATATGTGTTTAGTTCGCCATGTGATCATGTTTTGCTAACTGTGAGGTGGCAGGGAAATGCCCCCAGAAAGATAGTGCAGACTAGGAAATAGTCTTTGTGGGGCTGCATCCATTAAACAATGTGCCTTTAATAGAGTTCAGTTACCTTAAAAAAATCCAACACCATTCCATTACCAAATTGTATCTATTTTACAGGCTGTGTGGTCGTGCAGTGAATAGCGCTGCTGCATCACGGTGTCTGGACCCATGGCACAGTAATTCTGAGATAGGCTCCACACCTCCCTGACCAGGATACAGCAGTTTAAGAAAATGGAGGTACTGTTATACAATTTCTTCTTTTAAAGTGAGAGTCCCCACAATGGAAGCCATGCATGATGGGGAAACCATATCCTCTTTAAGATAGAACACATGTGTTTATGACGTCAGTGTAATGGTTGGTATGCAGGCATCCCCCAGAATACGAGTCTTTGATTTTTGTGCATACAAGTGAAATAACTTCATACTTTTCGCTGAGTTATGAGCAAATATGAGGCTGATTTTTCACACTTATGAGTAACAAAGCAGACTGTGGGGTAACTTCCAAAGTCTGCAGGGGCAGCCACTGCTGTGCACAAGTGTGCATCTGTGATATATTAGTTATATATGTCCATGTGTAAGCAAGACTGTTTGCAATCTTTGAAGTTTACTGAAGGTTGTTTTGAAAGCATCCCATCTGACTCTCTGAACTTTTTTTATAATTCGTTCTGAGGGTCTTACAAGGACACAACAGAAAACCCTAGTTGGCTGGTGGCACTGCCTCCTGTTCTTGTCCACAGTCAGTGTCCAGACCTGCATTTCAAGTTCGGCTCCATGATTCTCACATGTAATCTTTGCTCAGTTAAATATAAATGTTAATATTACTTTCATTCTGAGGGGTTTTGGTGGTACTTGAACAAACATGTTGATGACTTTGTGAGCTCAGGAACATTTAAACTTTTCCCATTGATATTAATAGGAATTACTTCTCTGACTTAGATTTTATCTTACAAGCTGATTTTCAGGAATGCATTCCACCCGTAAGTAGAGATACATGTAAATCAGTTAGTAAAAATAATTGCCATTTCTTATTTTTTTCTTTTAACACCCCTTGCTCCATCATAGTCTCCAAACATTGTTTAATAAGATTTATTGTTATCTTGAGACATTACACTTCATGTCATACAGAGTAGACAATTATTTTGGGAACTAAAGTTTTTCTATGATTGATCGTTTTTTTTTGTTTTCAAATTATATCGTTGAAATGAAAACAATAAAGTAAAAATGAAAACAATAATAATGTTTCATTATTAGGAATATGTTTATATGAAGAAAGTTTTATCATCACTAGCAGCCATGCATTACTACAGCTAGTTATTTACGCTAGCAGTTTTATGTAATACAGTGGCTGCTAATAAATATATTTTACCTATAGGTACATCTGGATGTTTTGTTTTACTAGAGTGATTCAAGTTAAGTATCTTTTCCAGGGGAACTACAGCAGGACATTTCCTGGAACTTGAAGTGATACAACTCAGGTTTCCAGTCCCAGCCCTTAATCACAATGCTACTTGTTGAAGGTTTAAATGCAGTCTTTTAACGGTGCAGAAGAAAATTATTTGAAGAAAGAAAACAACAAAAATGTTTGTCTCTCTTACTCTACACACCAAACTCTTCGTTATACATTCTTACAATTTTTCCATTAACTTAGATCTCTGTCCATCCACCAATTTCCCAAATTTAGTTAATGCTCATGACAAAGCTTTCTTATAAAAATTAAGCACAGTGTAATGTAATTATGCATGCTCTGATTTTACAACTGCATACTGTATCAATTCTGATTATTAATGATAGTAATATTTAAAGCTATTCACATTTGTTAATTTGTAATTTTAGCATTTGTGTGAGAATAGGGTAGGTAATACATTTATTAAGCTATTTTATATCTAATTATCATCCAAGGAGGGCATGACTATCATACCTCTGAGCACAATATTTACTCTGGAATTCTCTGCTAAATATTCACCAAAGTTGAGGAGTGAAGTTTACAAATGTATGCTATGCAGGCCCCTGCGTTATGGAGTTTACCCAGCAAACAGTTATAAAACAAATAACCTTTTGCAAGGCCTTGCAAGCTGGTTAATGATACTCTACCCTCAGCTCTTACAACAACAGCAGTAGAGAACATCCAAGCCTTCTGTACCTCATGACTTCACATTTAGTTGGTGACAAATATATTAGTAATAAAAATACCCATTTTTATCAATTTTCTGTATACTCTGAAAACAAAAATGTTGTCCAGGAAAGGCCTGATAAACAGCACTTTCAAAGCAAGCAGTTGGTCAGTGAGTTTTTTTCAGCATACTAAATAGACAAACCCTAGATGCCAGGCTTTCTCATTAGCATGTACTGTACAATCCTCCACCATGCCTGACCTTTGGTGATGGCCTGAAGGTATCGGGGTGAACATTACAACAATGTCCCATAAATTATTCATACACATTTCCTATTATAGTTGTCAGGGGAAAAAAGTTTTGGGCACACTTTCCATGGCATAGCATGTATATTCAATACCACCAGTGGCTGCACTTCATATTGCATTATTAAAACTCAGGTAGGGAAACAAGAGAAAAAATAACTTGTTAACTTTAGAGATGTTTGTTGAGGATATGAGAAAAGTAGCTATAATGTAAAGTCTTCAGTAGCAACAAGCAAGAAAGAACAAACCCAAAAGTCATTCAAACAGCTTAAATGAAGTAATATAAGTCAAATTTGTCAAATAATAGGCTTTAAATGTACCTGATATTGATAACCCATTGTCTATATTGATCCAGAGACAAATATTTGCACCTGCTTAGACCAGCACAGCATGTAAAGTTTATTATTTAGTGTGTTCAGTGTATTAGTGACATAACTAGATCCGTAAGTCTAGCAAATGCTAATGTACTTTATGGATGTATTTTTCGTTTAAAAACTGGATTGTACTTCCTCATGTTAGCCTGCTACATGTGTTTACATGACAAAATCTATATTCAAGTATTTGACTGAAAAGAAGTTCACTGCTACCTGTCACAAGGAAATTTAAGGCATCAGGTGAGATCATATCATTAAGTTATCAATAATCAAACTGCAAAAAAAGCAAAAAAAGCAAAAAAAAAAAAAAATCACCTATTCTTGCTACAAAGCTGTGATTTCATCCTGTTTTGACTAATGCTATGTAAATTACTGCAATTAACATAAAATGAGGTGAAATATTTTTTGCTTCAGAGAATTCAGTATAACACATATGCAAATGTATTTTCAACGTGTACCCACACACACACATAAACACACAATATATATCCATTTAAATATACATACATTTGTTTTTTTTTCCCTGTCATTTCCTTTTTCGGCACTGAAGGAACTTTCTTCCAGAGGAGAGCTCACCAGTGTCTCCTTGCATGCTAACCCTGGGGATACAGCAGTTGTCTTCAAGTCCATGACCATAAAAAATCATTATCTCTGTGAAATACAGCAATTTGGGAGATAATCAAGCAGTGACCAGGGGGCAGAGCTGCCAATCTGAAGGATTATGCTCCGCGTGCCTGATTCTGTCTGACCTTCCTCGGAGCCAGCTGTCAGCTTGCAAACGCATGCGGATTGACTCCGGGCACATTCATTAGAATATCTTCAGCAAAAAGTCATTTGCATAAAATCCTGGCTTTCTTAATTAGTACTTCATTTTTCCCTTGACTTATTTTGCAGCAAAGTTCAGTCGGTTTCTTCCTCCCTTTTAAAAAGCTGATATGAAGGAATGTAACTTCAAATTAGTTATGTGGTGATTAGCCAATTAACAGTTTATTGGCCCTTAATATGTGTTTTTTTAAATTCCCATAATATATTTATTTTGCAATACCTAATTACATTTGGGAGTCAGACAATTTATACATACCTGTTTTCGGCTTAACAGTCGTAATAATAGTCACTTTTCTTTCAGTGGTAAATTCCCTGCTTCTCTATGAAGTAAATCATGCTTTTCAATTAAGAGTTTTCTCCATCATGCATTTACAGTGACCTGTTGTTTTTACAATTAAATGTCACCCCCCCCCCCCCAAATGTTACATTGGGCAGCATGCACTCAAGTTAAAAAAAAAATTAAAGGGGAATAGCTGATTATTTTAATATTTGCATCACTGATTTAGCAGCCTAATAATTTCAGAATTTTGCCCTTAAATATTTTTTCAGTATGTTCCAACTATTTTCACTGTTTTTTTTTTTACTTTTGCAAATAGCTGAATATATAATTAACAGCTGTGTGAGAACTGTGATACTGCCTAGCACACATTGTTTAGGGTACCTGAGAGAATGCGGAATAGCTATTATTTACAGAGTGCTGGGGTACCTGCACGTTGGCCTCTAAGCACCCCCATCCCCAAGGCACCTGCAAAAGTGCAGCAAAATACAGTCCTGTAAAACCACTGCATTTATTAGCATAAATGCCAAATCATTCTGGGATTAGATATCTGCTAATGCTACTGACTGTGGATACCTCTGGCTAATTTATTTATGATACATTGCATACTCATATTTTCTTGCCACCTTGCCACCAAAAATGTATGTTGCATTTTTTTCTGTCCTTGTTGTTATTTTTTAGAAAAATAAAACAGAATAACAAGATGACAGCTTTAACATAAACCGAGGCTATATAGCCTATAGATCTTGTTATTCTGTTTTATTTTTCTGTTGTGGCTTTGGTCAGTAGTTTAACCTGCCATTTTTCAGGTTTTAGTTTTTATAGTTAGTAGCAATAAAAACAAATGAGGTTCAGTACAGTCATTTTAATGCTAAATAATCAAGGAATCGGTTTTATCGTACAGTCACGTAGTTGACATTCTTGTCCAGTTTGACTTACTTATCTCACTGTTTTTATCAATTTGCACAGCTGGGCATTTGCAGAAGAGATTCTTGTTGAGCACCTACTATAGCTCAGGGCTACGGCAGAAGGTCATCTTCTTAGGCCTTGAACTGACCTTTCATTAACAAGTCCCAGTACTTTACCACTACAGACGCTGCTGTTTTCAGTTACACATATTTATGTTACGCATAAAGTGTGATCTATTTTCTTTTCTACATCTCTACCTGTTGGCAATGTGTAGAGGGATTGACAGAAAAGGGCAATGATTTAAAACGGAAGTCAGGACAGCTGGAAATCATACATTAATACGGTACCTCTGGCTGATTATTGAAGTGGGCTGTATAAAGGGCTAGTAAAAAAAATGCACTGCTTAAAGGTAGTCAATGTATATACTAGATCTCCAAGGACCATGTGTGGCAGTAAGTATGGGGCTGTTGTTGGATATCAGCAATATGTGATAAGAAACTCATTCTGACAGGACCCTGACAGTGAAACACTGCAGCTGGACTGAGCTACAGAGCACCAAAGCCATGAAGGAGTGTGAGCACTGGTTGACAGCAGAGGCATCTTCCTTATTGAGTGGGAGCTGGCAGGGCTTGGCACTTCATGAAGGCTAAGGGTGAGTTATATCATGTACGCTGTGGCATTTCTTGCCTTGTCCACACATATGCCTGTGACTCCCATTGTCATATGAAACATAAAAAAGCCAGAAATTCCAGCTGTTACAAAGGGAAGCCCTGTGGGGAAAGCATTACACCACTGGCCAAGATTTGCTGGGTTATGGGTGTGTTGTGCTGTGTTACATGTCTATTGTGCCTTTATATGAGTATACAGTGCTGTGTTATGGTGTTTTAAGACATGTTATGGCTGCATTGTGCTGTGTTATGGGTCACCGTTGAAGGAAAGATGGCTGCAGGTCTCAGCAACGAGTGGGCTTCGGGATCTGCTTTAAAAAACAAGTGAAAATTTTCATAAAGCTCAAATTTTGTGAAAAATGCACAGCATTTGTTGTTTGTTCGTTGTTTTTGGACTCATTAACAGCTTCTTTGAAAAAGAGATATAAACTCAGCTTTAATACCGTGTAGCCAGTTTATAGATATTATCCTAGTGATTCATAAGCACTATAGTCATCTTACTACTGAAACTGCCACAAATCACAAATAATGTACTGAAAGGACTTATATTTCTCTGTCAGCTTAAACAGACCATTGATTATCTTTCTATCTTCAGCTGAAGCAAAACAAGACACTTTAGTTCTACACTAGGGGTGATTAATACCGAACATGAAAGACATTAGCAATCATTTTTCGCCAATTTCAGCAATATGGACAGTAAAGTGGGCAAATCCATTTAAAATGTTTATTTAAGGTTGGGTATTAATTCCTGCTGCTTGTAGGATTGATTTTTGCCTGGTCCAGGATTTGCTTTGATCCACATAGCTAAACAGTCTATCAACTTTCCCATAATCCTGCATATACTTGCTTGCGAGATCTTTATAATGCATTTGTCAGGGCACAGCATATCATGAAGGCCATACCAATCCCCCCACACAAAAGTACTTTCAGATTATGGTATTTTTAATGTTGCTAAGTGTATGTCTTATTAACTTTATCATTCTCATGCCAGAACCATCAGTTTGGTCTGTACATGTTAAGTTTGTTTAAATTGCAAGCTTTGCCATTGTCAAGAATTCACAGAACAGAGCTGCATTTAGCTTCAGATTAGAATATAAATATTAGATATAAATAAAAATAAAAATATTAATCATAAATGCATCCATTTGTTACATCTATGTATGATGCAAATTAAAATAAAAACATTGATTTTTCACATCATGTACCCCAGATGCCCCTTTTAACACGACAGTTCTAATTTCTAATTTGAATTTCTAATTTTCATACACACGTACAGCTAAGAAAGTTCTACAGAAATGTTTTGCACTGGTTTTAAAGTAAATATAATCACTGCTAAACAAGGACACAAAATGTATTATTTCTTCCGAAGAGAACGGGTGTCACACCAGTTGTGTTTTTAGCCTCTTTTACCTATCAGCTATAGTTGTGCAGGAGCCTCAGCACATGTTTCAAGCTTCATTGAGCAAGTCAGCCAGTGGTTCATACACTCCACCAGTAACACATCTTGGCATATTTCAAAATACATAAAAATCAACAGATTAGAAAAACTAAAATTTCACAGCACTGTCATTTACTGTTTGCCATTATGTCTTTGTTTGGAGTTTCCTGCAGTAATAATTGGATTTGGCAGTGATTATATTAGTTTTTTTTTCTTCTTAAACACTGCGTGGAAATAATAAACAAAGCAACAGACTTATTATCTATGACTACTGGTAAGTCAGTATCCTCAAATGATGGTGAGACAGTGGAGCACAAAAATTCATTAGTGTTCAAAAAATTCTAATTACTGATGGATAATGGTGCATTTTCTGTGCTTATTGTTGTCACAAAACAAAAAAGGGTAATTAAAGTGAAGAAAGTTTATGAAAAATGTGTCAGCTTTTTGTTGTTCATCAGAATCAAATTGTTCTACACATTTTTTTATGATAAGCTTATGTTTGTGCTTCTTATCAACAGTTAAATTGTGTACGGGTGAGTGTTTCAATGTTTAAAGAATATCCTTTGGTTCCAGTTCCAGTGACGTTTCTTTTCATTTAAACTGCAAATGTAAAATTTATCTGGTGGTAATATGTCTTATCACCATTCCACTGAATCTAGTTCCAGCAAATGAATATCCACCTGCAACATGGAACTTGTTAGGTCTGACATTTTGGTGCATTATTGTGTGACCCAGCCCATCTATGCATAGGGTATGTTTACCAGAAAGTGATTCATAGGCAGGGAATCCTTTTCTTAAAACTGATGCATCATGTACTTCAATATGCATGTACGTAAAGTGATATAAAGCAACAAAAAACAGAAATAAAGCCTGATCCTTCAGAGTAAGTTGAGGAAGCCTTAGACTTTGGGTGGACCAGTATGATGCTACACATAGGTGTAACTTCACATAAACCTCGATTATTGCTCGTCTTATTTTTTCTTTGCCACAAAATCATCCATAACTTTTTCAAAATTTGAAGAACACACCTCTGTGTTGCAAGAACCCTATAGGCCAGGTAACACTAAGGAAATTCAATCTTGTTTGATCTCTGCAGCTAAGCGTTGCTGGACCTGGGTAACAATTGATTCACAGTGTCTGGGAGTTCAAGGAGATGGAGACAATCGTGAGGCCAGAGGTTCTACGGCACATTGTAACTTCTCCTACTTGTTACAATGCCATCTTGTCAAGTGTGACAATCCGATATCTGTCAGTTAGGCCTTGTATTGAATTTGAATTGAATCTGGTATGCCTTTTACAAGGCATGTCCTATTTTTAGGATGATGTTATTTTACAACTCCACTCTCGACTCAGTTCAAGTGATTTTTGTTGAAAGGGTTTTTCATTTCATTTGGAAGCACCAGTGGAAATTGGGCACGATGCAGGTTGGTGTGGAAAAGAAATGAAAATATAAATTACAAAAGTATGGGAAAGGTTGAGAAGGTTTTACAGAGAAAAAAAACTGTTATTTGGGTTTTACGTTCATTTATTTTGCTGTTCACAAATACATTATTTGAAATGATTTATCCGTGACACACTGGCAGTCGAGAAAGCAATCAATGACTCGTTGAAACTACTTTCACTTTAGAAAAAATAATAGAATTTAAGTAGCTTCCTGAAAAAGCGGTGCACCTAGTTTTGTAAATGTGGATGTTTCACTGTCCAACAGCTAACTCTTTTCAAAAGAACAAAATGAATAATATGGCTATGGAACACAGATTATTGCCAGCAGATGTACACTGATTCTTTTTTCTTAAATGCTAAACCAATTTTATTTTTAAAACCTTAATTTTTTTTTTTACATGTCCGTCTCATGTTGTCACAGATATTCTAAGATCAGTATGGAGTACATTTTTTAACGTATTTAAGAGTTTGTTTTTTCCTGTCCCCTCATAGGTTACTTCTGTATGTAAAGGTTCTGACAACATAAAAAGCTGCAGTTATACCATATGACAGCTCCAAGAAGCTTGCAGTCCAGTTGACTTTTTCTGGTCCCTTTGCCTCTATCCAGACATAAACTGCTATCAAATCAGAGACATGTATTCCAGACCCTGATATTATTAGGGCTGTCATGTGAGTGGAGCATTCATTTTTGTGAGTAAACCAGAAAATTCATTGCACACAGAGCCGAGACAAATGCAAAACTTACTGGTCATCCCCATTAATACCTATTTTTCATTTGGATTGTGAATGTTATACAATATCATCTGTATATCATAAAGCTGTATTGTGACGGCAGAACTCAAGAAATTCCTTTTAACAAAATGCAGGTTTTACTTTTCCTCTGATTCCCCCCAATGAAGGAACATTTATTTATGCAAGTTAATTATAATATGTGCCTAAGAAGTCCCACCAAATGTTTTTTTTTTTTGAGCTTGGAGAAAGATGCTGTATGAGGAGAGTATGAATGAAGCTCTGATATGAGAGGGAGAAGGAACACATATGGAGCAGATTGAAGAAAGAATTCACAGGGAAAGGAAAAACAGACCCAGACCCAGAGTTATAATTGACAAAATGCGCCCTAAGGCATCGCTACAGAAAGGATCGATTTAATGAGGAGGAAGCAGCTTAAGAGAAATGACCTGACCCAAAATAATCACGTTATGTAATGGTCAGACATAAACAACACCACCTGTAATCTCTCTAGGCAGTCACACAGTAAACAGCCAGTGTGATGCACTTCCAGATTATCTTTTTTCAGACTTATAAAGGTATGAACACAACAAGGAGACCTTGTGTTCATCACAGACCTGAATGAATGGCCATATGAAGCTGGATCAATCTAATTTAAACCAACACATCAGGCCTCCATAGATTGTTTTCATTTCTTGTTTCTTCTGATTGTGCTCTGCAGGAGTCAGTGTAAACATCTCAAATTCCATAAAATTAATCATTGTAATAGATTAATATAACATTTTGTGCATGTGTTAGTCAAACGTTTATTCGTTGGATTGTAATGAACATGCTCCGTGTTAAAGTACTTCACAGGGAAGTCTTATTTAAGTGGTATGTTAAGAAGACAAAAAGTAAAATGGATGGTGATAAAAAGGTAGAAAGGTGTGAGAGAAAACTCGTCATCATTATCATCATCTCATAATGTGAAAATGGTCTCTGACTCAAATTCCAGATACAGTTATAAAGTTTGTACCATGGATTAAGAGGTCACCTTTACACGCTGTTGTTCGCCTGAATGTAACTGTCTAATGTGGCCATATTGTGCATTTCACTGAAAGTTAAAAAAGCAAAAGATGTTTACAGTACAGACCTGCATGCATAACAATGAACCTGAACAATTTCCCAGATGTAATCCATGACAAAATCATTAGCTAAAGGGTCATTTGATTAAATGATGAGTAAAACTGCATATGTGTATCAACAGAGTTTTAGTTTCTCTAAATTAGGTAATAACCATAACAATGTCCCCTACCAATTCAAAATGATTTTTCTGATTCTCTGATAATGAAAGACATGAGTAAATTTGCCTTTCATATGAACAAAAGCGAAACTTTGCAATCGGAACTTTTTCAGTCCTTTATGTTCGTCTTATTTGCATCCTAGTTTCATTTGAAAAATCAAAAACACAGGCGTGCCTTTAAATGCTCCTCGTTGGCAAGACACATCAGAGAAAGTGTTCATTTCAGAGGACACGTCTCTTCCTATTGTTCCCATGCTCTTCTGTGTGGGGACATGAATATGGTTCAAGGCTGTACTATTATTCGCCAGTGACAGGAGATTTGACAAAGCTTTCTGACATTTGATCCCATGCAATGGCAACCTGCCATGCTCTGTGAGCAATTTTTGTCTTCTATTTGTTCTCAGGGATGTCAGGAGGGGGCTATAGTTTTACCGGTGACCAAACTTACTGGGACACATACTGCCTCACTGATGAGCCTGGAGTCACTGCCAATACACTGCCCCTGCTGCCTAACAGACAAACACACACAAACAGTCACACATACATACATATACATACCCTTTTATGAGCCACGCCTCTCTCCAAAGGGCTGGTGTCACTGTGGGGTGGAATGGGGAGGGTGGAGGAGGGGTGTTATGGAGAATCATGGCCCAAGGAGCTTTCCCAAAATAAATATTCCTCCTTTGACAATACTGTGTGTTTCTGGAGACTTGCAGCTCTCCCAGCTCTTTACTGGCCACCATTCTGAGCAGCAGTGTGAAGAATGACCCATTACCTGCAGAATATGGCAAACCACCTTCTCACTGAACAGCAGCTCTCAAGCAGATGCCAGAACAACATAATTCGGCATCTTTTTTTGAGTTGTGATGAGAGCAGCATCCACAGATAAAGAGATGGTCGGTTTACTTCATGCTGTGGAAACACAAATCAAACACAGAGCATCTGGGCCAGATTGGAGATTAGTGCAATCCATGGGTCGAAGAGGGGATCAAAGGCCAGAGCAAAGAAATTCCATCCAGTTGAGGCACTCACTTTTGCAGTCATAGTCGCCCTATAACTCAGGGAACAACCACTATCCACCTTGTGGGACAATGCAGAGTCTTCCTAACGTATTGCTAAGCGAGGTGTCTTCAATAGATTCTTCTGGTGTAGCTCAGCTTCATAAATGCCGCGGCTGAAGTTGTGTTTATGTTCCTTTATGTTTCCTTGTGTAACGCAGGGATGTTTGTTACTTTAAAAAACAGCAGTGAAGGAAAAAATAAGGACCATTAATATTTTTCACAAAAAAGGTAAAAAGTATTTATTAAAATTAATGTACCCATAAGTTTTAGGAACATCTTCAGCTCTTAACATAATTTAGCACTGAAAGCATGACATTTAACTGATGAAATTAATAAAGAAACATGTCAGGTGCTGATATGATGCAGTAAAAACTCTTAAGAAATGGGATGACAGTCTGATTGAATCACTACCTTCCTCTTTGTCCTAAAGCTGATGAGGTAGATCAGATCAGATTCTGTCTCTGAGCCCAGTGCCCATTTGGGAACAAAGGAGATGCTGCTGAATTCTGGGATATTGTGCCTGGAGCCCTCGTATGCATGGTCAGGCCCTGTAAACTGTCAAGTGTTAGAATAAAGAAAAGGGCTATACCCACGAGGCCACAGCCAACTGTCAATGGTAAGTTTTCAGAGCGTGTTGTGTAGCAGCTTTTGCATTCAAATGAAACCAAATACTGGAGGAACCTGAAAAAGCAGTGATTACTGCAATTAGGAGATCATATTTACTTATGTAACATGACGATATGAGTATCATTCGAAAAATAAGTTGCACAATTTCTCATGGAGAGCAAATTACTGCAAAAAAAAGTTTTACAGAAAGGTTTCCATTAATTGTATGCCAATATCCTGTCCATTGTGTAATTTATGTTTGATTTGGTTTGATAGATCAAATCAAATAAGAGGGCAAGAGGAGGATGGCTGTTGAAAGTTTTCAGGAGTCATATAAATCAAACAAGTTTTTTTATTAAAAAAATATTCAACTGCTCATAGATTACGAGGATCTAAATTGGCTTTGCCTGGGCCATGTAAATGTGGAATTAGACTGCCGCATGTTTGAGGTGGTGGCAGCTCCTAAACACAGCTATATTTTGCAGATAACAGGATTAACGGGGATGTGGATAATAAGTTGGTGAATCTCCCCCCGGCCATTTCTTAACACTGCGAGAGCACTAATCCTTCCAGCTTTGATGTCTTCCAGCTTCCATCAGGTGCGGCTGGGCCTGTTTGGCCCTGGGCAGTCTTCACTCTCCTAAGATCTCGAAATGTACTCATTAGTTTTGCCTATTTACTAAGTTGGCCCCTTGTGATGGAAATAGTTAGACACCCCTCTTGTTGCTTTTCCAGGGGTCTCATCAATGCTGGCAGATTCCTCCTGCTGGACTGACTGCCCACAATGCAACTGGAGCTCTTTAGAGTCATGTGCTCTTTCGACACCGAGCTCGGAGAAGCAGCTTTGTGTCCACAAACAAACAATAACAAAACCTCCTTTTACATTCGCAACACTCAAAATGCAGGCTGCAGTCAACACTTTCCTCATAATTTTCAGACTGAAAACAGAAACGTATGTATGTCTGGGTATGGAGGCATGACCTGAAAATATAAACCGAGAAATTATATGAAAAATACAAAATTATTTTTTGCATCCCTGCTTTTATGATAACAGGGCAACTTTTGCTTCAAGTCAATTTAAGCAATATAGACTCACCTACATTATTATTATTATTTTTTATTAATTTCTGATAACGTTCTGTGTACATGGTTTGGCTCATAAACCCATGTCGTTTCTTTTGGTTGTTCACAGCTCCTGTGATACTGTCCTTATATATGGTGACAGAATCATTACCTTTCGTTTCAGCCCTACATCAGTTCACAAGTTCATGCTCTGCTTCCTCCAGAGCCCTCCCAGTTCAAGGTGAACCTAAACAGGGGACAGATCCCATCTTTCCCAGTTGTTGACCTGTTCCTTGAAACCACAGCCTCAAACCCCACCTCTGCCCCCCGCGTGTGCACAGCCCCCCCCTCATCTAAAGCCTCATAAGTCTTACGCCTTTTTGGCCTGTGTGAGGGCTGCGAATGTGAGGCATCCCTGCAGAGGATTGTGGGAGGAGTGGCAGCACGCTGCCCCAGTCTGCGCCTGCTCCTGCTACAGCTGCCGCCGCTGACAGCGTGCGGCTCATTCAGTTGCTGATTATAATTAAAAATATCAGAATAATTAAAGTCTTCGGCTTGACAAGCAGAGCCATAACTTCGCCTTCAGACATTCCTCTCTAATTAGTTAATTAATCCTAACGCAAATTATAAGCAATAATTAGTCAGTCAAGCTTAACATGAAGTCTGGCGACTTGCAGCTGAAAGGGGTTTTTTGTTGTTGTTGTTGTTTTTGTGCGGAATCTTTTTTTTTTCGGGTCCCCTTCCTCTGCCATGAATGTGTTTTGCTTCCTCCTCTCTAACCTTTTCAGATGGAGCATGCCCAGCAAACCGCAACGGAATCTCTGTATAATTCACCTGAATGGTGACAAATATGGAAATGCGCCATTTTCAGTCCTTGGTAATTAATTTTAGCCATGTTAATGTAATTAGCCAGGAGCCTTTGCTATAGCTTTTATGAACACTGTTTCCAAGACTGACGTGCATTTAACAAAGCCCGTGCCAATTTCACATTAAATGTGAAATATTAGGGAAAAAAATGTGTGCTTGTTTTAACAGGCATGAAAAAAATTTGCATATCCAATATACTTCATTTCGTTGGGCGTAACTGTTTACACTGCTGCTTCATTTGTTTATCTCTGTAACTGCTTGAATTGTCAGAACTGTGCAACAATTAGCCAGTAACCAGCTTCAGCAGGTCGGTTGTGCTATGATCTACATATGACATATCTACATATATTTACAACCACAGTATCATTTCAAAATAAATACCCAGAAATAACTGAGAGTATCATACGTACTGTATTTTATTGCCCAGCTCATTAATCACAGTTTTACTCAGCTTTTAGAGTATATTAGAGTACCACCTGTGAGTAGTACTATTATTTTAAACATTTTCTTTGCACAAGTAAAACTCATCATTTTAAAGTTGAAGTAGTAGTTCATTTGTCATTCTACTGTTCATAATGCAATATTTTAGTAGGAAGGACGGTAACCTGTTATTTTAATACTTCTTTAATAGAAGAAATTCTATATGGAACAAACTAGGTTTTAGATCTGTAAATGGAGACACTAGGCAATTTGTTTGCCCATAGGCAGGTTTCTCTGTGTGAAGCCTCTACTGAAAGACCTTTTTGTGTAATCTGATGTGGTTATGATGTGGTTCCTTTAACATTTTCTGTTTTAAAGCCCAGCTAAGTGTAAGCCTTGTGGTTTGGGCTTTATTTTATCGACGCTTTCAACTTTTGGATTTACTTTGTTAGCATCACTGATCAAATTGAATGCTTTCTGGTCCAATGGGCGGGAGTTCATTAGGTTTTTTCCTCCTGCCCACTCCATCTTCTTAAGGGATGGTCTTTTGGTAAGAGTGTACTACTCTCACAACCTAGCAGTGCTTACAGTACCAAAACATTCTACGAGAATAATGTAGAACATTATATGGACCTGGAGGAACACAGTCAATAAATCTAAGGAGAGAGTTAAAACAGTAGAGAGTCCAGACATTAATATGATGCATACAGTGACATATCAACAATAAATAATCAAGAAGTTTATTGTCGAACACTGCTATACAGCAGGTATGCAACTGAAGTTCCTTGGATGCACAGCACACAGAATAGGCTGAAAGAATGTTTAGAGAATAAATAAATTTTAAAAATAATATAGATATAGATAAATATAGAGTACATACTCCCCCAATGCAGAAGAACTGTGAACTCAGAGTCTGGAGGCAAAGGATGTGCACTAAGACAGCTTGTGGTGGTAAAGAAAAGGAATAAAGTCCATACTTTGACAGATAAATCTGTAAAGGTTTATGTTTTTATACACTTCTAAGGTAAATTATTGCCTTATGCTTCTGCACACAAAAACCAAGGCACGTGTCTTTTATTTCTATTACTCAGAACAATAATTAAAAATAGCTGAAGGACCTTTAACTGCCCATTCCATGTGATAAGCAGCTGATTCATGCCTGTGAAGGAGAATGAGACTTAAGTAGTTTTCTAGATAAAACTAATAACTTTGTATTTTGCACTTCAGTCAGGATAACTTCAGTTTTGCTAGGAGACCATATGTTTTCACATGCATGGCAGTTGCTGGAACAGCAGCAAGTGACGGAGTGTCATTGTAGAGACTTAGCAGCACTTTATCAAAAAAGTGGGAGCTTTTTTTGCACCCTCACTTGTTACAATTTCTAGCAATACATTCTGTGTTTCTGAGTCACGGTCCTCAGAAACTTGTTGTCATTCCTGACTAACAAAAATCCAGCTTTCTGTCCAAAATACACCTCAGTGTGGCAGCCCTGCTGTATCTACAGCCGATGGAGCCTCGGGCCAGGAATGCGTTTGGGCCACAACCTCCATGACACGAGCTGAGTGGAGAGCTCTCTGCTCTGCACCTGTTTGTTTTTGTGCTCGCGAAGGCATCCTTAATGCACCCTAAGCATGCCGTGTTGCGGTTCTGAAGGGTAAATCCAAAACAGTCTGCACATTCAGGTCAGTGACATGTCATTCATTCTGAGTCTGCCATTTGATGACGTAACCCCCTTTCCCCCGCTGGTAAGTGACAGTTGCATCTATTGCCCCCTGAGGCCAGTTTTTTACATTCCTTTGTACTTGTAGATGCAAGTTGGTTAGTTCAAAGTTTTTATGTGTTTTTTCTTCTTCTGGTCTAGACCATCCCTTAAATCCTACCATCTGTGCATTTGGATAAGTCAAAAATTCAAAATGTGAAGTTTGCTCATAACAAAAAGAATGTGGCACGAACTCATGCACATCTTTCGTTGTTAATTGTGTGTGGTTCGAAACTGATGAACTTCGGTGCCATAAAAACATGTTGTTAGTTGCCTTTAAAAATATAGCTTTCGTGACACATGTAGATATTCCACTTGAGTGAAAAATAGCAATAGCCCCTTGAATCATTTGTTTTATTTTCATTCCCCAATTTATTATATTTTTTAGAATTCAGCAATATTTCTTCCTATATTAGAAGCATTCGCAGGTTATTCCAACCCATATAATGTAAAATTAATGCATATTGTATAATGCATAATGCAATTTTGCAAAACTTTTGCCACTGGCATGCTTTTCCTTGCCTATTCTTTTTTTTAAATATACTAAAATGTTTTAAATAGGGCATGGTCTTTTTGAGGAGTATTGCTTCAATGAATATTTCATCCTTCCTTGAACTTGAATGTTGTTGATTCAGTCCTGTAGTGTGTCGCTGGTCACCTACACATAAGTGCTGAACGTAAACCATGCTGACATTTCAGAAGGAGCTTTAGACCCACTGCTATTACACATTGTAGGTGTCAGCTTTAGGGCCACAAGCCTTGGCCAGACGTGACACACCTTTGGCCTCTGGAATGTAGAGAATTATAACTATCCATCAGTACATATCAGGCTTTTTTAGCCACTGAGATCAAAGGCTTTTTAATGCCCATCTTTCAACTCTGATTTATTGCTATCCAAAAGATGAACTTATATGCATGTGTTTAGAAAATATAATCATCTAATGCTTTTGCTCAAGCTTCCAAGTAAATGATGTGCTGCGTGACTCTTTGCTTTAAAAGCTCGACCCTCTCTCAGTTTTCTCATCATGATGCAAAATCCTGCTGCTTGTATATTTATATAAGTCCAGTAACATTAATCCTTGTGCTCAACCCTTTCTGTGCAATTCACACTCACTGACTCACACATTATCCATCAATCCAAGCCTATCTAGAAAGCACAAGGTAGTGGGTTAGACAGGGGACTCCCTGGACAGGACACCAGTTAATGTCTTTGAACTGTGGAAAGAAACCAGGGAACCTGGAGGAAACCCACACATACAGAATAGCATGTAAAATGCACAAAGACTGAGCAGGGAGCAAACCTATGTCCTGTCCAGTCACACAGCCCAGGCATTATGAGACACCAGCGCAGATGGCTACAGCATCCTAACTGATGTTTTTAACATAATGCAAATCATGTCCTATTTCTTACTTTCATGCATCTGTTTTTCAGTCCAAAACTGTCTGGTTTTTCTTATATTCAATAATGTGGAATACATATAATACAATTTTAGAAAGGCTGCATATAGTTAGATTCGAATTGGTTACAATTTGGATTGACAGCTGTTGTTTGTCTTGGCACCATCCATCAACAAAACTTGGATTTAGGCTTCCGGCAACAATAGAAGTTTGAAAATAATATCAGCTATACCAGAGTGTGTGCAAAGCAAGCATTACAATGTTATATAAATTTACGGTATAAACTATACACGCCAGTACTCCACTTTACTGTTTATGTAAATAATACTTTTTTACCCCAAAGGTGACCTGTTTCAAAAAGTTCTATAATTTGTCTCTGACCATATTCTACATATTTATATATACATATACTTTTCAAAAGCATATTTGAATACATACTGTATTTCTGGTATTTGAAATATGTTTAATATGTGTATAGAACAAATTTTGTACCTTCAGTTTTGCCCCAAATAAAGCGCGACCTTGTGAAATATGGCTAACATGGGAATTCTGGTGTGTCTCATTTGGCATCAGACTGTGTGCTTGATCAGGAGAAGAACCTCACTGTTGTGGACGTCTGTGCTTGCAGTCTGAGCTATCGCCCAACTGAGCATTTTGAGTGTTGCCATCCAGCTATGGTGTTCAGCCTGGGGGGGGGTTCCCTCTGCTTCTGCCGATAGAGGATGCTCTTGAACACACTGAACTCAGGCAAACAGTGTGGGCCCAGCAGCTCTGTTATTTGGTTGGCAGTGCTCATTTTTAACAGACGGTTTAACCCCTCTGTGCCTATTTTTCACAAAGCAAGTAGTTCAAAAGGGGGAAATGACATCCTGTGCGTTTGGGTGACTACAAACAAGAGCATCCACTGACCTTATGAATGTGCCTGATGTATTTGATAAATTTACTATTACAGTGATTCATACTTTTGAAAACCACCTGGAATTTGTGTTGAGAGAAAATAATTAATGTTGATTTTAATAAAATTTCAACCATATTTTGCAACATACAGATTGCAAAACATACGTACATACAGCATGAGGACTGAAGTAGATTTTACAGTGTATATCATGATCAAAATATGATAATTGCACTTTTTCAACTGAATGTTGAATATTAAAGTTAATTGATTGTTTCATATATATTTTGTTCAGCAGTCTTCTGAATATGGAATTTTGTATTCTAATTTTTGCTCTGAATTTGCCATCTAATGTCCTGTCTCCTGAGAAAAAAGTGTCAAACAAATAGCTTGCTATTGCTGTTTGCCTCAAAACAGTTGTTTCCGATAAACTGTTATTTATTGAAAGTAGGAAGAATTGAGAATGGACAAGTCATTTCCTGTGAAAAAGCTACTCTATGTTGAAAAGTGAAAAGAGGGGAAAAAATGCAATGAGGATTTAAGTGATATTCCAACTCCATTCCAGAGGAAATTGGCAGGAAGCATGCAGACTGGATACTAAAAGCATCGCTGGCAGGGAAGGATTTCCTGCCGTATTCTCTACTATTCTTAAGGTGCACTATTAAGACAAGCTCTGTTACATACATCATTATTCACCGAAGTTGTAATTAATTTTAAAAGACTTAAAGCTCAGATTTAACATAGTATCAGAAAGAACATGCTATAAAAAGCCAAGAAATTAAAGTAATATTGACCCTCTGCCAGCATCATCATTGGATGTATTTATATATGAATGAATATACCTATATAAATACATCCATTTATTATTATTATTATTATTGTTGTTGTTGTTGTTGTTGCTGTTGTTGTTGTTGTTGTTGTTGTTGTTGTTATTGCTGTTGTTGTTGTGACTCCACAGTGATTGTAACTGCTTTTGTGTCCAATCATTGTGATTTCTGCTTGGAGTTAGTTTTTACTAGTACTAGTTTTTCTTTATTGATATGTATTTGCTTTCCTTTCTTTTTTGCTTATAGTTTTCACAGTCACCCAATAGCATAGAAACCTTGTATCCTCTGGGCTGCTGCTTTGCTGACAATATCTCCCAGTCTGGGGGACAAAGGCTCTCCCCTACCATCCCATGGCATTACTGTTTCTCTGGGAGAGATGAGTTTGTTTTGTTTATTTTAAGTGACAACTACAAGCACTGTGGCCCCTAACTGAATGTGAACACTGTCAGAAGGGATTTGGGCAAAAGGAAGGCATCTGGAGCTCTGTTCATATTCAGGTTGGCGCCAGGGCAGCTTTCGCCGACGTGGCAGGGTGGCTGGTGAGGAGACACCAGTGCAGATGGGAACTTCACATGCGATCGCCGTCACAGCCCACTGCAGAACAGTCACAAGGAATCGCTTTGGTGCGCGCTCTCTCACCACTGTCTTTCACTTTGCATTCCCATCTGCCTGACATCGCCAGCTTATAAAGGGCCAAACCAGTAATGGATCAACAGTGCATTTCTGAAATTTTTTGCATAGATTAGAATGCCTTTTTTTAACCTTGAGTGTTGTTTGTGTGGGGGTGGGTGCACTAATAGTCATTTTAATGAGGTAGCTCATTAGATTGTCAGAAGTGTGTTAAACAGAGGTCTCCTCTATCTTGTTGGTCTTTCTTTGATCTTGTGTGCTCTCCTGGTATGGAAGGTCTCCCAAGGTCACACAGTACAGCCCTGAAGTCACACATTAGAACTGTTCCACCCTGTACAGTAACATCTCTGCATTTCAACATTTACCCATATGAATCACTGCTGCTCTTATTTGCCTTATTTGCAAATTTAGAAAAACCTTATTTGTAAATTTATTGCCGTTTTAATATTTCAGATTACAGTTACTGTGCATATTATTCGGCACTGTCATCATATATTGTATGCTAGCATTTATGGTCATTAAAAGAAATAATTTGAAACTACAGTAAATATACTTTGCATTGCACTGGATTATAAAAGTTATTTAAATGGAAGTGGTTTTGCTCTGCTTTATACCAGGCAGTAACCATAAAAAATGCAGGCAGCCATTATGTGGGCAAGCTGTCTAATATTTAACAGTTGCCAGTTAATTTACCATGTTACTCAACTGCTTTTAAATTACACATTCTTTAAAAACGGCACAGTTATTGGCTCTTGGAGTTTTTTACAATGATGAGAGGACAAACACAATGTACTGCTCAGTATCTGACGTGTTGAAATGTACATGTAAAGTCAGTACATACAGTACAGAACAGCTGTTTGTATGCACCACTGTAAAGCTTTTTTTTCCTTTTTGTCCAAGTTTTATTCCAGGAGGCTGCAGTTAAGCAGAACAGGCTGGGAACGGGACCTCCTGGTAGTAAAGTATTTGGAAGTGGTCAGACAGCAGGAAATAGTTACTAATTAGCAGTATCCTTCCAGGATACCACTGTTTTAGGCAATTTCCTTTCTGCCCTCTCTCACTGCGTGTATTAATTCATTACGGAATTCCAGATGACAGGTCTTTGTGGAGAGTTTCTGTAAATGTTTATGCACTTTGTTTTCAAATGACTTGTTGGTGTTTTTTGAGTATTTGTGAGTTTTTTTTCTATATAACAGCAGATGTGAGGTTGCAACCTTTGTTCTCGACCTGAGAAATTTAGGTTATTATGTTCATTTAGTGTCGAGGCAGTATGATGGTGGGTCACATTCAAAGCACATATACAAGAGGGGATCAAAAAATACAATTTGTATTTTTAACTAAAATGATAATAATTAGTAATAAATAAATCCACTAGTACTTAAAGGCACCAAACATATTTGTCAGATGACATAACCTTGTTCCAGAATCTACCGAAAACATTTTTTAAATCATATAACTGAGAGACTCCAGTGTAATATTATAAAGCCAGTGACTTTTGACTTGACCTGTCATAGTAAATGTGGGCAGAAGTAATTAATAAAATTTGCTGCTAGCTAAAGTTGTCACTTCTGCTGATTTTTTCACAATAGCTTGTTTGTAGAGGCTTTGTCCTGCATTCAGAAGACCCCACTCATATCCCCTCCTGCTGTAGTGCTCTTCATCATGGCACTACTCACGGCACATTGAAATGCTTCAGTAGCTTAATGTACAAGCCTAACTTTGTGAGTCATTTTGGAGTCCACTTTCTGTGGATTCACAGACAAGTCAAAGGAATGTTGTTTACCGATTAGAACTGTGCTTTTTTGATGGAAGAATATTCACCTTTTTCAACTTTTTTTTTCCTGAATTACCAAATAAGACATATTATTAGTATTTAGTTCACTATTAACACTTGTTGATACCAGCAACTAATTTTAATGGAACTCTCACACTCAGGCAATCAGTCAGTCAGTCACTTACTCACTTTCTGACTCACTTCCTTACTCACTTACTTATATACTTACTCATATACTTAGATACTCACTCACTCACTTACTTACTTACTTACTTACTTACCTTTATAAACTGCCTGCCCAGGTCAGAATTGCAGTGATCTGGAGCTTATCCTGGAATCACTGGGCATAAGGCAAGAAGGGTTATACCCTGGGTAGAGTATCAGTCCACCGTGATGAATTTAACTGAAAAACGGTCCATGTAAATATTGAACACTGTGTTGTTGGAATGATGACAAGTGTTACTATACTATAGTTTGGCTGCAGGTTGCAGTGTAGCGGGCCAGTTGAAGTGTTCCTGTAACTCTCAGTGGGACCCTTCACATACACACCATGTTCAGCAGTGTGAAACACTATGCTCTGTCTAGCCAGCTGACATACAGCTGTCACAGGGCTTGCATCTCTGGTCCCAGTCTGATGTCTCCATGTTGCACCCGTCTATCAAACTGAGTGTAATTCACAGTGGGTTCACAGCAAAGTGTCTCTCTGAAGTCCTAATATGTCCCAAATCATATTCACCTGAAATATGTGCAGTGGAAAATGACACAGAGCTATGATCACAGCTCATGTCCACATACTTATACTTCATATTTGTGTATATTTACATATTCATTCCTGATTTCCCCCCAGTAACCAGGAAGACAACTCATTTCAATGTAAGCTGTCAATGTGGCTCATTGTCACTATCCTACATTTATGAATATTATTCAACAAAATGTTATCACAACTGCCATGTGTCACCTCTGCAGGTAAAAGCTGATTTCAGTGTTTTTTTTATTTATACTTATAAGCATTTTCTATTAAAGGCCATTCTTGTATTTTTAGTGTAGCAATATTCTTGCAATATTCAGGGAACAATAGCAATTTTGCTCCTGGGACCTACATTTACAGGCTTTTAGTTGATCTCCTTAAGCTGCATATCACTTTCTGCCCTTAGTTTAACTCATAACATTTATTTCGTCCATTATTTTTAGTTCTTATCTTGTTTGTTTTGAGCTAACTTTTCACCACATTAAAACAGAAAAAAGGACACTTGATTACTGAGCTAATAGCTTATTACCTTCAAAAGCATATTTGATCGTACTTGTGGTATAGTATTCTTTCCAAGGATAGTAATTTGATACGGCATTAATAAATTACTAATGAAAACTTAATCCAAGTTCTTTACCTCAAAACTTAAACCTAATCCACTCACAAGTAATGAAAATATGCAAGAAATGTACACTCTAAACATACAAAATGAATCCAGATGAGGAACAGATTGAGTATTTGAGTTTATGCATCTCGTCGTTTACAGCGAAAATCTTGTCCAGTCAGCATGTGTGATAAGTTACTTGGTGAATTGTGAAGTGGTGAAAATTAAAAAATAAAAATAATAAAGCCCATCAACTTTATTTGTGCAAGAATTTTAGCATTTTTAATTTTAACATACTGTAATTACATTTGTACAATATATAGAACCTTTTCCATAAAAATATACATATATACTTATGTACATATATTTGCAGTGTGACAGCTATGTTGGTTTGCAAAGTATAACAGAATAAAAAATGTTTTGATTTTATTATATACAGAGCAGTAAAAGGATGGCGTATACTTGAGTTGCTGTTTCATTTTGTAAATAGCACACTGCATTAACTAGTTTTAAAACCTGCACTGAAATTTTAAAATATGCCCTGGCATTTGATGTTTCTTTATTTGGGCAACATCTCCTTTCAATTACTATGGATTCATCTTTCAGAAGCCTTGCACAAATGGGCCTCGGTCCACGCTGTGTACAGGGGGAGAGGGGTGCGAGGGACATGCACGTGGCTAATGGAAGCACATGTTTGCCTGGCCGCAAGGCCAAAAGCTCTGGAGCTCTTTCAAACTTCCGCCAGGTCACCCCGAGACCCACACATTTTCTTTTCAAGTTTCACTTTCCTCAGTCATGTACTCCTGTCAAAAGGTACCTGTTAACCACCTTAAATTTTTAAACATATAGTGAAGTTAATTCTTTTATCCATTTCATTTTTCTCATTTTTCATTGTCTTTCCAATCATTCTTTTCCAGAGGGAAATGTATACCTGGATCACTTGTGAAGCAGGAAGAGAGGTAAATATCATAGGTGACAAGGGATACCTGGGATGCATAACTGGACATGGATTTGACCCCCACTCAGTCTATGTGGAGTATGCATCTTTGCCTCTTATTCAGGTTGAACCTGAACCTCATATGCAGCGGTCACCAAGTTTCAAAATGTAAATGCAATAAATACACAGGTAATTAAATTTCACAATAAAATTTGGTTTTTGTGACATTACAGAATTATGGCAATGAAAGGAACATTGTCACTTGCTGTTTCAGCAATATGCTAAATCTGTCTACATTATACTGTGTATTTGATTTACCACCAGTCGTTTCACACAACAAATAAAAAGTGCATCAGGAAGTGCAATTGCAAATACCTTTCAAAAGTTACATTTCTACCTAACATTTTTTTATGTCAACCAAAAATGATGCTGTTTTTCAAGGAAAACTGGTCAAAATGTATTTTTGCTCTAATAGCTTTTGTCCTGAGCTGACTGTGAAATGTGCATCTTCCAGCTTTCATTTTGACCACTACTTCTTTAATTCAGTGCTGCTGGGAGGATTTCCTGCTTCCCAGCTTCTAACATCACTATTATGGCGTGTTTCCTACAGCACCATGAAGCACTGGTAACACACACACACACACACACACACACACACACACACATACACACACTCACACACACACACTTTTGTTGCATATTGTCTGAGCAAGCTATGAGCTACGGTTCTCCACTCGTTCTTCAGTACAATACGCAGAAGTCGATGCAGCAGAGAAGCCGCCATGTCCACATGTATGTGTGTTGCCCTGAGCAATAGGCCGGTGCTGTGCTTTCTACTAATGACCTTGGCCTGCTTTTCCAGGCTCAGCAGCCACAGCTGTGTCACAACGGCTTAGCATCTGTTTATCAGTCCATACAGGACAGGGCCCTTTTCTGCCTCCATTCCGGTTTTAAAAGCCTGCTGCTGACTCAATAACACAGACCGTAAGCTTTTTCCCCCCCTCACAAAGATTGTGTGATGCTTTGCAACGGTGCATTTTGCTGTAGTGTTGTCATGAGTTATTATTCATATATGAATATAACAAACTCGGCATAAGCTCTTAATTTAATTGAGACAATTTTAGTAGTTAGATTAAAAATTCACATTTCTGGCTGGTTTTTTTGTGTTTGAGGTTTCTTGTGTGGATGCAAAGTCACAAGAACTAATCGTCCTCCAGTTACTGGTTCTAGAAAATGGCCAAGTTGCAATGCATACAGCAAAGTTATTCCCTCAAAAAACAGCTTTGTTTGTGGCTATGAATGGCTTGTTGGACTATCTCTTTTGGACCTAATCATAACTGTGTGACCGTTAGATGAATAATAAATTACAATGCATTTATCTTTCTTTGTTATCACATCATTCAAATGTACAATATTTTACTCAGAAATTTTGAAGGGCAGAGCTGATTTGCAAAAAAAAGACAGCAGAGGATTTATTGGAGGCTAGGTACCGTGTCAAAATTATAATGAGAAAAATATATTGCAGATAGTATCGGCAGGGGTTTCGAGAAAATCCTGCTTTGTTGCCACAGTGTTACAGAGACATAATAGATAACTGTATATGGCTCTTAGGAGTTGCATCATATTTGAAATCTGTGCTCAGTTTTTCCTTAGCAATGAATTGTTGAAAGAATAGCATAAACTAAAATACTATTTGCATGGATATTTGTTACCTCTCTGGGTGAAAACAGAACATTTTCTTACTCCAAACTCAGGTTCACCACTAAAAAATGTCAATACTTCTAAATCCACATTTGATCTTGACCATAATAGATCAAAAGCCCCGATCTTGAACAGTTTTGCCTATTTAGTGTAGTTTTAAATTAGGGTTAATTATTTGTATAGTATTAAATTAATTTTAGATTTGAACTACCTTATAAGTATATAACTTATATATACTTATAAGTATGTATTCTTTTTAATTTTTCTCGGTAGGTTCTAATGGACAGAAAATTTGAACCCTTCATCCTGTTCTTTCCTCAAATGAAACTCCAGAGTTCAAATGTAGCTTCCCTGCAGCTCTAGCAGGTACCTAGCTTGACTACCAGTGGATTGGTAGAGACTTACCTTTAGAGACAAACCTTTATCACCGTTAGGGCACAAGCAACGTACCTACACTACCCCTAGACTGGAAGAGACACGGAGTTGTTTTGAGTTGGTTTATTTGCAGATGTTGTCCTCTGGTGCTCAGAATTAACTTTCAAAGCCATGGCTACCCTCAAACAGCACATGTGGGGGTCCTGTAGCAAAAAATATATGTCTGACACCTGGAATGAATTGGCAATGAATCATGAATAATGAATCATGAACGCCAAGTTGACCCCAAGCTTTGTGAAGTCCAGCCTGAGTTCAGGACAATACTGTAAGCTGTATACAATATTCTTTGTTGCATTAAATGTAGATTATTTAAATCCATTTAAATACACCATGTTTATTGGTCACAGATAGAGAACCAGGTTACTGGCTTTGATCAATAACTGTACAAGATTAATTGTCGTAAATTTTAAAAAATACAAAGTCTTACAATTAAAACAGCAAACAATTTACGTGCATTTCAAGTCACTGAAAAAAACTATCAATATGTACAAATTCCTTGTGACATCAGGTAGGAAATCTGACCTGACCTTTCAAAGATACACCTATATCTAGAGTAATTATATGACATGCAACTGTAATTTTATTTAAAAAGACAAATGGTTACAAACAGAGTAAAGATCATTTTATGACATGACTGTGTGGGTGATTCCAAATGAAACATAAATATTGGAAATACTTTGTTAAGCTGCCACAACCGGAAATCCATGAATGCTGAAAATATATTGCAACTTTAGACTAATAGTACAGCAAGTGCTCCATAAAATACTTTTGGAAAGTAAGGTAAAAAAGGAACATGTCCAGATAAGTATTCGCACAGAGTTCCAGAGAACTGGGTCTTTGGCCACAGGAAAAAGTCACACCCTTTTATGAAAGACTTTATTGGCTGCCAAACAAGAATTTCATACTAAGATTTACTATTCTAAAGTACAAGACGGCAGCAAGAATATGATAAATCCTGTCACTAAATTTAATTGGCACCTTTTTACTGTAAAAAAATGATGGTTTTGAGGAGAACCTTTCTAAAGAATTAGCTGCCCTTTATGAAAAACACCACACAAACCACTGAGAAACATCGTAGCAGGGCATTGAATAGGATCACAGCAGCCAGACTTATTAACAGCACCATGGATATGTCATTTAGTTTGGGATAGTGAATAGCAAACTCTTCAGTAGAATGAGATCCCAGTTTAATTCTCTCTTGTCAAACCAGCAGTCGCACATGTAGCTCTGCCAACATGTTCTGAACATTATTGATTCTGAATTTTCCATATTTCAGAATATTTCCTAATATTTCTTCCATATTAACATGCTGTCAACCATTCTTCAAGCATATTTGTTCCCTTAACCAAATAAGCACATTTGTTGCTGAGCTTTAAATACGATATTAGAAACCTACTGCTCATTCATTTAGAATATGTCCAGACAGGGAATGGAAGATGTAACATTGTCATAAAAAAACTTAAGCCATTTAAAAGAACTGGTAGAATTCACTGAAGATTCTCTATAATGTGATTTTTAACCACTAATACAGTCAGAAACAATAATATCTCTGAGCAGATACTGTTATTGCTGTGATCATAGCATTAGATTTAAATTTTTATACCATAGAAGGCAGAGCACACCACTCTAACTCTGAAGTTCTTCCCCCTGTATTTATATGTACTTTTGTTCAAATATCTCAGTTGTGTAAAATTAATACAGCACTGGATCTTTCATATGTGTTACTGCCATAACAACAAAATACACTGAGGATATTACATACATAAATACTTTTTCTTTCTTGTCTTATATAATAGTTCAACACCCATTTATCCTCTTCTCTAAATATGTACATTTTAGGTTTTCTTTATGGGTTGCATGAAATAATCAGCAGGATTGGGAGAAACAAGAAGATAAAAAGGTAACTTGATGTCAGAACTAAAGCAAAGTTTTGAAAACCCCCTAAACTCAATTACAGCTGCTCTTGGTGCTGAAAAAAAATTTAGAAGCATTCAGACAAAGTAATCAGTGAAGGAAAAGCTTGAGAACAACGGACATAGTAAGTGTATTATCCTGCAGCTTGTTAAGGCTGTTTCTTGTTGGGAGTCATCTTCTTCCTCTTTGCATGTATTTGTTTTCTGAATTTTAAGTGCCCTCAGATCTAGTTGAGACTTGTCTGATGTGGCAGAAGAATCCCTAACTCCACAGACAACCTGGGATTCATTGAAATAGTCTGCATTGCTTGGTGGAAAAAAGAGCATGTTTTTCTGTTCAAACTCACTGCTGAACTTAAGAAATGTTTTGCAGAATATAGCCATGGAAAGTGGAGGCAGAGCCTTTTCTCTAGTCATGGATCAAAAGCTGGATTTGTGACCAGGGGTTGCAGGCTCAAAGCCCAGGAGTGCTGGGATTTGCTTTTGTACCTTTCAACAAAGTGCCTCAGTAAATATCCACCCATATGAATAAGTAAAGTGTTACATTGTAAGATGTGTAAGTGGAACCTTTAAGGTTGTCTGTTACCGTGTGAATAATGGAGGGGCTTCAACAGAGGAGCTGCTGTTGCTAAAAAAAAAAACAAATAAATAAATAATAACAAAAACAAACAAACAAAAAAGAAAAAAAATCATCTATAAAATCTAGAACAGCAGAAAAATGTGCCTTGCCTAGGATCTATAAGCTTGTGCTCCATGCTACAGATCCATATCACCTATAAAATGCTTTAGAAAATAAAATAAAAATAAAAATAGCATTTTAAAACAATAGATCTGGAAAAGCAAATTGTTGCCCGTGCTTGCATTATTATTTGATGCATTAGAACAACATGTTGCCCTGCTGTTTTGTGAGTTACAGGCAATGATAAATGGCCACAGCAGTGAAGTCAGAGATGTTTACATAAAGAGACCCCCTCCCAATGCCGAGTGCCATTCTTCACCTGCGCTTTATTAGCCTGTGTCCTGGCACAGACGGCACCGGTGTGTGATTGCATGGTTGAACCACCTCAAGTCAAATCAGAGCACATTGGTCACAAACCCTTCACCCCGGTTTACCGCTCCACAGTTCTGAAAGCAAATTCCTTGTTCCACACTGGAGTCACTCATTTTAATTATCTCCGGTGGCACCGGGCCGAGAACTGCAAGCAGAGAGGAAGTTTGGGTTCTTGTTTTTTCCATACAGCGCCTCACTTTTGGAGTTTCCTTCAAGCATTTGACAATTTTTAAAGTTATGTTGCCATTTAACAATTGCTTTTGTTTTTTTAATAGTATTTTTACAGACATGTCTTTTTTTTCGCAAAAGGTCTGCATGCTCATTTGTCAACCTCATTTAATTTTTTGGTCTGATAATTTAAATCTGGCAATATAGTTACATTTGCTGAAGTGGACAAAATATTCCTCTGTTTCTTCAGAATGTCCAGGGTTCTTTAATATCCTACAAAACAGAGTAATTTAAAGGAACATTTTGCAGACTCCACAAGCAAATATTAGAATGGAATACATTTGAATTGTGGGAATGGTAGAAACTATGTGAGATGTCAATGTGTCTGCTTTTGAGACAGCTGAGCCTCAAGTGAAAGTGATCAGCTGTTAAACGTGGACTCTGATTTACCTGGACTATAAACTAAACAGAGATCACAGTGCCTTCTGTGCACAGTATTTCCAATGGTTAACTGTGATTTAACACCACATGAACCAAGGACACACTGATACACAAAACAAAAATTTTAAAGGGTGCAGTTTTAATTATAACATTTTTATGGAAAATAAACTCATATCAAAAAGTATGTAATTTCTCTATCATTTCCATGTAAGGGAGGGTGAATAATGTACATTTGACCAGCGCTGTCTGCAGAACTAATTCCTATTAAAGTGATGGGAAGAAGCATATGTTGTGCCCGGGGCTGTTATAGTCCAATCACCCCTACTGCGAGGCTCCATTTGAATACGGGACAGCCTGGGTTCCATCCTAAACGAACCCAGCGGGGGAGGGGGGGGTCAGCCCTGGGAGCAGTGGATAACCCTGCCTCTTCAACCGCAGCACACAGGGAAGAGCTAAACGGTGCGGCTGGAGCGTTACCGTTTATTAACTGTGCCTGTGAGGCCCACAGATTCACAAACGCTGTACCGTTTAAGTGTTCATTGTCCTGTTTCATTTATGATGCAGCGCTGGGTTCAACCTTCTAAAAATCACTTCACCGCGCTCTCCTCTGAAACATATATTCTGACCTCTTCACACTGCCTTTTGTGTTTCTCTCAGTTGTGTATCTGGCTGTTGACTGCTCCTGTAGTTGTCACTTATTGTTGTTCCTTTTGTTGGCATTCTTGTCAGTGATGTTTTGCTGCTGTTCGTAATCATAGGCATAGTAATAGGATTTTGCAAAGCTTCTTTTGTTACCAAACTAAGTCATTATTATGTTTTTACATTCTGGGAGAAGTGTTTTCGGAAGTATATACGCACTAAGGTTCAAGATGTAATACACTTCAGAAAGACTGAGTATTGGTGTTTTCAAGTGACAAATGGTGAAAAAAATGGTCCATTGACCATGGTTGACCCTAAAGGCTTGGAGCCCATTCTCCATGTATGAGGTTTGTAATTCCATTGGGTTCTCTCACTGAGACTCACTCAGTTTGTATTTTTTGCATTGTTTATATTGCTGTAGTTTTTTTTACAAAATTTTCGTTGTAGTCACAGATCTCTTTTGGCAAGAAAAATGGGTGCACTTTGAGTCATGAAAGACTTTTTAAAGTGATTTATTTTTTCAGAACCTGTGTTCTAAAGTACGTGTGTATATTCCATTTTTTGTCTTTGTTCTATAATACCTTTCTTTTGAGGTTATTTATAACAATAAGCCACAGGCTATAAGTTTTTATAAGTATTTCTGAGAAAGAAATAAATGTATTAAACATTATTATTAGCAATAAATGCAACATCAGTGGTCAAATACAATATTTTGAGAAGAACATTACCTTAATGTTTAACTGTAATGCGTGACAACCTTAACATGTAACGTGTGATGACAATGTTATAGTAAGTAAAAACAGAAAAGTTATTTCTGTACCACACCAAGCTCATTCTGTGTAAAATTTCAGCTCTAAATCACTTCTATTCAGTTGTCAGTTGATGGTGAGCAACAAAAAAAACTACATTCAACTAAACTGAATACTTTTACATCCAGTTAAAATTGAAGCAACTAACAACTTTATTTTTGTGTTTGCATCACTCTGTATTAAATTATTGATAAATTATATGGAATAATTTTTATAAAACTATCATCCTTTAATAAATTTAAAATACCTTAAAAGCCATACTGATGTCAAAATTGTTGTCGGAGTAACTTTGCTTCTGCATAAGTTGGGGGTTATGGTAATTAATGGTAGTTATGACATGGTAAGGCTGTGGTACTTAATTTTTACATTACATTGTGGTTTGTTTCTGACATTTTGTGTAGAAAGGTCTCTTTCTGAATTAAGCAATTTTGCATAACTAATGTGCATAAGTGGCTTACTTTTTTTAAAACTTTCTTAAGGAGAAAACACAAGCTGGCTGCATTGCCTAAGGACTCACTGAGGAGAAAAAAGGATAAATTTGAGCAATTCAGATTGACATTTTCAGTTTTCCACTAAAATGCATTACAAAGCCACATTATGTCATCGGTCCTGTGATGCAGAACTTGGCTTCATCAAGTAACATCACAACAACAGGCTCTTGTTTTTATTCAAGACAGAGCAGGGAATGTATTATTATATTGTACATAGTCTCAACCTCAGATTAAAGATTCTTCAACACTGGTTGTCAATCACCCATTTTAACTTATCAGAATTTAAATGTAAAGTTGGGATGTGAGTTCACTTGTGTCTAAATAAATTAAAAAAACTGTTCACACTGAAGAATAAATATTGTTGATATCTATGATCAAGATGAAGCATATCTTATATGGCCATCGTATCATATGTTTAGAATCTAATTTTCTCGTAAACTTGCTTCTCAGTTTGTGTGTGGTACTTCTTTTATGTGTAAAGGGACTTTACTGGTTCAGATCAGGAGGACTCAAGCAAATGTTCCTGAAATAAATTTAAATTATAATTTGGGGTGAAGTGTTCCTTACCTGAATAAAGCTTTTGTTATATTTTACAATTATCTTTGAACATAAATGACAAAAATTTTAAAAAGCTAGCTTTCCTGTCAACTGGTTAAGGTCTTTTTGCCTAGTGAATCTGGCAAATGTGACTCTAAGGATGCAGAAAAAAAGGTTCACCAATAGGATTCATATCAATTTCTGACTCCAAACAAGTCTTATATAACCTGTGAGATGTTTACAGTGTTTTCTGATTAAACACATAATGTAATACAAGTCAAAAATAAACTGTACAGTGTTTCTGACAGCTCACTATATCTATTTTTCTTTTTTCTTGGCAGAATGATCATAAGTAAAAGACATGACTTCTGATTGGTCAAGTCTTTTTTTAAAGCTGGAGAGCCATTGTGTGTTCATTTCCAAATGTCTTGGCTTTTTGGGTCTTTCTGTTCCTGTTAGAAGCTTTGAGGTTCAGATACTCTTGGTTTGGCATAACTAGCATAACTGACATATAGTTATTGTGTTTGTATGCATGTGGGTACAAGTTAGCGTATTACATAATGCCAATATTTCTCTCTTTAAAAGCAGTAGTTGTTACTACATAGCACTTGAAGGACCCAAGTTTAAATCCTTTCTCCTGCTGCGAGACCCTTAAGCAAGACACATGCCCTGAATTGCTCTGGCAATTTTTTTTTTTTTTTTTAAATCACCCAGCTCTATAAATAGATAATTTTTGTAAGAAGCTTAGTATCCAAAATTAGCATTCTGAGTTGCTTTGCAGAAATGTCTCAGGTAAATAAATAAACAAATGACTATCAATCAAAACATTTTTGTCACAATAATTAATAAATATTTTTAGTATTTTATTTACACTGGATTCATTACAAAATTGTTCCTCACATTACTTTTTTCCTCATACTGGAAATATGGCAGGAATATTAATGGTGTCACTATTTTTGTTTGCTTGTTCGGTTCTTATTTAATAAACAATGCATCCTTAACACCAAAGTGTTTAAGTTGGGGCCAGATCAGCCATAAATTGCCATCCACTCAATAATCTGAATGTTTTTTGTTAAGGTGGTGTCATGGTTTTCAGTTCAAACATGGCTTGCCTCTTTATTATTCATGGACCTCTTTCTCAGTTTGTGATGTTGAATAAAAACAGCCCAGGATCAAATAGGCCAATTCTCCACGCCTGACACCAACTGCTACTGTTTGTTGGGCTCTGCCAAGCGTTACCTCTGATAATGAGTGGGATTTGTTAAACAGTAAATTAATGAATAATGAAATATCCAGGTTGATCAGTTAGGGAGCACGCTTGCCTCGCCTCCGGCCAAGTGCCCCGAGCTGGAATTACTCTCAAACGGCACTTGGCTGTCTGCTAGGGTGGATAACCATTTTTACAGCCCATTGCTTGACAGAATGCTAAGGGAGTTTGTTCTTAAACTAGGAGCCATGAAGGACAAGTCTTTAACAAGAGAGACAAAGCTCATTCTTTACTGCTAAAAAGATCCCCACTTAAACCTTAATTTCATACAGTAAGGCTAAACCAACTGGAATCAGCATGGCATGCTTTATAGAGATAATACTTTGTCTCTGGAAGATTGCCTCCGTTCCTCTCCTGACAATATGTCAGTTGAATGAATGAATGAATGAGCAAATGAATGAATGAATAATAAATAAATAAATGAATAAAAAAATAAATAAATAAATAAATAAATAAATAAATAAATAAATAAATAAATAAAGTTTGAAACGGCCAACAGGTCAACTTTTTTTCTTTTTGTTCCATAACCAGCCTGGCATGTTGTTAGTTGCTCCAGAAAGGTCTATATTAAATCAGGTATAGATCTACATTGAATTCTTCCCCTCAAATCCAGTTTAGAGTGAAGACAGACATCCATTCACAACATTGTTTATCAGTTAGGACGCCCCCGAAGGACAGGAAAAAACAAACACAACTGTCTGAACTCAAACCTGTTCTTACTACGAAATCAAAACGTTACACGCAGCTTTTTGGAAAAGAAATAATTCCATTTGTAGACACCGATTTTTTTGGCACATTCAAATAAAGTTCATAGTTTAAAGTCATATTAGTGTAGATATGTGTATCGAAAAGAATGTTATAGAGTGAATAAGTACATGTTGCATATTCATTTCATCGGGTGCTGGTAATTGGGAAGCCAGGCGGTGACCGAGCGCCTCGTTTCTACGTTGCGGGTGGAAGTGAGGTGCGCGCGCTTCTTCGCTCGGGTTCGGCCCCCTGCGGACACGCGGCTGCTGAGCTCAGCACCTGGCTGACAATACTTCACGCATGGCGAGTCGCGCGACGGAACCCGCAGGCAGCCCGCATTTCCAATTGCATATATACATATACCAGTCACTCTCTGTGTGCGTGTGCGTGTGTGTGTGTGTGTGTGTGTGTGTGTGTATGTGTGTGAGAACCGAGCCCGGGTATCCCGGTGCCAACCTTACTTGGCACTTGACACGTGGGCCTAATGTAAGCAAGAATATAACTCGATTACACCTCAGGATTGCATGATATTAATCATAAGCCTGCTTTACTCTGATTAATGGCTGCCGTTTATTTATTTATTTCCCTCTTTATTTCCTTGCTTTTTTATGGCTTTACCTCCGCAAATGAGGCGACCGCACATGAGGGCTAAAGGCAAAACTACGCTGCACCTTAACAAGGGTGGTGTTAACTTTTTTCGAATTTCATACCAACTGTCACTTTAGCATAAATTTAGCATAAATTCAGATCGACGTTTATTTGGCACATTATACAGCCAGCTCTTACTGTTTTATATCACAGAGTAAGATAAATTCTGTGTGTTAGAAGCGTTAGAATTATCATTACAGAGACCAATAACAGACTAATCGGATGCTGGGTGGAAATTATTATTATTATTATTATTATTATTATTATTATTAATAACCATAATAATAATAATAATAACAATAATAGTCACAATCTTCATCATCGTCGTCATCATCATCCTCACTATTTCAGACTAGAATTAGTTTTCCAATTTCTATAAAGGAAAATAACGCGAAAAGGTGGAAAGCCGTTAATTTATTGTTACTGAAATTATGTAGACATGTTTCGGCTACTTTACGGTCTAAAACCTAGAGGCATATGAATGATATATTGACGATAATATATGAACTTTATTGTTTGCGTGCTTTTCATTTTGTCTCAAATTCTATCTCAATCTGTTATTTTTTTCGGTTAGATGTGTTATTCGGTTGTGTAAGATTTAAAAAATACTATTGAACTTTTAAAGCTGTTATTGTAATAATGTGTAAGTGTGCAGCAAAATTCAGGGATTAATTAAACTAAATATTTGATGCAATAATATTTGATTTGTGATATTAAATAGAGCTGCCACGCTTTCGGGGACTGACGTACATTTATGTGAAGGTGCATTCATGGTGATCCGTTCCAGCTTATTACTGTGTTTTCTATTTAAATTTGAACCTTTGTTATTACCTACGAAGTGCGTTTGCGAGGTTCTTGCCCAATATTAAACAGTGCCAGCATTTTAAACAGAAACATGTAGGCTACGGTAAAACACGAAGTTTATTATAATTATTTTAATATAAATGAAATCACTGGACAAGAACCAAATTCTACCCATCACCATAACAACTTGTCTAAAGAACAGAAAAAATACAGGATGCTACCTAAAGTCAAGCGATTTGACCCACTCACAGAGGTATAGTCACAGATAAATAACCCAAACTGCTTGCTCACCATATTTACAAACTCCCATTAAATTAAGCATAAATTAATATATACAAACATAAACATCAGTCGATTCCTCCCATAAACGTGAACCAAAAGGAGGTCCTTTTCGACAGATACTCCATTTCACTGAAGGTCAATAAAATGATGACATTTAGCAATATATTCCGGCATAAACGTGAAGGGTTTGTTACAGTCCTACGCCTTCGTAAGCCTGTACATTTTCTCTCCAATTTTCCTTCGGCAAACACATCGTTAAAAAGGTCAAGGTAATTTCATCAGGTGTCTTTTTAATACACGCAGTCTAAAAAAAACACTAATTTCAATAATAAAACAGACGCATCTGCTTTCAAAGGTTGTCGATGCAAGATTATCTCTTTTGAATAAATCAAAATGTTAGGAGTAATGTGCGGACGTTTGCAACAGCATACCCATTTAAACTTAGGAAACACACTCAGCACGTAGTCGTTCGTACGATTAATTCGAATTTTAGCGGGAACCCGAACTTTAAACATTCAAATAATTGCAAAAGACTAATCACAGATAAAAGCTGCCATCTGCTCTCTATTTCACGCAGGTTAGCTGTCTTATTGGTGTGTGTTTAGGATGAAGTGTGAACCCACGCTTTAAGTAAGACCTTGGAGATTGGGCATTAATACTTCCACCGAAAACATTAATACATAAAGCTATTGCACTAAATCTGCTAAAGTAAAACTGATTATTGGCCTTTAGTCGTTTACTTTTGCGTGATAAAATGATCGCCTACCACTAAGCCATTTAGTATTTGTGGCTAAACGCCTCCCTTCATACCACCCTGCAAATATTTTTCAGAATTAAATACAGACGAATAGCATGTGATGAAAGAGAAATAGTTAGAAGATGTGTTATTCTTCGTTTCCAGACGTTATTGTAAGGACTGCGACTGAAGAGCCCTTGTTAGGCTCAGTCCGACCTGCTCACAGTTTGTCTTTACTAAGGAGAAACTTTTAACGAGGGTCGCATTTTCATCTATGTTTACACAGGACATGAGGGCATTACCAGTTGTGGGCATAAGAATACCGCGCTCTATGCAGCTCAGTTGATTCTAGGTAAATCACGGTAGTTCTGTAACCAGGTAAAATGGGGACAATTGGTCTCATTTGATTTTATCTAAATGTCTCACGAATCTTTTCACATTTATATTGCATATATTGGTATTTGTCCCGATGCAAGATTTTTTATTCGGAAACTGCATTTTTTTCTGTGTCTTAATACGGAAATATGTGATAAAATATTGTAAAAGCACGTCTGCTTTATGCACTGTCTCGGGATAGACACGTGCACGATAAAACTAGTGGAAGTGGCTGCCACGTGAAATTGTAAACGCACCGGAGTTGCTCTTGTCCTTCTGGGGTTGGAAAAATACACTTTTACTGTATGAACTCTTTAGATCCCTTGAAGGCGACTGTATAGACAACTGTGTCAATGTGCAGTTTCGCCTGGCACTGGGATATCTAATAAAAGCGCTAAAAATAGGGTTTAATTGTGGCAAAGGGACATGTGATCCCCGCTTTACGACGCCCAGTTACACGGTGTTCCCTTATAAATCGCACTTTTCTAGTTCATACCGGTGTCGCACAGCGGGGACCCTCTGTGTAACCAAACTGTGTTCACACTTCATTTTTAACTGCCTGTAGCCCTAGAAAATATGCTGGTTAATTAATAATTATTTTTGGACAGAGTAATATAACAAGTGTACTGGGAGATATGAAACAACGCCAGTATGCTAAACAGTGCATATTTGTGACATTCTCCACAAACACACAAAGCTGACTGGTTGTGTCTTGTTCTGCATCAAGGTAAACTGTGACACAAATAGACATACAATGACATGGTCCTGACCAGAATGTTTGCATTTTTGTAACATAATGTCATAAGTTGGACCATAGCAAACTGGGTCCTACTGGAATCTTGAGCAGGTGACAAATCCATGCACTGTTCAACAGGAGACTTTGCCAGTCTGCAATTTAAAATCTCTGTCTTCAAATGCCTTTTAGATAAACCTGTATGAAGAGCAGACTGGATCCAAGGAGTAAAACCCCTTTATAGAGTGCTTAAATCATAATCTAAATGTACTTAACTTGATACAAAAAACTGTGACCAGTACGCATTTCTATTTTTCTCTTCTTTTCCATCTTCGTACTTAAATTCTGATTCTTCTTTGATCATGTTCATTTTTTTCCAAAGTAAATGCAATGTTTTAAAGCTAGAATATAAAGGATTTAAATTTTAGACTTTTGTTGATGTTTTTTTTTTTTAATTTGTCATTGTTTATATGTTTCTTTTTCATTTCCTGTGTTTTTCCTCTTTATCTCCACTTTTGGAGCCAGGTCCTTCTCCTGATGTGTGCCGGCTTGCACTGTTGTTGTTCAAGAACATCTTGTCTAGTCCTTTGAGGGCCTCAGTCAGGTAGTTCTGCAGGGCAGTGAGGGCGGCGCAGATGGCTGGCGAGCCAAAGCCATGTGTGATGAAGCTGAAGTGGGACAGACAGCTCTGGATGCCCGGCTCTAGGATGGGTGTGGGTCTGCTGTTGCCCAGCGGCGTTCTATCCTGGGCCAGAAGGTCAGTGAACTCCTTGCACAGTTGCCTTGGGGGGGACAGGGAACACAGGGCATGTGATAAGCACCACCAACAGACCAGCAAAAATGAACATCATGAAAAGATTCTACACTTCTACAAAGAAATGCTGGTGACACAAGTTGGTGCTTTCAAACTTCACCCAATACTTTTTAAAATATCCATTATATACAAGGTAAAGTATCTTCAATTTTTTATAGTATGGATAAGTAAATCAATAATTGCAACTAAAACTATTAAAATATTATATATTTAAATATTTTTCTTGTTTAAATTGTTGCACCACATATTTTGTATTTTGCTGCACTATTAGGAACATTTTTGTCTAACTTAAAAGTAAAACTTCCTAAAAGCACATTGAATAATTGCATACTACAGACATCACTGGTGCACATCAAAACATAACTATTCATAACTCTCAAATGGTCTGTAATTACTAATCGTGCTGGAATAAAAGATTTGTAAGCTCATATTGTGTTACACTATTTTTTTACTTTATACATTTTAAAAGATAAGTCATCCATGTTGATGTTTGTCTTTCTTCCACATTGTTACATGGGACAAAAAGAGGTCTCTAAGAAAATTAGAAAGGCCAACTAAATGTGTTTAAAACCTTAAGACACTGCAGTGAACTGTGCAGTGAACCGAATAACCTTTAAACCTTTAACCTTCAAATGCCTCACTGACTGTCTGCAAACAATTAAATAACCCACACATTCATGCATTTTAACCCAAAGGAAAAGACCTATCAGATTTATCTTCCCCTAGGAGAACATGGACAAATGTGATCAAATACTTCACTGCAATTACTTTGTAACAGACATTATTCATTCTCAATATTAATTGAATACAATTTTTAAAATTTCACTTGAATGGAACAGCAAACTGCAAAAATCTACAGAATTTAAACTTGTTTATGATTGAAAATGTTTTTGCTGTATGGTTTATTTCCTCCTACCAGTATACAGCTCAAAGGAAATTTATTATTATTATTATTATTATTATTATTATTATATTATCGTTGCTGTTGCTGTTGATGATGATTTTTTGAATTTCAAGAAACAATACAATACTTACTATACAAATAAAAAGCAACATTTTTGTAGATTAAATACCAACATTTCATCCTGCGGCAGTGGGCTGGGCTCATGATTGACAGCACTTTGACAGCTGAGGCAGGATAAACTGAAATAGGGTGGGAAGTTGACTCAATGCTTGGCTGTATGCAAAGAGCTGGTATTTTTAGGCTTTCTACTGTCAACATTAAACATAAAGCTTTGTTTCCAGCTAAACTTCTAATTACAGGTTATATTCAATCTAAATGTCAACTGTGCAGAAGTCTGTGACATGCAAAATATTTGTTGCCAGTGTGTGGGAAATCTGTTTAAAAATGTTTCCTGAATCACCTTTAAAGATAACATGTTAAGCAAAATGTTAAGAATGTTAGTTACTATATAAAATAGTCGGTTCACTTATATTCCGTTGATCTTCTTTACACAAATATATACACAATTATTTCATTAAAAATATTCACATTATGGTTATGTATGACAGATTATGCAATCTACTTGTAGGCCATGCACACATACTTTGTTGCCAGCAGCATATTTTTCCGTGAATGAAGTTCATTGGGGTCGGTGTGCTGTCTGTTCAGGTACTCAGAAACGGCCTTGGTTGGAAATTCGGTTTCACAGATGTAGCCAAAGTCCCTTGCCAAATGCACTGCTTCACCTGAAAATGGAGAAAAGGCAGGTTACATTACATATAGAACCAGGTTTACGAAGACAATTACTTTGACTTTTATTACGCATGTCATACATTATATTTTCTACTATTTCAAGTACTACATTTAAATAAAACCAAAAAACATATAGTTGAACCTTCATCAGTACAGTTCTTTTAAAACATATAAAGCCACTGTATTGAAATAATTATTGTAAAAGTAATTGAAGTGATATGGTCAATTTTTGTTTTCCACTGTCAAGAAGTTTGTCAGTAGACTACTGATGTATTTTAAAGCTCAGAAAGAAATGTGAAGGCTTGAGAAGTCTGAGCCCTGGGGAAGTGAATTTTGTGCATTAAGTGAAGTATAGTACTAAAAATGTATCGTTTCCCCTGCAATGAACTGTCCTCCTGTACCCTGTGCTTCCAGAATGGGCTCTGGGCCACCATAACCCTGACTTGGCATTACCGATAGTGAAGGAGTGAGTGAGTGAGAACTAGTGCTGTTTTTAACATCTCCAGCTTTGTGTGTCTATCTGTTGGAGTCTAATATTATGCTCAAATTTCTGAGACAAAATCCCCAGGTTGGACAGTAAAACCTGAAACAATAAATCTTGAAAGGCAATCTCAAAACCGAGAAATGACTAAAAGTAGTCATCTTTGAAAATAATAAACACAGTAATAAGTAAACTTAATAGTCGTAATCAAATGCCATGTTAAAACACAGTATTAAGGAGAGTCTGTATTGATCTTAGTAAAGACACCTAAACAAACCTGCAGAGGTGTGTGTGTGTGTGTGTGTGTGTGTGTGCGTGTTTGAGAGAGTGAGAGAGAGAGAGAGAGAGAGAGAGAGAGAGAGCTCTTTAAATAATCTCCCTGCCGCTTGTTTTGATATATGTAAATAAACTTTCGCAACAGCCACTTTGTTCCCAACTTTTGTTCGCGAATGTCTTTTTTCTGAATAATATATCTGTGTTCTCTATTCATCTGAAGTCATGTGCATCTAATTTAAACGAAATGTTCTCGACTATTGACAAGGATTGTAATATCGAAAATAAGTTCACAAATGGGAAGCTGCCACTATGTTTACCTTCCACGAGTGACGTCAGTAAGGTGACATTGGCGGCTTTGCGTCTTCCGGCGGGCAAATTCAGCCCGATTTTTTCAAGCTTTTCTCTCAGGGATCTGCCGCCGTTTTTAGATTTCGCTCTAGAATACATACAAAAACACATAATAACGACACTGCAAAGCAACGCGAGCCATATAACACAGATTTTGGTAGGAAAGTGCAATGCATTTATAAATGCAACCTTTGAAAACTTTTTTTCGCGAAGTACAAATTTTTTAACCCGCAAAAAATATATTTTTGGCAAACTTTTAATTGGATATATGAGAGGAAACACAGAGTACTTCAGAAGTGCTGCGAAGTTTGAACTGACACTGTTGTGTGGTTTATAGGCCCAACGGCCCGAGGAAACAAGTACTGAGATGTAGTGGGGGCAGAACCGGTCTTACCTCCTGAGGACGCCCCCCAGCAGGGAGGCGTTGAGGCATTCTGGCGGGGACAGACGCCTCTGAACCTCCCCGACTGTCACTTTGTATTTGGACGTGGAGCTGAGGAGGGACAAGCGGCCAGGTACGGAACAGAACACCTCGTTCGCGTTCACCGTGATCCCGCCGATTAAGCCGTCTTTGCTCATCATGAGGGACGTCACGCTCTTGTGCGGGACTGGAACTGAAAGGGATGCAGCAACATTAGAGGGGCATCTGAGAAACATCAGAGGGAACGGCAGATCGCCATTAGAGGAACATCAGAGGACATGTCAGTATTAAGATCCATTCATGGTGAATCCGTCACAATCAATTAACTCAGCGCCGCAGTCTGTTGTTCCGCCATTTCAGTCAATAACACAAATTTCACACTGTGCTCATCCACCCTTCTTTTACCCGCTATCTCGACTTCATCAAACCGCACATCCCGCAACCTTTCAGGCTACAGTATTGTTGGTCCTTCAGTAAGTCATGATTTAAGAAAAATGCTGTTGTACAGCTGGTCCTCAATTCATGGTTAGTAGCATTAATAAAATGTAACGTGAAAAAGCTGATATTGTCTTGACATTAAAGAGACAATATACGCACGTTTGTGACAAATTTCATTTGTGATGTTATTTGTTAAAATAATAAACAATACTCCATAAATTGTATTCAATAAAATCACATTCTGCCCTCAGTCCAGCACAAAAAAGAAAACATACCCTCTCGGGCTAAATACGTAACTACTTCGGTTACTATTAAGAATATTATAAATTAGTTCACAGCTCAAAATTGTAATGCAAACAAGAGACCGACGCTTAGTAGCATGGATAAATAGCTTATAGATCCAGACCTTTAAAATGTATTAATGTGTTCAGATATTTATTGATGCCACCTATAATAAGTCGTTCACTGCGACTGAAGCCGCTGACGTATTTGCATTGTGAACAATGAATTTGTTATTAATTTCATAAGCTGTAAATGAATTGCCGTATTTATGATGCACAAGAAACAGCAAACAGAAAGACATCACTTATTCATCCTCAAGTTACTTTCCCTGAAATACTCTAGCAGGAATAACCTGCTATATAAAGTGAAATTGCTCGTCTAATCCTGAAGTAAGCTTCAAAAAAGGCGTCAGCTAAATAATAATAATAATAAAAATAACTGAGAAATTTTGCCCTGAGTCTTTGACCTCCAAATAAGGATGTGACAGACACAGGTCCACATTCACGCAAAAGCAGAAACCAAATGTCAAGTAAAAAGGGGTATAGCGGAATACCAACTTAAGTGTCGTCTTAATATTATTGATCTCTGGTCCTGTTCACAACCTCGTCAATTTTTGAGGCCCGTTATCGTGAACACAATTTAAATAAAAGGGAAATGTCTTTAACATGAGCCATTACAGGGCAAACGACAGGACAGAGGCCACCTTCCCAGCCTTCCCAGCCTATTGTATTAATAGCTCAACAGGGGATAATACCGAAAATTAGCCTTAAACGAGCTCAGGAGAGCACATGAAAAAAGTCATTTATCAGGCTGTCTACTTTAACTCGACTCGTTAGTTCTCTCTTCTGGGAGCAGCTCATTTCCATTCACACACACTTGTCTCTGATATGTGAATCTGTTCTTACAAATATGGCCCTATGATTTCCAGCCTTCCTATCTTTTAATAAACCCTGAATTCTGACAGGCATGTCTTTCATGACAACAGAATACAACACATTCATCATTCTTCCTTAACCAGAGCTCTTGTTTGTTACCATGTTGGTTTTCCTTACAAATCATAGTCTAAACGCAGCTATAAACAGCGCATCGATGCAACCTTCAATCTGTACACTCCCATCATGTGTGTATTGAGGCCACAATGTCCTATTTAGTGAACTACTCCAGTCTTTCAGTAACTGTTGTTTTTTTTTAAACTTCACCAGGAGGTCTTGTTGAGGTGATACTGTGCCACTACAGACATCATTTTTGAACAATCATACGTCCACCAACTATAATCCAAACCTTTAATGAATATTATCACAATGGAGGAAACGTTTAGACTGTTATTTTCTATCTTCTGTCTTAAAAGCTAAATAAATCTGGACTAAACAAGGACCAGAGCAGAAACCAACTGAATGTGACATCCAAAAATACCAGATTTTGGCCTGCATGACTGAAAAAGTAGTACACATCTTGGAAAAATAAAGAAAAGGTCTTTGTTTTCGGTTGTGCAGAATGTATTTTTTAATATATATTTGTTGTAATTGCTATAATAATACAGTATTGGCTCCTATCCTGATGCCTTAACCCTGATACAAAGACATAAAACCGCCTCACCTTTTTTAATCACCGACTGGTCCAGTACATTCATCCCACTGTTTGCGTCTTCAACGGCCTGCAATTGGCACAACACCGTGAGTCCCTCATGTTAGTCCCAAATTAACAATAATTTTCTATATTAATCCCATAATAATTTACCCTTTTTATTTCACACATTAATATCATACTGTTCAAAACATTTAGCTACGGAGGAAAATGAAACCTATAAGCAAAAGTAAAATATGGAACCCTATTTCCATAGCAAAAAAAAGCCTCCTTAGGTATGATGGTTAATATAGTTAAGCATATTATATATATATATATAAATGATACATAACCCAAATATTTCCAGTGTATTTTAATGCACGTTAACAAACAACGGTAATAGGTTGGATTGTTTTCCTTAAAAGCCTAATATTTGTGGGATCAGCATCATTAATGTGGCGTACAAGAAGCATTAATATCATGCAACACTTCACTGATTCAAAGAGCTCCATGTTTGGAGTGAGATTCTAAGATTACAGCTGCTATCTTGATTTTTAATTTTTTTTTTTTTTTTTAAATGGAAACAGATTTAACTTTTGAAGATACGGAGCGATTGCTGGTAATAACTCTTGAGATTTCCCAGAGCAGTTTTTACTTCAGTAATTGCTGGTATTTCTTTGGTAAACGACACGTTTTAATGTAGGCCATAATGCTTTAACAACAATAATTTAATTACAGCATTTATTTATGAGTTTCACTTTTTCATTTTCTTCATGCAATAATAGGAATTGGTAGTTTTAAATTTATATATTACATAGTCGCTAAAGTTAGACCAAAATTTCAAATTTATCATACAAAAAAAAAATTAAGTAACATTAGAAAGTTATTTCAACTGAACTCGAACTGAGCTTTTTCTGCTGACTTGTGCTCAACCATGCTCTTTTAATACATCGTTTTGTTCTTTTGATAAGGTTCCTTTCACATTTTTAATCTGGTCGCCACCTCCTTCTGTGTGTTCGACATCCCCGGAGTTTGTTGTTTAAATCATTAAGAAAAAATAATAATTTATGCTAATTTGGCTTTAAAAAGGAGTAAAACATTCGGCTTTTAATAAACGAGAATATGGCGAATGACGGGTAGTGCCTGTAATAATTACAGTGGTTTAATACGTAGTTGTGATTATTAATTAATAGTAACAGTTTCAGTCTAATGACCGACACTTACTGCTAATTCATTAAATGTCTCACTACACATAGTATAGCTTAGAAAAAACATATTTTTAGTTGAACACAAATTCCTCTTGCATATAGCATATTTGACCAAAAATAATGTTTTCGTTCCACTTTCCGATCAGTTTTCTACAAACCGCTGTACGAATTTGTAAACAACGGAAATGTTACATATTGCACATATAAAAGTACATTTTAGAATAAAGAAACGTGAAACTCTTCCGCTTTCCACTTCATCTAATCGGTAAAAACTCTAATTTTAGACAACATACACTAAGTTGTTACCGATCGTAATTTTAAGATACACTGATTCGATTGTAAATATATCGTTTTAAATCCTTGAAAATATGCAAATCTGTGTCATGAAAACTGATTCGCGGTTTATCAAAATGGCAGTGATAATGCGGGAATATAATTTTGAAAAATACCGCCATGTTTCAAAATAAAGTGTCAGAAATGATCCGAAATTAAAAACAAGTCTATTGTGTGGAAGCACTAAGCAGGCTAATATTAGCCTCAACGGTAGTAGATGCCCATGTTACGCGGAAATCGGAAAGTTACAATGAAATTAGCAACATATACGATCAAGATGAAATACTGGTTCTATCTGATGTGGGGGGAAAGGTTGAGGAGGACGTGTGAGAAGCTAATATTCACCTGCACATCCTCCATTCCGTGGGCAAGGCCGTGCAGCGACAGACTGTCTCCCATTCCAGACTCCAGCCCGTGGTGGGCCGAATGAAGCAGCACATCTGGCCGCCTCACGGAGGCATAGTCCCGCCTGGGGTCGAGTCCAGAGAGCTGGGGCAAAGACGCCCGCGGCTGGGGCAGCAAAGAGCCCGTCTCACTGCCAGCCTCCTGTCGCTGTCTCTGCCCCCAGGGGTGCTGCTGCGGTTGGTGCAGGGGGTTCAGGGAGTAGGGGTCGTTAACGTGGGAATACGGATCCTGGCTCTGGTGGTAGGGAAGCGGCTGATAGGGCGGAGGAAAGTAGGGCGGCTGGAAGTCCGAGGACGGGGTGTGAGAAAGCGGCGGGGCGCTCGAGTAGGGTCCCTGTGACACGGAGCCCAGCTGGGACAGCCTGGAGCTGTGACTCGGAACTCCATCGTGACGGTCCTTCAAAACAGAAAAAAGTTGAGCACATTTAGCCCCTGCACATCAGTACACACAAGGACGGTCCGCAGACAAAGTGACTGAAGAATGCAGCGCAAAACAGTTTACTCCACTGCACACTGCAATAAAGGGGTAAAGCAAAAGTCTAAATAAAATCACGCAAACATGCATCAATAAGCTCTTCCACCTCTGATGTTACTGACGATCTTTTTTTGATTTTCAAAAATCCCGATTAATAACGTTTTAAAGCAATGTTTATATAATTTATGTTCAATTATTCACATTGTTTTTCCAAGGCAAACCAATCGCATCAAATAGTTATGTGCGCTATGAAACGATGCCTACATGATGCTGGTGTTTCAGAGAGAGCCATTCCATGCACTGTTGCAAGAAAAAAAAAATCACAATTTTTGTGCAGCGCGGTCACTATCGATCAAAATTATATTTCTGGTTGTGGGACCTGTGACTGACCACCGACAAGATAAGAAAGCCAGGCATGAATATAGCAGAATAAAACTGACAGTTGATCTTAAGGTTTGACTGGGGAAGTTACTGCAAAACCTCGGCCGTCTAATCGAATTTTAAACGTGCAATAAATGTTGAAATGATGCATCAACGAACCGACTCACCGTGGCTGAGTAAGTATGGACTAACATCTGGGAGACGGTCTGTTCACAGCAACAAAAGAATAAAAATAAGGACGAAATCAGGGAATTCTTGAAGAAGGAGAGCACTTCTGAGGGTGTCCACTACTTTCCATGAACTATGTCCCCAGATCGCGGTGATAATGCCTTATTATTCTGCCCGTCTATGACTTATGGTTTGTCTTGAGCTTCTCGCGCGGTCCTCTTCGCTCCACAGCCAGCGTGGAACTGTCGGCGTGCTCCTTCCCTGCGCTTCCCTACACCGCCTCGCAATAATTGTTATTCATGACTATTAATATTACAGGAATACTTAAAGAGGAGAATGGGGGACAAATGGAGCGTGAAGCGGCGGTCGGCTCTCTCTCGCTCCCCCTGCTATTGTAAATGACGTTCATTCAGCTGAGAATTAGCAGATGTAATCGAACGAGGGGCCGGCAGAGGAAGACTTTGAGCAAGAAAAAGTTGAGCGTGTGGGAGTCAACAGGAAAAGCCGTAGCGCACGAGACCCTCCTTGCGCCCCGCACCGCAATATGTCTATTTTATTTTCTTTAAAACTACCCGCCACTTTGCCGCTGTAGGAACTAAGCGTATCGAGACGAGAGTTTTTATTCATAGAAGAAGAGTTTGCACTTTCCTACGGGTTGAGTCACGAAAACAGCAACAAACTGGTCGGACCGACACTGTGTCAGACGCTTGTTTTAAACCCCCCAAAACAGGCAGAGGGTCTAGGCAACAATGGGCGGTGATAAAACGCTCTGCAATTGTGTGTCTAACAAACAAAGAAAAAAAAACCCAAAAAACAAAAAAACGTAAATAACAGGAGTTTGCTTCGAAACGTTTTGGACAGCGTAAACCACCGGTAAACCAAGGTAACTTGTAAAATGCCGCATGGCGTCAGTTTAAGTCGTTTTTCGTTACCTGTATTTACATCAAGAATTATGAATGTAAAAAAACAGAATACTCACAAATCACCATCCTCAACAGGATAATACAGCTCTCCTCTGGTGTAGTGTATAATATTAATTTTAACTGTATTATAGGTAGGTATTTCCAACGAAAACTTCTGTGTCGTTTTATATTTGCACTCGTTTTGCCCACTTTGCGGTTGATCGTTATCCAAATTCCACCAAGTGCCAGAGTAGGAACGTGGGTACAGACGTGCGGCTCCCCGCCGGGAGCATCTGCAGGGTCCGCAAAGCCCCTCGCCGACCACCATTCACGAGCTGTTCGGACTCCCATGGATTCTTAAGTGTCTGCGCGCCCTCCTTCATTCACCAGGGTCTCCATATAATCCCACAAACATCCCTCACGCGCGCGCCATTTACCCTCCTCTCGTCACCGTTATTTTCACTACATACAATAATCTGTCGGCATCCTGGCCCAGACGTTTCAGTCGAGGTTTTGCACGAAAACATACCAGCAGTTTACTATGTCGCCCACATGATCAGACATGTTTTGCAACAAACTAGTTAACAAACAAACAGGCCTAATTAAAAGTGTAAAAAATGCGACTTTGCTGTAAAATGACAAACTATTGCACACAGAAACAGACACCGACGAATCTTGCAGCAGTACAATAAACAAATCACGCGATTATTCGTCGTATTTTCCTATGAAATAATAAGCTCGTTTCCTATGCATTTTTTTTCTTATTTTACTAATCTTCCTAATTAACTGTCACCTTTAAGATTTGAGAATTTTATTTTCAAATGTTATACTACCAGACCTTTAAGCAATCACATATTTTTATACTGTGACCCAGGGTATACAGTTACAGCACATACAATTCAATTTAACACTTTATGGCTAGATTCACAAATAAACTATTTTCTAAAGATATTTTTAGTTTGCCTAAAATATTTATCAATATTTAGCACGAGGCAGACTTTTTCAGCAAAACATTTAGCTCCAAATAAAATAAGTTTATTAGACAAAGAGAATAATATTTCTGTTTATCTTTGATGATCTCTTATAATACAGATTTAGCATAGAGAGTATCTTACTGATAAAAAAAAATCTATTCTAATTTGCTAGCAATTTGCTGACTCCTATAAGCTTAAGACACATGAGGACCACATTACCCGCTTTCTAAAACACTTAAGAAGTTTACAGATACCGCTCTTCAATTACCACTGCTTAAAAGTACATATCCAAAGGAAAATATGGGCTAAAAAATAAAAGTACAGAAACATTCTTAAAAATTCCCGGCATTATTTTAAGTAGTCATGTTGAACATTACCTCATAAATATCTTCATACTTGACATTTTCTACTAGTTTCCAGAGCATGTTTGCGGACTGATCTCTGTTAACTGAGTGCATTCATGTGAGGAGTAGTAGTCTGAACTCTCTCTCTCCCTTTCTGTCTCCCCCTCACTTTCTCTCCCTCTTTCTCTCTCTCTCCCCCTCCCTCTCTCTCTCTCTCTCTCTCTCTCTTTCCACACACACACACACACACACACACACACACACACACAAGAAAAAACACCCACTTCTTAGTCAAACGGTCCATGTGTAATTGGAAGACTTGGACTTAGTATCCAAACAAAATTTGAATATCCTAAAAATTGACACAACCTTATAAACTGACAACATAATAATCCTAATGAATACCATGCAGAATAAAAGTAAACATCTGAGCAGCTCTGGGTCTGACAATAATTTGTCATAATAAAAATGATTACCAATCAAAATGAAAGGCAGTCACTTTATCCTCGCTAGAAACTTCGTTTAATTATGAATTTCGACTCTTTTTTTGCCATATTTGAAAATTGATTTTTGGAAAGATGCAGGAAGATAACCTGTAAGCTGGCCGGGCACTGGAACTTTAGAGGAATTTTACAGAAGTAGTGGGACACAAACTGGGATTTTCTGAAATATGTCGCCCGCAGTTGCCCTGTTAGGCAAAGATGTGCAAATGCTTTACGGTGTCAGTTACTACCGTCCACATATAGCAGCTCTGCGTCCGTTACGTGTGTGAGAATAAGAACAATCACAGTCGTTTTATCGACTGGATCATTATTTGGAATGATTTTGGATTAAATGACGAAAATCTTAATAAGAGAGCCTTTAGTAACCGACACATTTTCATCCAGCTTTTTGATCAGCTACGTTCAAAATGAATAGAAGTAGAAAAAGACATAAAAGCATCACATAAAAGCAGCAGCAGAATCATTTATCTTGCGTCCCGTTATTGTCGGTAATGCAGCTTTTCTTTTTTCTGCTCATTTAACGGAAATACAATATAATTTTTAATATTTTAATAATTAAATATTCGTCTTATCAATGCTCTGTTTTAATTCGATTCGTGTGTTTTCTATACTATCTTGCCTTACGCACCTCGAATAAACGCCCATCTCACTTTTCCGTGTTTTCGGTTATACATTTAGAAAGACAAAATAATTATGTTTAGTAAACATATTTATTTTGCTTAAAGGTGTAAAAGGTAACTTGACAGGCCGCTTTTCAGTTTATTAGGCGGTGCGTTTTCAACCGAAATGTAATCATACCTTTTATTCTTATGGTTTTCGGTCAACCTAGGAGTGTATAAAATGATAATAAAATATACATCACTTCAGAAGTCAATATGTGCTTTTCAAATGCGGCTTTTTTTAGGGTCGCTGTGAACTGGGAAACGCGACTCGGTGATCTGCACAAACTGGACAGATCGGCCTTAAAAATCACTTGTTCAGGTCTTTATCGCCACCTAGTGGCAAATATCCGTAAAACTCTAAACGGCGGTGCCTTTTCTGCGATCTGAACCCACAGACATGTTAGTGACAGATAGGCATATATGTCCTAAATATACAGGTGCGTTTTTGATATTTCAGCAAATGCAAGGGAAATAATTGGAATTAAGGTGACAAACTGTACAAATGGATGGATAGATGGAAAAAACTGGAACAAATGATGGAAGCTAAAAAGAATTAGACACAACTGTTACTGATGTACGGGGAGGGTGGGGCAGGGCCTGTAATTTCGAATCCAGACCAGTCTATGTGGTTTTTGCATGATCTCCCTGTCTGCAAGTATTTATTCTCACAGTCCAAAAGCCTGTGTTTAATGACACCTGGTCACTCTAAATTGCCCACAGTCAACTTGCCATGTACTTGCATCCTATCCAGGGTGTGGGTTCATAGACCTGCACACAGTGAGTCCACAATAGGCTTTGCCACCCTGACCTTGATGCAGTGGTTTATGTTAAAAGGTAAATGTTAGTGAATTGCCTTCCTTAGTGTAGTATCCTATACCTCCCAGAGAGGTACTGAAGGTCACGACCCTGCCTTGTTTAAGGGTCGTTGATGCTTTCCTCACATTTATGTTATTTCCTCCTCCTCAGTGTTTTCCTTTTACATTTGTTCCGTTTTCTAGAGTTTGAAATGGATGGTTTAAAATACAGCTTAGATAAGTTAGGTCCATTTTTGTAATTTAAATACTTTATTTAAAAAGTTTGGTCAAATGTTGCAACAATTAAGATTTAATTATCATTTTTACACAACACATACAACATGGTGTGGCAAACAGGGGGACATTGTCCCAGAGCATCAGTGTGTTGTAGGTTACCTTGGCATGAGCTTGTCAGTAATGTAGAATAACAGGCAGTGGAAAACACAGTGAGGCAGGCAATGAATTCCCTCAGGGTGTGCTGTGTTCGTGGAACTGGGACATTTCCCCTTCGCAATCGTGCAGCCTGGCTTTTCTTCCTTGCTTTCAGAAGACAGAAGACTGTTACATTGAAGTAAATAAGGAAAGTGAGAAGTACGAGGGTACTTTGAAAATGTAGCAAATGCTCACCCCCATCTTCCCCAGTTTGGATGAGACACCCTATTATTTGTCAAAAGGTTGTGATGATAATTCATGTCAAAGGATGCAACTGAATAGGATCTCTCAGCAGAAACCTTTCACTTTCCCTGCAGTCTAATTGCTTTCAAACCTGGGAAACACCAGCCAGGTTTCATTTTAGGTTTAGAGATCCGTAATGCAAACAGCAGTGGTGAGGACAGCAAAACAAGATATTCAGTGAGATTGACTTTTGGAATGGAAATTAGTGATGGTTTAATTTTTTTTGTTTTAATTTTTTATTCCACATTTTTTTAAGGCATCAACATATCTCATGTAAAAAATCAAGATTTTCGCCACAAATTTTAGGTAATATGTCAAAAGGAATGCTCCTTGAGGACAGCTAATAAATCAGCTGCCATGCAGTGTCTTTTAAGACAAAAAGTTAAAGGCAGGTCTATGCTTATTTTCCGCTTTGTAAAAAGAATGTTCTTATCTGTGCTACCATTATGGATCAGCTTGAAGAAAATACTTTTGTCACAATGTAATACTGACACAAAAAGCAGACTTGCAGGCAGTTTTGGGACCTGTCCAGGGATTGGCCTACTTTCACTCCTGAAGTGAGAGCGGACGGCCCTATAAATGAGCTTTGTTGCTGCCAATGTTCTGTAGCCAAGGCCACATAGATGGAAACTGGCATCAGCACAGTCTCGCTGGGTCCAAGGCTCTGAGCAGTAACAGATGTCCCTGTCAGTGTGGGAAAATATTAGGCCAAAGTCTTTTTCGGAAGGCGGGTTTTATCATGAGGTACCATACGTCTGTGTGTGTGTGGGGGGGGGGGGGGCCCCCTGCAGTGATGGTGGCAGACTGGGAACCAGGTTTAGCACTTCACTTGTACAATGTTCTTTACTACGAAAAAGTTAAAAAAAAACAACAAAAAAACTGAAAGAGCCAAGTGGTACCATGAACTTATAATTCTATTCCCTCAAGAATTTGCTTTGAAGTCTTTGGCCTGGAGCAACAGACAAAACATTGCAAAAAGTGATCTAGACAATAATGTTTGAAAGTGGCTGTCATGTGCCTCTCAAAATTTCAATTTTCTATGACAGAAAAGACCCTGTAATCTATCTGAGCGAGTGCCAGCTTTAATTCAGCATCTATCACATAGCTGGAACTCACCTGGTGTCTTCCTGTGTGTGCACGCATGCGCGCGCGCGCGCGCGTGTGTGTGTGTGTGTGTGTGTGTGTGTGTGTGTGTGTGTGTGTGTGTGTGTTTATGAGGGAGCGACAGAAAGTCTGACTGGAGGGTTCAGCTGGTTAAAGGGACAGCCGGTTTGTCCCTTTTTCTCAGTTCAGTCCAGTAAAAATGGGGTCATTTGTTTGCTTCAAAAGTGCTTCGGCTCATGAAATTTGATCACTATTTTCGCAGAATATTAGTCATTCTCATCAAGTGGGATGATGATGTGATTAAAATATAACGTTTACACTGTACAGTTTTTTTATATTTCTATGCTTCAGTTATGTACTAAAATGTGGTGAAATGTTTATTTCAAGTAAAATGTTTCAGGGCTCTGAGGGGGACGTTTTTTCTTCTTTCTCCCAGTACCATTATGGAAAAAAATGGAACTCGCATCATTCTGTCACCAGATGGCGCATGTGCACCATTCGTTAAAAAGAATAGCAAGATAACTTTCACAGGGGCCTGTGTCTGAATAGCCTCAAATGAATCCAAAATATGGAAACATGTGAATTATTTCTAAATGTCAGTACAATAGCTATCGGTTAGCAGGCGAGGGCAGTACTGAAGCATTGTGACAACATTTGTCACGATCCGGGATTTTTACACATCCCCGCAGGTCGTTGCTGAGATGGATGATTGAACAGCTCTCCTGAAGAGCAGTGTGTGCAGGGAAGAACTTATAAATGCCTCTTATACACAGCTTGTAATTTCTGAGCATAAATGTAGTCGCATTATTCATCATCAGTTCGGAATCTTGATGGATATTTTAAAAAACAGGTGACGTGGAAGCAACATAATGTTGAAATATAAAACTGCAGCAGCGCATTACATTACATTTGTGACAGTGCCAAAGACGATCCATCATGCTTATATAAATGTGGGTAATCCTTCTAAAAACCGGAACTAGAGACCTCTGTCAGGTATCTGACTGCTGCTTTTAGATTTCTTTCGGCTATTACTTGTGGGAATGAAAGGTTTTGAGGACACTACCACAGCAGAACTCCAAAGTTTCTTACTAAATATTCATCATTCTAGGAGCCAGGCTGTTTAAACAAGTCACTTTATTTATAAACGTGTTACCCTAAAAGGTCACATAAGGTCACAGCACATCTCAGAACTGTGTCTCATTTTAAAAAGCACGTGTGTGATAATATTGGGCAGGTGCAATGAAGCTCCAAGGGCAGTCAGTTGACTTCAATAATAGAAGCTGTTATTTTATTTACGCATATGTACATTAAGGTCGCTAAAATAGAAATAAAAAATGTTGAATGGGACAGCTGCTGTTTACCCTCACCAGCTACTTTATTAGGTACACCTAGCTGGTACCAAGTGGTGCTGATGGTGTGAAAGGGTGGGCAATTCTACGCACACAAAAATTTTTAAGGATTTTTTTTGTTAAGGTTTTTAGTGACATCAGAACATCATTTGAATACACAGAGTATCAACATACAACTGATACTGAGCTGATGCATCCACCTTTCTGTGGCAAGTCTGATGTTTCTCATCCCTAACCTTCCAGCAGTGTTACAGTGTTATAAAACACGCAACACCTCTGGATGGTTCCACAAACGTGACACCTTTACTCAGTCGCCTGCACACTCTCCACCTCTCAAGCCAGTAGATTTCTGGCATGAGGCTGAGCTGTTAGCAGAATGAATGTGCATCCGAAAAATGAGCAGAAAGTGTGCGAAGCTGTCAGCTGAAGATAGAGCAAGAACTCTATTGCTGAATTCCTGCTACGTTGAGGGCAAAAAAGGATCCAACCTTCTACCTTTAAGTGAGCCTAATGAAGTGGCTGACAATTTCAGTCTTTGCTTTTTGATAGCAATGTAGGTAAATGATGCAGTTAGAGCTTCAGCCGTAAATGCTGATTTCTTTCTGTTCCGAGATCATCAACAATAGGTGTAGGGATGAAAAGTCTCACGATGAGCAGCCATAGTTATACTGTTATTTTGATGTCCCCCATATATTAAATGCAACTGTTTTACTGTATTTACAGTACTGTTTTAACTGCTTTAACTGTTTTATCCCCCAAAGGGCAGGTCCCTTAAATCTGTAGAACACAGAAGACTAGGTCACACATGACATGCAGTAGTGACGCTAGTGTATCTGCTGATGCTGAATGTTATTCTTTCTGCAGCTGAACAAAAATTTGTCCCTCTGCTTAATTCTGTCCTGCCTAAATAACTAGATTGGAACCTGGTCTGAGCCTGAGAACATCTGGAAGTACATTGGAAGAAAAGTGCTTAATTCAAGAGTGTCAAGAAACCATGTACCAAAGCAACCCTGTAATTACCCGACAACTTTAAAATTCAGTGAAAATTACACAACAGTCCGGTAGTCAGCTGCTGTACTAAACTGCTGCACCACCAAGTTCTCACTTGGTCTGCTTTTACTCTACAGCTGCCTGTTTTTCTGTTATCACTGGAGTCATTTTATTTAATAAATCCTGCAGCCGAATCAGTGCCAACCAGTTAAAAACGGTTGTCAGGCTTCAGCAGAACACAGCTGGTGATGGGTGTTTTTTGTAGCACTATTTACTAAAGAAACAAATCTCTTCATGAGATGAAATGCATAACTTTGCATCTTAAAATGAAATTTAATGTAAGTCGAATTTGCATTTTCAGTTTGATCCTGGTGAGGTTTTCATAGTAAGGGTGGGGGCAGAAGTGGTTTGTCACTTATTTCTTCCATACTTGTTTTTGGGCTACACACACAGGAAGATCATGCAAACTACACGCAGACTGGGGAAGCAGCTCAAGAGCTGGGAGGCACCATCATTCCCTACCGCACCTCCGCTTATTCAAACTCAGTTTTATTTTTGTTCTTTTCTGATGAGCTTTTTATCAGGATGACAATTATGTGCTATAAAAAGTCACTTGTACAGCAGCAAGGGCAAAAAATGCGGCAGAATTGAACATTTTGTGACAAAATATTTCAAATTGAAATGTGTGGATCCCACCTAGGATATAACCCCACTATGTGCTCTGTCATTCACGGGATTGCTCCACATCAGCGTGACCCTGTGTTGCTAAAGCAGTTTGTGAAACTATATGGACAGGTGGACATGCTGTGTCCAACACTGATTCTCTTTCTTCATCATACTTTGTACTACTTTGTAAGTCATAGACAATAATGCTTAGATATTTAGCGCAATTACAATCAAGTCCAGCTCTTTGCCTGTTTTCATGTTTATGTCTATTTTTTTCATCACATTAACCGGCAAAACTTTTTACCGTCGCACATTGCTCCCTACCCAGACAAGACACATATGTAAATATTCTTATACACTGATTTATACCATTCATAAACTTTATTTCTCTGCATATTTCAGGCATTTAGTGAACTAAAAGTAAAGTTTTTTTTAATCTATTTAAAACATGTCTTTGTATGGTAATACTATATGAACCAGAATTCACTTTTACACAAGTTTCTCATCATATTTTTAAAACTATAGGATCTTATATGTTGAAGTTATGCATTTCATGCTTTATCTTTTTTATGTACTTTGTTTAGGCAAAGCCTGTACAGCCCTCTGTAAGACCAGTTCATAGATGCTGTTCCTCAACATCACACAACTTACTGGAAAATTTAGTTGCCATTTCAGTTCAAGTTTTACCTTTAAACTTTATATTTCACATTAGCTATTGCCATTGTGTTCGGATGTGTCGAGGATGCAAGTGTATTTTGTCACAGTCTGGCATTGAAGAAAGCACAAAATGAACCAAACATTTCTAGAGCAGGGGTCACCAAAACACAGCCTTCCGGAATAAGGATTAAAACTGCAGAAAAACTACTTAGATAGCTGTATGTTCACAATAGTACTTTAGTTTTTCATAACGTTTTAAAAGGATACTATAATTTTGCTGACTGGGATTTCAGTAAAAATATTTATTGCATGGGAACACATTAATAAACTCAGTATGTCTGTGAACTGACCACTATTCCTATATTAATAAAAAAATATTGCGAAGGGTATGGGGGATTTAAGAAAAATGTGCTCAGTATGATTGCAGTTTATTGTGATTATTGTTGAAATTAAAGAAAAATAAAAAAATAAATTACTAAAAATTCCTGTAGAACAATTAATTCTTTCTATGTGGGACAGTGAGTGTGATACATACATACTTTTATTTGAAAACATATTTAATACGGTTTTTTTCCACAACCCTGTAAAGGTTAGTAGATCGGAATGAGCAGTAGTTGAATAAATCATTTTAATACCTGGTTTGAAAGTGTAATGTTTATATCCAGTACAATTAAAATGCTTTAACTTCAAATATTTAGGGCAAATAATATGGCTGAATTAAAATGTAAAGGAATTTAATTTAATGCAACAGGGTTTATACATGTGAGTGTGGTCTTGCTTTGCTAACCATTATGGGAATATTTTTTTAAGAACAGTGAGCAGTAAGAGCTGAAAAATAAATGTTGTGGGGACATCACCACGAAACAAAAATTCTTTTCAGAAAGTTAGATTACAAATGCATGTTGTGCTTAAAGTTTTAGTTTGTTGTTAACGTGCATGCTTTTGAATTTCACCTGGGTGAAGGTAGGAATTATTCATGGAAGTGGGAGTAAGTCTGAAGTGTGTGTGTGTGTATGTGTGGTGTGTGTGTGGGGGTGGGGGCTACATTTTTGTTCTTGCCATTCTTATGAAACAGAAAAATACTAATGAAATGTCTTGGTTGGGCCAAACATAGACACTGAATTGTATGAACTTTCAGAAAATAATCATAAGCTTTTCCACTGACACATTATAAAACTGGATTTCAAATCTATCACTGAATGGAAAAATCGAATTACGAGATTAATATTTCATGAATATAACAACTTTCTTTTATCGACAGGCTTCAAAGTACAAGATACTATTTCTTGGCACATTTCTGTAATATCAGTGTGCCTGTTTCAACTGAACGTTTCCTGATAACATAAATATATTTGTCATAGGACTCTGTTTAACAAGTTTGTCTTTATTGTACTCGGATAATACACACTTGTACATAATTCATGGTTGTGTTGGATTTTTTTAAGCAAAATTACTTTTTTTGCAGCTGGATACTATCTATATTAAATAAGAGTTATACAATATTTATACACATACTATAGTACTATTCAAATGGAACATTATAAATTGCAAAACGTATGTTCTGTCATACACATGTACAGCTCACTGTGGTTAAAGATTCAAAATCATTTCACACCAGTACCTGATCTTCAGTTAGCTTCAAAGGGCTTATTGATGAAAAGATGATGTCAAAATGTGGTTGAAGTGTTCCATATAGCAAAATACATATGAAGGCCGATTGGTCTAGCATGAAGCCAAGTAAGGCACCGAATAACTGTCTCGATACAATAACTCACTGCAACCGTTTGTTCGAAACCTCCAATGCTACTTGTAAAACAAATCCGTAAATAAATAAATAAACATTACACTTAGAACAATTTGCTTTATTGAACACCGTTTCTTCTCGCTGTATGGATATGACCAAATATACTGTCACCGAAATGACCAAATAATTTTGTCTTTTAGATATATCTTTACAGATCTTTACTGAAGGATTTTTGATTGATTTCGTGTTCTGGAAACTGAGCTAAAAAGTCCTTAACTGATAGTGTACAAAGAAGTTGAACATGCACGACATAGAGTAGGCAATGGCAAAAAAGTGGCTTTTTTACAATGTTACAAGACTATATTCTTCACTGGGGTATTTAAATAGACATAGAGAAGTCCAGACCAAGGATTTTTCTGAGCATCACCTGCAGAATTACTCTCTCTCACATTTTAATAAATGTTAATTGCTGCTTTAATGTTGCATCCTTTTCTGTCATTACGTAAACAGCATTTTATATGACATGTTATGAACTAATGCATTAAAAGAGGGTATTAATGCAAATCATGTTTTCTGAAATGAACCATCAAAAGGCAGAATGAGATAATGAAACCGATAGCTTTAATTACACCTGAGGCTAAAACACATGCCAGGTCAAGTTCATTTGCTAAATTTATCAATTTTGGCTCAAAGTCAAAAAAAAATGCTGTGTGGTTTGACTTAGAAATTCTGAGTTTGGGTGAGTAACTGGAGAAAGTGAATCTCGCGCTGACCACGTTACACCTGCGGCAGAATAAAAGTCGTGTTCTCATACTTGAGCTACTCTGTGTCTATCAAATACCCCCATGCCAGTTCAAGGGTTTGTGGAGCTCATGGCAAAGGTCTCACAATGGGGTCCTCCTCCTGCCTCAAGAGAACACAGTGGCTGATGGGTATTCTCTGCAGGTGACTGTTTTTGCTTTGATTTAGAGCTTTCATCGGTTTTCAGATGCTGTGTTCCAGTGTATTAGGGAATAAAATTTTAAAAATGCATCGACTGTCACTGAATCCCAAATGTTTCCTTTTTCCACTTAATACTGGTATGCAAAACAAATAGCTTGAACACTGTATAAACAAAGCTTTGATTCACTTGTTGCCTGCAAGCTGCCACTACTATGACATCTTGCTTCGCAGTTTAACAAAATACTGCTTAAATGTATATTTATAACTTGGGGAATTCAGCATCAAAGGCAATAGTGGAAAGAGGAAGACCACATCCATGGAATTAAAGGTAGCGCCCACTTGGGATAGTTATTTGATACTAAAATTTTTTCGGCAATTTTTTTTTTTTTTTACAGTTTTCACTGATTTAGTGTTACCTGATGTTGCTGAGATTAAATCAACATTGTTGTTTCCACGTCTGCTTGAACTGTGCCACATGTTATGCCCAAAACCCATTAGGTGAGCTGCTCAAGAATGGAGGAGGGCCCCACGCATTTGTCTTCTTCACCCCACCCAAAAACTGACACTCCACAACAGAATTTGGTCCATGTCCCCGTAGCTATACATTATCAGCAGCAAAAAAGCAAAAATAAAAATAAAGATCTGTTCCAAATACTGTTATTCTGTCTTTTCCAGTTTCCCATCTTTCGGTTGCGACTCTGACGTCTTGCGGAGGGCGTTTTTTTCTGAGTTGGCATTTATCTGACTGGAGTCCGGTGTTCCGGTATTTTTGCTTGTCGAGTGTTTCTCTAGGTAGTTCAGCATTTCACTTAAAACAGTTTGAAATGTACTGAGAGCTGCACAAATGGCCGGCGTGCCAAATCCATGGGTTATTAGACTGAAAAAAGAAAATTTTGAATCAGTACAAAAACTATGAGAAACAAACATATCTATAAAATCATAGCCCTGATAGTAATTATTAGCGCCTGTTACTCGCTGGAAAACATTTAAACATTTTAAAAAATGTAGCTGTAATTTAAAAATCAATCCTAAACCCACAGATTAAATTGTGATGTGCAAAGTGTCAAAGTATCAAGCTAATATTTTATCAGAATAAAATTTTGAAATGTTCACATGATAATATTTAATGTTATTCATGCAAATTTTTAATATAAGAAATTAATGGCAGCATTTCTCACAGACTACAAACTGCAAAATGACTACATACTTGCCCCAGAATAAGTGTGAATTCTGATGTTAACATCACAACCTATATTTTAAAATTACAGTACTAGACTGTTTGTTTGAATATAGTTGCTGGAAAAAAAATATAATCTCTCTACAAGGAAATGTACAACATATAGGGCATAGTGCCTTTAAAAATACAGTGTAACCTTTATATTACAGCATGTAGGTTCTCACTGCCAGGCAAAAAGGTACCACAGAGAAGGTGAAGAAACTTCACACTTACACAAAGCCACTTGTGTAAATGACAGAAGGGACTTTACTGATCAATTCACACAACAGAAGTAAAATACTAATAGTGTCAGAAAACCATAATAGGTGCTCACGGTATCAAAGTAGACAGACTTTTAGTTTGACTCATCTACTTCCTCAGTATGTGGGTCTCTCAAAAATATATATTGTAGGGCTAATACGCCTCCAAAAATGCTCACTGATTCCAGGTTGCAAACACAGGAAAGACAGGTAAACAAATAGCAGCAATTACCACATCATACCTGAAGTGGGTTAGATGTCTCTGTATATCTAAGTCAAGTATTGGTGTTGGTCTTGAAGATCCGAGAGGTGATCTATCCTGGCTTAGTAAATCTTGAAATTCTTTGCAAATTTGCCTGATAGCAATACAACAAAAACAGAAAGGAATACCATTAATTTTCTTTGAAAAAGAAAAGTTTCATTTAAACTGCAAAAAAAACCCCCAGAAAAACAGTGGAAACTGTTAAGCTGCGGCAGAATTTCAAGTACCAGACAATGATTTCGCAGTGAAGAGGCATCTCCTTATGAAGCCAGTATAGTAGCATGTACTCACTTTGTAGCTAGAACCATTTTCTTCCGAGCCGTCTGCTCCTTCAGCTCCGTGTGCTGCCTGGCTAGGTGCTCGCCGACCGCTTTCGTGGGAAACTCTGTTTCACAGGTGTAGCCAAAGTCACGCGCCAAGTGAAGAGCTTCACCTGAAATTGACAAGTGAACATGATAATTTTGCCCTCTCTGCCGCTTTGCATCAAACTCTTTGCATTTGCAGTGTGACGAAAAACAAAACGTGCACAATTTGAGCACCACCAAGGGATAATTTAGACTTTAGAAAGTTTCAGTTTCTGTTAGCCTGTACAATAATGCAACTGTTCTTTGATATACATTTAAGTAGTGCTGCATACAGTTATGTGTTCTTGTATGCACAGAAAAAGTGACAAAGGCAAACTGTAAAAATTATATGGACAACAGAACTTTACCTTCTACTAGAGAGGTCAGTAGGGTAACATTTGCTGCTTTTCTTCTCCCGGCAGGTAAATTTAATCCCAGTCGGTCTAGTTTCTCTCTTAAGCAGCGACCTCCATTTTTGGATTTTGCTCTAAGGACAAAAATGAGAAAACCGGATTAAAACGCTGATAAGTGAATTTACCGTACAAGCAGGTATAATCGGGAAATGTCTTATATAGAGAGACTTCAAAAAGTACATATTTATTCAAGATATATAAGCAAGTATAATCTATTACTTCAGACATTTTCTTGACCACTTTATTCCTTTCCCAGATTCTGTTCGCAGCTTCTAAAATCTATTTTTTTGGTTTGTTGTTTTGTACTCAGATTTGAGCCTCCTGAATGGTGTCTAGCATGGTGACTTTCCACTCCACCTTTTTCAAAAACCCTTCAAAGCTCATCTCCTGGCTTCAGTTTTAGAAGCTCACCTTGAAAAAGCCAACAAGTTCACTGTTGTTTTCCTGTGTGCAAGTTTTGTGTTACATGTAGTCTTTAACTGGCTGTTAATTCCAATTCAGCAAAAAGCAAAACATTTTTTTGCTGCTACAAACATGCAGTCATACATATCTGAGATTCTCTTTTGACCTAAAACTGATTTTAAAATTGTTTTAAATGCAATTCTCTTATTTCAAGATAAACTAGATCAATACAAGCACAAGAAACTGGATTGATTTAGCACTTCAACATTGATTCAACTGTGATTTGATAGGGTTTCTAAGTGAAAAAAGGCTATTGGGGAAATTTATTTTAATATTTGAATCTATATTCAAAAAGTGAGAAAATTATAAAAATGCATTGGGTTCCACATTGAATTAAAGCATGTGAAATCCTGAAAACGATGTGTTTAGCAAACTATCTTAAGTTATTCCATTTGTTACAGATAATTTTTGTATTTTCTGCAAAAAATTCAGTAGGCCCAGACCTTATTGCACATGCCCATGTTACCTTCGCAATATACCCCCCAGGAGGGAGGCGTTGAGGCATTCGGGCGGGGAGAGTCGTCTCTTGACCTCAGCAATGGTCACTTTGTACTTGGACGTGGAACTCAGCAGTGACAGCCTTCCAGGTACAGAACAGAACAAGTCTGTTGGGTTTACCACACAAGTTCCACCTAAAACAGACACAGAGGACAAAATTAAAAACACCACTAGACAGAGGACCCATAACAGCTCAGGATCACGGTAAAATGTACCCAAAACCATAGTGTGATGTAATACACATCACCATCATCAGGATTATTGTAGAGTCGCATAGCTATAAAATCTCATTTTACAATATTGTTGCCATGTTAACAAAACATCACCTGCACACATCTGTACTACAGTTGTTTTCAAAACCAAGCATGTACAAGCTAAAATCAAGCTACTTTCTTTGTTTAAAAAGCCATTGGATAATATAGTCACAGACAACAAATTATGTCAGTAATAAGTACCTCTGATCTAGCAGGTTAGTTTCACTAGTTTCCCAAATGAGGAGGTGAGATTTCCCACAAAATAAAGCATCAAAGAAGAAAGACAACTGTTCCAGGTGCCCAATTTGACTACTAAGCATCAGCAAAAAAAAAAAAAAGAAAGCGAGAGAAGGCACTTAACGTCAAACAGCATTTAACAATGTTCCTGGCTTCACATTAATACCTCAGCCTTGGAATGTCAGTCACCTCTAAGCGATTTGACAAAACCAAGATCTCTTAAAAGCATGGAAGTTCAGATCATATTAATTCCCCCCAAAAATGTTTTGATTCAAAGTAGTTTGTATTTTATGTTGCCAAGGGCAATGGAAAAAGAGCTATTGCCGGTAGTCTGGTCCTCTTTTCAGGGCCCAGAGGCTATAGTTGTATTTAAGCTGCTGAAATTTGCCTGGGGCGGCGCGGCTGAATGATCACAAAGCGAATCAAGTGCTTTTTTTTACGAGTTTGCCACGAAACTTTATAGGGGGAAAAAGGCACGGGCCAAATGTCATTTTGTTTTCTCTATCTGAACCACACTAATGGCACAGTGCAGCTTGTACAAGGTCTGTTGTGAACATAAAAATAAACCTACTGTTGTTCAGATTTGTAGGGAGACCCAATTCACAAAAGGCAAAAGCCTAAGCTTGATCAAATTCCAAAAAGAGGGGAAAAACTAAGAGGGGGGGATATCTAATTATTAAAAACACATACGACTTTCCTAAGTAGGATCCCTCGTTTCTTGAGTGATTTTCTTTTGAAAAAGGTTATCTGAATATTCAACGAAGGCAAAGCTCCAGTCTGTATGAACAACATTAATATGATCTCTACTGAATTTGGGACTGAGAAACATTAACATATCAAAGCAGGTGCCCGAGGCTAGAGAAGCTATCGATACAGGAGCACTAGGTAAAGCAAAGATTATTGGTTCTGATGGTAAGAACAGTGAAGCTTCGGGCTAAATCCTGCACACCACTAACTGAAAGTGATAGCGATGGGATCCCAGCGTCAATTGAAAAAAAAACTCAACACCTAGACAGTTTATTAAAAATTGAGAACCCAAGACACATCCTGTTTTATGCAAAAAAACAAAAAAAAAACTAAACAAGTGTGTATATTGCTAATGCATCAGCTCGTTTGAAGCTAAACGAAAACATTTTAAAATCTTCCAAACAAGGACATATTGTGTTTCACGAGCTCTTCCTAAAATCCAACAACCCAGACAAGGCAGAAGAGTCGGTGCTGAAAATAAAACCCGACCACGTTCTGCGCTGCCTTAAGGCTCTTTTTGTTATTACCCACTTTTTTCCTCAGTACTTTTCACCCACCATAATTTTATTTGAACTCTAGTCAGCACGTCTTTAATTTCTTCATTAACACTGTTTTTAGTTTGTGCGATTCAATCGATTTTTTTCCCATCGATGCCTGACATTATTTTGTTTATTCCCATCAATAAAACCCACAAGATTAACACTATAACAAAAGCTGATATTATTATAATAGCCACAATACTTTAAATGTAACATTTGATGATGAATAAAAAACTACAACCACATTAATCACAATAATAACAACAAAACAACAACAACAACAGTAGTAGTAATAATAATAATAATGATGATAATAATGATAATGCTCTCAGTTCTGGTCTTCTGTTACTCAAGTGGCTCTAGGTAGCAGCAGTAACTGGTAACTGGTGTTTGATCCAGCTGTAGCTAAATACCGTGGTATTATTATGGGACAATACTCTAGTAAAGACAAGGGCTGAGAACACATTGCGTCACGTTAGGCGTGGGCCGCTATTGACTCTTCCACGCGCGGAATGTAATAACAATAAGGCGTGCCGTCCTGTTTTATTTGTTCTGATGAAAAATAACTGAAAGTCTGCTTTTTTCATATACATTCTGCATCACACCCTTTACCACCTTGCCCGGATAATATCTCAAATATTATGATAATAATAAGCGGCGGGTTGGAAGAAAGCGCGCGTTTAAAAATGCGTCGGGTTACTTCGGGTGACGCATTAACACCACATTAACTGTCAAGTAAAAAAACAAAATCACGTGGAGAAATTTAGTTTGTATTTTTATTCAACATAGAACATACCGAGCAGTGTTTTTTTTCAACTAAACTTTAAAAACTGTGCATTCAATTTTTAAAAAGTGTTAACAAACAATATTTATATAACGTGAAATGTATTTTTTAAAATGTAGTAAAATATTAAGATGAATAGAGGGGTCTTACCTCTCCGGATAACTCCACCTTGGCCGTTCAGTACCAGTCCACACTGGGCTTCCACCGAGCCCTGACAGTAGAACACAGTAAATTCTTTAAATTCTCAAGACACCCAATATCAGGCTAAAGAGAATATAAAGCTATGGAAAAATGCAGCTTTTTATTGTGAAAATGCCACTTTTATCTGTACCATCATTGCAGTAGTCGTCGAATGATCGTTTTATCATTTTACTGTCATTCTTAACTATAATTAATCTGCCTCCTTTATCCAAGATGACTTACAAACCTTAGATAAGCAGCAAACAATGGTTCAACCATTAATACACCATTTATCTCTGCTGCTTCTCTAATTCGCGATGTTATCAGTTTTAATTCCACTGTTTTGCGTCACAAGAGGGCTGGGGACGCGTATCGTTTTATCCAGTCGTTGTTGTAAATATTTTACTGAAAACTATTTAACAAAGAATAGCAAAGAAGAAAAAAGTGCCCCGTTCCTCATATTACAACCTTGTAAACCTTTCTTGTAAACTTTTTTAAACAAACTCTTGGCTCGTTTGTCCCTTTCTCTTGTGCAGCTAAAGTGATTATAAAAATCAATATACAAAACTGGGAGATCAGGCATAAATTAGGCTGCTGACGAGCAAAAGGTATGGCAGTTTCTTTTGTTAAGCATGGAAAATCTTTTTTAGGGGGTTCACGGATGCAGCCCTGGCCACGACCGCCTGCATCTGTTCATCTTTTTTCCACGAAGCGCTTCTACTCACTTTTCATCCCTTTTTCCAACGGATGAAAATGTATTTGTTTCCATTCTCTTGTGTATGTTCAGCACGCAAACATATGTGGTAGGCCGGCGTCCCAGTGCTATTAACACACTCCTGCCTCTATTTCTATACAAACCCAAGTTCACTTCACACTGATGTCGTTATTTTTATATTGTAATATTAAATCATGCTGTTTAAGTGTTTGGAAAATATTTCCAACAGGAAAAAAAAAATACAAAGCACCAAAGCTATCGACACTTTTTCCCCCCTTAACTTAAATCGCCGAACCTGATCAGATGTTATTGCATAAATAACCAGTTGAGTGACATTAAGTCCCAAATTGGATAAACTACGGTGCTCTTTCGCGACGGATTTGCCTTTTGTCCGCACTTTCACAATCCGCTAATCCCGTCTTTTAGGGGTGAAAAAGGGGGGGGGGGGGATGGGGCTCTTTTTCCACCGAAGAAAGAGGGAACGTGTGCGGGTCCACAAAGCAGCAGACGCGCACAAGGTGCCGAATCCATTTCAACTCCTCGTGCCGAAAAGAATGTCTAAACTGCACAAAACGCTTAAATAATTCCAAATAAAAATCCTCATGACCAACCTAAAGGTCTACTTTTTAAACGTGTTTTAGCCAAGCTTCCCAATTCCCTTAACACAGTTTATATAGCATCATGAAATTAAACATTTCTATTATTATAGCGCCATACCAACTTAAAATGCACACCACTTACAAGTTAACCAACTTAAAAATATACACGACATTATTTTGCAGCCTCGCGCCTGAAAATGCCCGCTGTTTGTAAGATGCTGCGCCCTTCCTGCCGGTCCAAAGCAGTCATTCGTTAGGGGACGTTGGGGTGCATTGCAGTCTGAAGGTCCCGGGTTTAAATCCGGCTCCTGCTGTAGTAGCACCGACGCAGGTGTTGGCCCGCAACTTACTCTCACCTTGCAGTATAAACGGGGCAAAACCGCTTATCTGCCGCTATAAATCGCCCTGGATTAAGATATCTAATACGTGCCACTTGAAGGTGACCTTGATCTTGCGACTCTGTGTGTTTTTAAGTTGTGCTTGAACTGTGCGTGGAAAAGCAACTACAGCTTGTTTTACCTGTAAGTCTTCTGCTCCTGGGGGTGGCAACCCTAAACCCGATCCGGGCAGCAGTCTCTGGTCTGGGTGCATGCCATACTGAGAGCCGTGGCTCATGAGGGAAAGATCATGCCGGCGGTAGGCGTCAAGACAGCCCAGCTCCCTCCTCTGCTCGTCGAGGCAGGAGGACTTGAGTGCCCGGGCGTTGTGGAGGTTTATGAAATCTGCTGGCTCTCCGTGGTGGATCTGCTGGTAGTACTGCTGCGAGTGGTGCAGGGAGTTCAGGGAGTAGGCGTCGGGGGTGACCGCCGGGTGACTGTGCTGGAACTCATAGTGGAAGGACTGGTGGTGCAGCGGGGTGTACTGATGGTTGGTGGAGAAGTACGGAGACGCAAACTCTGTCCCCGCGGCGGGGTATGTGAGCGGCGACGAGGAGGAATAGGCGACAGACGAGTTGGCCACTGATTCCAGGCATCCGAGTTGCATCAAGCGGTAGCTGTTTGATCCGTCGTGACGTATCTGTAAGGGGGAAAAAGAAAGAAAATATGAGGTATGTCATTTACAATACCTTGCAGCTATTCCGTGTGCAGTGTGTTTGCTCTGCGAACAAAAAAAATCTCATGCTTAAAAATGAACTGCTTCGAAATCCAGCCCTTCCAAACACAATTCAAAGTGTGATTTAAAAGTACCTGACGGCTATGTCATATCCCCCCACAAGCCTGGAAGGTAGTGGAGAAAAAGCATCCTTACGCGCATCTGCGCGAGCCCTCAAGTATTTTTATGTCTATCATTTGACACGAGGCACTTTTCCTCTCTCCTTATAAACGCACGTTTTCTTGCTTGGTTATTCAGACATTTAAACAGCAGTGTCCTAACACTGTCCTTCGTAGAGCTCCAGGTAAATGTCTACTCACTTGTACGGGTTGTTTAATATAATAATGATAATAATAAAAAAAAACTCCCTGTGCAGATTTATTTTTGCTTTAGCATACCGTTATGTGAATAAACCTAATTTTTGCCCCAGCACCATGATATTGTAAGTACATTTACACAGCAGCTCCTTCGGAACCCATAAAGCACGATATAATCCCACATTCACACAGATATTAGTTCTGTATTATGATATTTCGTTATGGCAACAGTTGTAAAACTAAGGACTGTAACGATTCCAGGTGACAGATGTCATAACGTATCCATTGTCCTTCAACACTTTATTATTAGCAGGGTTTAATTAAACATAACGGTTTTTTTTTGTGAATTAAGAATAAAAATGAGTTAAAATACCTCCGCATCGTGGACCAGTCCTGGAAAGGCTGTTGACATTTTGTCGATCCAAGAACCCCGGTTTTGTTGCGCTATCAAATAAACAATTTTAAAATCCAAAAAATAACAGTTAAGTCAAGAAATAAGAGTTCCTCTCTCGGAGCCGTGAAAACCTGGATGAAATGAATTTCCCCTCTGCACAAAAGCGGCTCCCTGGTTCAGATTTTGTACTTGCTGGGTATTTCTTTGGCTGATGTCGTAGGTCCCTTGGTAATATAGAAGTTTTGAAAATTAAGCATCAGCATAGAGGAATGGGAGGACAATAGATGGAAGAGCTTCATCCCAGGAGACAAGGAATAAATATTGTATCTTCGCCTAATAAGGAACCAAGTGCTCTTTCAACATTTTTTGTGATTTTTTTTTTTCTTTTTTTTTGTGGACATTTCTTTTTTGGCCGATTTCTGTTTTCTTTGCCAGGACGTTTCTGGGCTCCCTTCGACTTCTTCTCGGCAAACCAATGACATTACAAAATGTTCTTATAATTATATATTTTTTTGGATTTTCAACAGAAATGTAAGTTGTACGTTTTCTTGTAAATATTCTAATTAAAACGATTATTCCGAAAAATAGCTATTTTTGTTCTTACAGCGTTTCACAATCGATATTTTTATACGTAATAATCCTGTTTTTCCTGCTATATACAACATCGCGCCTATAGTTTTTAGATAGCAAATGGGAACGTGAAAAGACTGTACACTGTATTAAATAAACGTATTATTGTCCGAATCGATATTTATACATATTTAAAAACATTTATTTATTACGCAGTAATGAAAATATTACAGGGTGTGAGGTGGAGAGTTATTTTTTCCAGAAAGTATACAAACGAGGGAGATTACGTTTTAGTATATTTTATGTTCTTTTTTTAAACAGTAAGTGCTGCTTTAAAATTGTATAAATCGGAAAAAATGCTCAAGTCTGGTACATTTGGTAAATGTGATTGCTAAGTTTTTTCGGGCTTGATGTGTATGTTTTAAGCTGTCGGGTGGGTTTTGTAAAGAACAGCAGGCGACTGGACATGGAAGTTTTCTGTGAAATGGGGACTAAATACGAACTAATCTTGGGAGGGTTTATCAGTCTCTGTTAAAGCTGTCCGACAGGACGTGTCGGGCGGCCCTCTCGTCTTTGTGCGCGGCCACAATGGCACACGACTGTAAGTGGACTCCATTGTGCACGGGGGTCATCGCCACACTCCCCACTTACCTTTTATTAGCCCGGTGCTAAATAACTGGGGTGAACCTTTCAGGCTTCTTAAGACAAAAGAACATTGCAGCCGAGAGGCCGCCCCGGTGCGATGCGCATGGGGAGAAGAGTCGCTTATAAACAGCGCGCCGTTCTTACCTGCCTGCGTTTGCATTGCGGACCAATGCGAAAATGAATGAGCAAAGCGCACGTTTTATTTCAACGGAATTTATCAGATTTGAAAGAACATCGTTAATGCTACAATTTCCGCAACACAGACTTGACAAATGCCGGTCTGCGAGCCTTTTGCATTAGAAACGGATTTGTGTGTTTTCGGTGAAATACCCGTTGCGTTGCAAGTGAGGGATAGTTTTTAAGAAATGTTTGTTGCACTATTTATAGTGGGCTGGTCTACTGCGCTGTTTAAAATATTTTCCCCACCCCTCCACGCACACGCAGCGACACTCTCGGACTGTAGGAAAAAATAGATGAATAAATAAAAATAAAAACAGTTGCCTCGCGCTCTGCAGCTCCGATTTATAAGAATGTGTAGGGATGCGACCAGGCAGTTTCCCTTCCCTTCCCCTCGGTTTCCCTTATTTAATCCAGATGAAGCGGCTAAAAACTCTTTAATTCAAAGGAAAAAAGGCAGGAATGAGACTTCTGCAGCGTCCATTGACTCCGCTGTGCGATGGGCTCTGGCTCGCGCGACGCTGCGCGCGCTCGGGGGTGTTTTTTTTATGTCCTCCCCCAAGCCCGCGCTGACGCGCTCCACTTTTAAATGCCCAGTGTTTTTTTTTTAAGTGGGCAAATCTGTGGTCAACAAGTCAAACTGGATGCATCCACACAGTCTCCCTTGATCGGAAATACTTAAAACACCGCATATTGCACGTTTTATAATACAAAAACTTTATGATTTTGGATTTTGTCCTCTATTAACGCGTTCGCTCAGCAAACACTGCTATTACGATTGTTTTTGAAAACTAACGTCACTGATATAACTCTGTGTGAAGTGAAAATATTAGACAGCAGACAGGATTTGGATCATGGAAGATCTGGCAGCAGAAAATCGAGTTATTTTCCAAATGCACGTATTTCCAAATGTAAAATATGGAATGTGTACTTTCTGAAAGTACTTATTCCGGGAATAGTTGACTTTTCAAGGCCATTTTCTTTCCTTTAACCGAAATAATCCAATTGTTTGGCCTCGGGCTTGATGAAGAATACAGGATGTGTGGGTGAGTGTGTGATGCCCAGTTGTGAGGGATTAGCCCCTGTTGTGGTGCGAGCTACCAGTTGCAGGACAGACATCCTCAATAGCGGCTTAGCACAGCAGAGCCCGCACGTCCATATGCACAGCACTGCTCACAACTGCCTCCATCTGTTCGGCTTGTCTTCATTCGGGGCTCTTTCAAACTTCCACCTTATAATATTTTACGTAGCCTACTTACGCCCTGCATATTTTAAACTATTTCACAAAATTCATTTATTAAAATGCATGGGGCCATATGCACTACATCTCCACAAGTAGTGGTTATAGTGATTTTTAAGAGTTTTAATGTCAAAACTGCATATAACAGAAACAAAAAAAGAACAACAACGATATTATTATTATTATTATTATTATTATTATTAATAATAATAATAATAATAATAATAAACTAACCATACCCTTTAAAACACTTTGATGTGTGAAATTTGCAGCTACATTTTTTCTTGTGTGTTTGCAATTTGATCATTTGAGGGCCCTTTTTAGATGATACATCATTTGTGCATAGATGGACACCCTGCTATAGTTTGTCGACTTTACGTGTGAAAAGAGGAAAAAAAAATTTTTGATTTAATATTCCATAAATATTAATCCATTGAAAATTTCGCGTGTTTTTAAAAGGTATCAGTGCTAGATGAGTCAAGTGCGATATTGTGTTTGAGTTTAACTTTGAACAGTCCACTCTACACTCCAGCACACTTGGGCATTTTCAAGTCCTCTGCTTTAAAAAATGTAAGGAAAAAGTAGCAGAACATATAAACAAAAAAGGGGAAAAAACTGTTTCAGTCATACTTGTTGTAAAGCACCACGTGATCCTGAAATATATTCCCAGCAGTTGCCAGAGGCACTGCGCATTATTTTCTATATAAAGTTCAACAGCAGGGAGATGATTTCATACAAACTTTAACGATTCAACAAACAGAATTACTGACAAGGAGATCTAAACGGGAAAAATATGGAATATTGTGAATTAGTACACAGCCACTTTGATTATGTACTTAAATACTTACAAATAATTTTTGTAAACGAATCTTTACATGAAACTGTTGTTTAAGTAGAAATAACTATCTGGAGTACGAGTGATAATAGTGTATGTTTTACATTAAATACTCATTTTAAAATTGTTATATTTTAATAAATTAATTACAACCTCGATGTATACATATTTCACAGTACTGGGTATATGTGCATATTAAAGGGTTGGAGGAGAGAGTTTGTTGCCCTTGTTGACCGGGTTCACCGGGGCAGCGACATGTCTACTGGGCTTAAGCGACGCTTTGCTGGAGCTGCTGTTGAATCGCTCATATGGTGGAGATCGGCCGTTACCTTAAACACAAAATGGCGGCTGACACTGCAGGCCCACTCTTAGGTGCCGTTAAGAAACAGACAGCCCAAGTCGAATTTGTGTGACCTACTTAAAATCCGTAATGAACACAACATCCATTTTTATATATGCTAATTGTGAGGAATATTTTTTGTCGGTTTGCAGGGAGACTGGGGGGGCGTGGGGGGGGGGGGGCAAAGCGTCAGTCACTGCTTGGTTTATTGAAAGATTAGCAGTAAATTAATTTTTAGAAGACTCGAGGTGTAGAACTATTGGTAACAGGTGGCCAGTGATATTAAAATAAATTGAGTAGCATGTTGCGACAAATGTCACTGAAAACACCGTTTATTCGTTATTTGATTTAGATTAAGTGTTCAGTTCAACTGCCATCTTTTTAACGTTGGTTACGCTACAAAGCCGTGTGGGATCTTCGGTTAGTTAATAATTAAACTGTGCTGGTTGCGTTGAACAGACTTTACTCGGAACAGTACGAGAAGATTAACAAAAGAAAGAACCAAAACTAATTCTTAACGTAGCATCTGAGTGAGAACATATGTTTCTGGACCAACGGGTCATAGTTGACAGTTATTTTTAAATGAGACACTGAACCATTTTATTTATGCGTGAAGATGGGTCAAAACAAGCGTTTTAATGAAGTTTGCAGGTAGAATTATGTCATTTTAATGCCCCCCCCCAAAGTTTGAGAACTGCTTATTTAAATATTTGCGTACATTTGTACTTGAACTGCGTTGATTTTATTCTTCTTAACTGCGCTCACTTTATTACAGACACATCAGGCGCACAAGTGTATATTTTAAAAAAGCTTAGCAGCCAGCTCTGGAGACAGTTTTATTCCAGAATGCACTCAGATATTCGTTTACCGTGAATTATGTTTATCGTTACTAATGTTCAGAACGTCAACTGGTAACGTTGGGATGTGATTTTATTGTCGCGTGAGAAAATAGAGCTCAATTAAGTCATTCATTCGCAACTAGACACGTGCCAGCTGCGCGCCAAAAAACAAAAGGGGCTAAATGGAGTATTAATTAAAAAGGCCAATCTGCTCCGTGTTAGTCGTACAGACAATCTAACGGCAACTCCTAGATGTTTTGTTTTCTTGTTATCTGCATACATGTTGTTACGGGTCCATTGAAAATGACAGACGCACATTTCCCAGTTAGCATTAATGATAAGGGACATATATCTGCATAGCTCGGCAACAGCGGGTACCGACATGTTAAACTATCTGCTTTGCTTCTTCATGAATTTAAATGGCAAAAATTTAATTCATGCAGTTTATAGAAACAATGCATCATATCAAGCTTCCACATGATGCTAAAGTTTAAAGCACTGAAGTGGAAACTTTACACCTCTCTTCGTATGTAAATTAATACATACAGGATTCTATGCAACAAATGATTCCAGAAGTTGTATGTGAATGAGGAATATTTTTAGTTTTCAGATAAGTGTTCTACTGCTGAATTATAATAAATGTTTTGAAGAAAAATGACTTTAACACCTTACAGTATCTTATAGGCTGGTTACAGAAATCCTGTGCATAATATTCTGCTTTTGAAAATAAATTTAAAAAAAAAAAACTGCATAGTTAAATATTTCATCACTACTATCTGGATTTGTACGTGTATGGAGAAAATAGAGAGGATTGTTGATGAATAGTGAGGGCACCTGTTGACGTCTTCAAGTGTTTTTGCTGTGATTGAAAGAATCGAGGTCAGTTTCTTAACTGAGGGACATCTTTAACATCTTAATCCCAAACAAAATGAGTGAGGGAGTTCAAAAGTGGAAACAGGGGAATACATCTCAATTATCAGCTAAAGTACTGAACTGATTCCTACCCTGTGTTATATGTCCTTTTTGCATAAATATGTTAATAGATTAGTATCAGTTAATTTAATGTGAGTCCTAGTTTGCATGCCAATCACAGTACCTGAAGGTGAGCTGGTGTCTTCCAGGCTTCCAGGGTCTACATTACAGGTTAAGACTGGAAAACATGACATATATTTTGATACAGTATGTGGACGGTGACAAAACTTGTACATTTGCCTTAACATTACTTTTGCTCAAGAGGCATACAAAATGCAAGCAGTAAAGCTTCTGGTATATCCCAAAATCAGTTATTCGCTAGTAGCCTTCAAAATCACTCTATTTTACTAAAATTTGACTTTTTTTAGCCCTTAGTTTTGGCATAAGAATCATTGTATATTTAACCAACATGGGAAATTTGTTAATGGATATACTGGAAATGGGGCAGATAATGTCAATAATTATAATTTAATTTAGAATACTGTAATCCCATGTAACCAAGTAGACAAAAATGACATGCAAAAAAAATAACTTAAGATCTTGAGGTTAAACATTTTTTTCACAGCTTAATGGCTCTAGAACTTGTGGCAAACAAAAACTATACTGTACTGTATCTCGAAGAGGGGGCAGGGTACAATATGGTGAAAAACCATGGTGACATCGTGCTAAAACATGAGCGGTAAGGAACGGGGGTAAAGTGTTGGCTGTAGTTTAATACAGAGAAAGCAAAAGCCAAAGGAACACAGACAATATAGGAAACGTCTTCAACTGGGGCTAACAGTTCTTTGTGATGACTGTCACTGTGTCTGTAGTATTGACATGCAATAGAATGTTTTTTTAATTAAATTTACATAACATTTAACAAACAGAGCAAAGTTTTAAGCAGTCTTACTGCTTTGACAAAAACTGGAAATAAAGTAGTCGTGATGTTAGAAATAGGCTCAGAAATAAAGGCGGCAGAGATTAGAAGAGGCAAAACATATCTGCACTAAATAGGTGTAAAAATGTAGTCAGTATTCAAAAACAGAAGATGTGTCATAATAGAGCTGCACATTGAGAAGGTGAGAACAATCAAGGATACATCTTGCAGCTTTACCACTGCAGGGATGTTTACTGAACCTCTGCAGAGAGACACAGGACTATTAATCATGTTTAGAAGCAGGAGAGATACAATGCAAATTTGTAGAGGCTATTCATAGGTAAATACAGTCAATGTGAGGTAGTGGAGACTAAGGATTGAGAGCTGCATGACACTAGCAGGCATTAGAAACATGCATTATACATCACAGTTAAAAATAGAAAGGACATTTTCATATGGCTTTGATATAGATAGTTTTAAAGGGATCTTTTAGGTTATTCTAATATGTTTGCGATTATTCTTGCTTCACTGCTGGTGGTAATACATTAAACAGATATGATATTTTTAATCAGAATTACATTTTTGTCATAGCTGGGACACTGAGTGTGCAACTGATTAATCTCTTGTTATAAAACATATTTTTTGTTTTCAGTTAGGTCATTGATACTGATGCCACATTACAGTATTTAGTCATTGCATAAATTATTGACCCCAATTTTTCTTTAGTTCCATTCCTTGTGTGCCCTGGAAATAGAAGAATTTCCAAGTTTTTGCTTACTTTGTAGAGCCATATTTCCCATACGTCCCACCTGCCCAAGCCCAGAAAGCATATGGTGGGCATTCCACTTCTGATGACTCAGCAGTCCAAATGCCAAATTTCATTTGGTGGGCAGAAAACGCATATAGAAGACTGATGTACAGCAAATCAAAGTGTTTCCAAACAGGCGGTTCGTGTGTGGTTCACGTGAACTTTGGCCTCTGCTGCAGTGTGGCATTCAGCCAGCAGAGTGCATCCTGAGGTGGACCTCTTTTAGAAGCCTTAGGCAGCCACCTGAGGCATGGGATTACCTTCAGCATTCTGTCAGTAGAAAATGGATTCCAATATTAAATGTATTAGGCGAAAGGTTACACTTGCATGTTCTCTTACACATCTGACAGCTTTGATCAGGTAATTCTTTTATAATCTCTTTAATAAAAGAGTTTTGTTCATAAAGTGGGGGCTAATACTATGGGGCCAGGGTATTCCTTTAGTACCTGGTAAAAATAAAATAAATAAAAAAGAACATTTTATATATGTATATTTAGAGCTAGAAAGGAAAAGAATCAAGAGTATGCTTAATAACATAATATGTCTGTAGATGGAAAACACTGTAAATAAGGTACGTAAAAAGCTTTCAAATTCAAAACACCTAGTGTGAAATCTGCATAAATATGTTAATACAGTATGGGAAATGAAAAAAAGAGAAAACACAAAGTGCAGTTACAAAGTTTGCAGAACTGCCAGTGGAAATATTTTACATAATACAATAATCTTGTATTATGCATAATGGAAAATGCTTTATTTTCACCAGGTTACACATCAATGAGCATTGTTTAAGCAATGGTGCAATGAATTTAAGTAATGCAAGTACAGAACTTTGTTGTATATCACAAGAGGACCTATTTGAATTAACAGTCACAGTTATTATTGCACCTGATATGTTATAGAGAGCAGTATTAGTGCCATGTTGGGGTTAGTTCCTTACAGCTCTAAATGCATCTCAGTCAGTTAAATTGAGGTCAGTTAAACTTATCTGTGTTCTTCACACTATAGCTACCTTGCTGGGAAATAATGTGTCGTTGTGGAATAGTTTACACGTCCTTCCTGTTTCTGAGAGAGTTTAATTTGATCCTCCCACATTCAGGTGACTTGGTGACTCTAAAATTGCCTTTAATGTCTATACAGGTGAGTGAATGAGTAAGTTTGGTAGCCCTGAGATGAATTACAATTCAGACCATTATAACCCTGTACTGGACTAGCCAGGAATAATAATATATGGATGGATGGTATGGAACTCTGTACTTACCTTCTTTTTTCTTCCTTTAAACCTTCCTTTGTTATCAAACTTGACTGGTGTCTCACTTAATATTAATGAGATCCAGCTCCTGTGAGTCCTGTAAGGAATAGAGAAGTTGTGCTCGTAACCTTCATCGTCTGCAGCACAACAGTTTTGCTTGCAGTGGTTTATAACATTACTGCTGGCCTAGTTGGTGTTTCACAGAAAGTGAAATTATTCATTTGGCTCTTGTATAAGAGGAAGAGCATTCAATAAATGTTCTTCAATACTGTGTGACAGACCAATCATGGTCCCGTATCCAGTGCTTGCCAGATCATTGCTCTGACACTTAAAATAGGGTAGCTTTTAACTTCAGTCTCTTACATATAATAACGTTCTAGTATATAAATATAGCCTTGCTTTGCACTCACCTTTAAGCATAAACATATTTTCTTGACACTAAATTATGGCGTATCATGAAGTTAAGATCCAGTGTAAATATATACTGATATAACTATATTTTGATACTCGGCACTGAGAGTTCAAAGATGCATCGCTGCTTAAAATGATCACTGAAATTTTAAAAATATCTTTCATTACATTTGCCAAAACAAGTGACTTGGATTATTTGTGGCCTTCTTCCTGTTTTCATTTCAAAATATATTCCACTTGGTTGTTTATTCCTTCATTTTTTTAGAGGTTTCAAAAGTCTTCTTCTTAACTGCAATTCTACCTGCTCCTAGGATTCACATTTCTTCTTGAAGTTCAGTAACTCTTTTGCAAGCTCAGAACTCTGCAGGACCCAGCTGATGGCACAGCTGTGCTCTGTTGGCCCCTTCCCTCCATACCTGTTTTCCCCCGTTGTCTGCTTTAGCTTTTCCCTGCCGAACACAGCAATCCCCTTCAGTGGGTAGCTGCTCTGGGATCAGTTCTTTGTTTTTCCTCTCTTGCTGAATGTGGTTCTGAGAACAGGTCCTTACCTCCAGTGGGTATTTGAGGTTATAGCAGTACGTGGAGTTTCATGTGATATCTATTGTTTTTAACCCCATTTTCCCCGTTAAAGTTGCAAAATCCAGGACTTTTGTATAAAACTAACAGAAAGCACAACTGCTGGGCTGTTTTACTATGGAATACTGCTGTGGTTCTGTTTCAGTGTAGAGTCCTGCTTTGCTTCTGTTTCAGTGCAGAGTCCCGCTGTGGTTCTGTTTCAGTGTAGATCATCACTGGTTTTGTTTCAGTGTAGACCCCCACTATGGATCTGTTTCAGTGTAGATCACTGCTGTGAGTACAGGGACCTGCTGTGAATCTGTTTCAGTGTAGAGGAGTGCTAAGTAGTGCTTGTAATGTTTGTACTCTATAAAAGCATATTCATTTTCACAAATTCAATAGGCATTTAAAGAAGTATAGGTATTGATGTGGAAAATCTTCACCAAGGCAGATACGTATTAGACCTTCACCAAAAATATTTGTAAAGGAAAGGAGGATAGTGTTGTATGACCCTAAACCCTCACTGTGTGTAGATAGAGGTGGAGCCTCTCGGTCTGCTGTCTCTGCCTGTGTACATTGTTGTGACCAGTAAAAAAAAGACAGGAACAAGTTCAAGCTGTACAGTTAATACGGGTCCAGCACAGTCACCAGACATCATGTGATTTGTGGACGATAGGGACAGTGACACTGTAGTCGTAGTGCTTACTTAATAATAAAAGAAATGATAAAAGAAGTCTTGCTCTATCTGATGCACCTTGTGTTTGTTGAAAATCAAGTAATGAGGTTTTATTACTTCAGTATCTATTGGTCAAATTCATTATCATATTAGGATCTCACAACTTGATCAAAATTAACTACAATTTAATTCTGAATTGTTTGTTTAACAGTGTTGTGTTTAAGTCATGTGGTGAATGTTTTTAAAAAAGCCAAACGTTTTGTTGCAGTTGAGGAAAAATTATTACGTCGATGTACGTAATTTATGAGTTGCCAGTTGCTGTTGCCCTTTGTAATGTACAGAAAATTCCCTAATTGGGAGCGATGAACCATGTAAAACCTCTTCCTTGTAAAGGAGTCAGCAAAAAATTCTACTTTTGTTTTTAGGAAGAAAATACTGAAGCAGTAACAGGGAGTGGTACGGTGAAATAGCTAAGGATATTGACCTGAAGGTTCCCAATTCAGTCTGCATTCCATGCTACTGCTGTAGTACCCTTGAGCAAGGTACTTACCCTGTAATACTTATAAACACAGTAAAAAACCCAGTTGTATAAATGGGTCAAGTACAGTAAGGTGTTCTGGAGAAAAGTGTCAATTAATAATGGTCAGAGTCACATTCTAAAGAAGGATTGGGTCCCATTACCTCGAAGTGACATTGGGTGTTTTACACAGTTTATCGCATCAGTGATATGCATCTGCCCCCATGATGTGCTTTGTTAGGGTTTTGCACTTTCGGCACCCGGTGTTTTAAAATGAACGGTGAAATCAAGGAACAAATGGCGAATATGCCTTGCAGACGCTGGAGCCCTGAGCTGCCCTGAAGGTGTCATTACATGATGGATCTGATCATCAAGCACTAAGATTTCCATCTCGTCACAGCAATGGCATCAGGACTTCAAGATACCTTGAAAGTAAAGATGATGCCTGCTACATTCCACGTCAGTCTTTAAAGGAAGGACCTGGCTTTTTATTTTGTCTTTTCCTTGTCTGGACAACTGCATGATCAAGTCCCTGTCATTCTTACCTGTTTCCTAGCCTTTATTTCTTTGGGAATTATGTATTACAGCTATATTGTACTCTCTGCCCTTTTTTCTAAGCAGACTTAACACCTCATGATAACTAAATCTTATGCACAAATGTCTGAACCCCCACCAAGGAGAAATAGATTAAACATAACTGAAAAAACAATTTTCACGTACAATAGGAAAATATGATGTGCAGTATGCTGGCTGTGCTGAGATGTATTTGGACTGGAAAGTTTTCTCCAATAAAGTCATGTATTTAATTTGGGCAGCATGTGCAGGTTTCTTACTGATTTGTTATTGTCTGATCTTATATCTCTACACAGAGAGAAGCACATGACAAGTTTACTGATGTAAAAACATCAGCGCAACATTAAGTGGTATTTGGTACTACAGTACCATTGTTTAACTGATCTTACTGTGTACTGTAAGTGTTTTTGGAACAGAAAAGACCTCATTAGAATATTACTTAGGAGTTACTTTCTCACACAAAATCCAAATGGCTGAACAGTAGCAGTGCCTGCTTCTTTTTTTAAGTTTGGCACACCAACTTGTACGCAGAGGCAACAACCACCGTACTACATTTACACCTCAAAATAAATATGTTAGGGGTCGAGTGTAGGGCAGGATACACCTTTGCTCCCAATGAAAGCCTTTTTCTCCACAACAGAGAGTTTAGATGCAACCGAAGGATTTTTTTTGACTCAGAAGAGTGGCGAACACGTTGATTCCGCACAGAGGACATGTGGGCCGAGGCTAAACTGTAAAACGATTGTCTGTGTTGATGGTGAACTGAGGTGGAACATGGGTAGATGTTTCTTCCACACTGCTACCACAGTGGTGCAGAATTGTCAGGAGAATCCCCTTCTGGATATATTTTTTAATCACCCAAATTCCACTGCATTTAGTGTGCATTTGGGCTGAATGGAACGCTTGCCCACACGGTGCCCAATTGACTTGCCTCAGCATTAACACGTTGCATCACATGACCCCCGACAGCCTCACCAGTGCATTTTGCTTGCAGAAGTATCCCTGCCATCAGGGAAGGAGATGAAAGGAAAAGGCCAAAACCCAAGCGCATCATTACAATACAGCCTTTCAGAGTTCAGATTTGATACATGAACTGTATAATTTTTTTTACCACCTATTATTTTACAAGAGTATAGCCAAAAGCACACTCTTTATTCTTGAATGTGATGTGCAGTAGAAAAGCAGAATTATCTGATTTGTACAAGGACCAAATTAATACCCACGATATACAGCAGCTGGCAACCTGTGTCATTATGTGTATTCCTGCTTTGATTCCTGAGTTTCTCCCCTTTTTTTTCCTCTGCTATCTATTGAGCAGTTTCAGTTTCAGCCTCAATCAGGTCATATATCAAATATTAACAAAAAAAATTGTTGTATGCGTTCACTGTTCCACATTTCCAAGTGGGAGGCATTTCATCTCATGAATGGTGTGTCTCAAATCTTTATTTTAACAACACAGAACTGAAGATAGATGACTATTCAGCCTCAAGTCTCCTTCCTCTCATGTGTTATTCATTAATACCTTTATTTAACCAAACTACCATATTAAAAATTTGACTAAGATATTAGAGCAAGTGTTTTTTTATTTTAGTTTCTTGCAAAATTAATATTGGCCCATCCATCTCTGAAAGAAAGGAAAAATTATGTTTGTGCATCATAAAAAGAATCACAAAATAAGTGGATAAAAAATGAGTCAACTGAAGAAAACATACAACATGGTTGTTGTTGTCTGTTAAAAAAAATAAGAGTTGTGTTCTGTAATAGTCTGTATTGAGAAATAGTGAGCATATTATAATGAAGGAAATGGCTTCCGTTTATTTGTTTTTATTTACATGTCCATGCCATTCCTTAAAAAAACGTTTCCACAATTTTTCTTGTGTTTCATTGACAGATTTGTGAATATTATTTTGTACATGACATGATGCACAGAGCCTGTCTATACTGGTGTGTTATACATGGCTCTTTATGTAGCAGTGATGCTTCCTGTTAGGGGCAGTGAATTGCCATGCAGATCCGGAGTCTGCTGAGGGTTTCTCTCTCGGTTATTCCCCTTAGCGAGCACTCGGTGATGGCTGCCGCGAAATCGGACCGTTCCCCTCTCCTCCTTCTGATCCACGAGTTGCAGACGGCTCCCTCTGCAGCTGGAGATGGGAGCGTGGCCTCCCATCGTTGTGTCTCGCGCGTGAGGACCGGCCTGGGGCGAGCTCTCCTGCTTCACATCAAGGCTGCATAAAAAGCGGAGCATTTTCACAAGATGCAAGGTGCCGAGGTGACAAGAGAGCTGGAAAATGTATTGTAGGTAGATCCGTGCAACATGGGGTGGTTTCCATGGCAACACAACAGTCTTGCGGCTGAGGGGAACCCACATCAACATTGCTCTCTGCAAACAGCTTGGGCATCAGAAGGAACCCCTTTTTGTTTCGTTTTTTTTTTCTTTTTGAAAGAATAAAGCTAGCCTAATATTAACATATCCTCATCGATACATAACAAATGTTTGTGGCACTAAAAATAAAACCAGACAGCAAAAGATAATGTGTGGTTTTTGTGGTTGCTTCTGCTCATAAATTACAGCATCAAAAGCTTCAGACTGAGTTAGGATTCAGCCCATTCAATACCCCAGATAATTCATGTAAAATTGTGGGTAAAAACTAACGTGTTATCTGCATTTGGCGTGTAATTGACTATAGCATAAAAAGGCATTAGGCTATTAGGCCTCAGCTATCTTCTGATTTTTCTTTGTTATTAATAAATTTCCTACCACTGACATGTCAGTTATTTAAGGCATAGTCAGAATTGGAATATTCTGCTTAAATCCCACTACAGATCTGCAAATTGATATGATGTGTGGACCGGCAGTGTTTATGTGGTGGTGGTGGTGGTGGAATCAATCAATACACTGAATCCGGCGTGTCTTCCTTTCATCGCCTATCAACATGTTTTATCCTCAGCTCACATCTGTCAACTTGCATTTTCAACAAAAAAAAAAAATAGTGCAGATAGCTGTTTACTGCTGAAAAGCCATGGTAAGTCATTTATTCCCTTCTCTCCATTCCTCAGCTGAACAGTTTGGCTGTAGTGGCGATCAGTCCTTTTGAAATGGGCCTCCCTTCATGCAGGACTGCATAATGGGCGCTGGCATATGATTTATAGACACCATTCAGCAGCTCTCAATCAGCCTTCAGTCTGTTGCCATATAAAAACCTTAGTCTACTTCTTAAGTATTACTTTAAAATAGCAATACTGTGTGCCATTTGTGTAGTTTTTAATAAATGCTGATTATTTCATGTCTGACTATAGTGCCGTACCAGAGGCAGACTGACCTCACACAGTCTTCATACATTCTCAGTATCCGTCAATGGCAACTGGATGTTTTTTCAATGTGTAAAATAATTCAGTGGAACTGTGGGCGGCATCGGAAATTCACACACAAACACACACACACACACACACACACACACACACACACACACACACACACACACACACACACACGCACACACACACGCACACCAGATATTCACAACTAAGGGCTCCCCTGCATTATGAGCGAGCCTGAACCCAATACAGCATCAAAAACAAAACCTCGGTGAGGCCCAGAATCTGGCATGGGAACTGAAGAGCAACTATTTTCAAGTTACAACCCACAATTGACCTTGATCATATTGATTTTATCCACACTTCAGGGATACAGTAGTGTGAATAATATAAATATGAAGCTACAGAAAGGAATAACAAAAGCAAAGTGTGTCCTTCAGAGTCAAATATGGCGAGATGTGGCAGCTTTGAAACTTCCAGGCTGCAGGTCTTCAAAATAATCTGACCCTCAGCCTGTGCGCTCCCTCCCTTTGTGATTAGGGGTATAGATTTTAAATAACAAGGCGACCGAGCTCGCCGCTGCCTTATTGTTAATGTAGCACAGCATCTTAGCGTGTGGTGCTGACGAAGCTGAGACAGATGGGCAAATGTCTGGTGGTGTGGGAATCTGTACCGCCGAGAAGGGTTTCATTAGAAATGTATTAATATTCAAGCCATCACAAACATTCTGCACAGGGATGGGCTCAGGCTGGGCAGCAGTTGGGGGTGGGGGGTGTGCGTTGTGTTTGGGCTTATTGTTACTGATTGTAATTGCTTTAATAATCCAAATTACCGCTTCCTTGAGCATTATAAAAAAACAATGCGGGCAACTATCATTTGCGACCGGTTTGGAGGCCTGCGTTTCTCCTCCTGCTTCCCCTCCGAGCTGCGCTCCTGTGGCCTTGAGTTAAGCCCTGGCGGAAGCAGAGAGCCTGTGGGGTGTGAAACAAAGAAATCCTGGCTGTGGAAGTGGCCTTCCATGGGAAATGCACTGTGCCTTTCAAGTGGGATACAGATATTGAAGACCTACTCGGCTGCAGAGGACTAAACGGAAAAGAGGTTTCTCCACATTTGAGGCCATTAATGGGTATTTCTTAAAGGGGAGATTTACATGAATGCAGTAACTAAACACATATATTAATTCAGCCTGAATACAGTGAGAGTAAATGATAGGAATGCACACTAGATGCAGGTTCTGAAATTCAGGTTTTTCTACCTAATACCCAGAGTAAATACACAACCTATGACAATGTTGGTCTTAGAACACATTAGGCATTAAAAGGCAGGGGAATTCGAATACTTTTCATTATGTATAAATTAATGAAGCAATTTAATATGTACTTATTACTGCAGGGAAAAATAACGATATTTACTTATTGAAACAGCACAGGTGAGTGTGGGTGTGTTATGTTATCATGCTGTTTGGAATGGCTAAGTGCTTCATTATCCTTTCTGCCACCTGCTATTTCTTTCAGTTTAAGGTAATTTGCTCACTAATACGCCACGATCAGATGGACCTGTCCATCCCCGTCCTGCCAGAGCTTTATCATTGCCACTCTGGCACTTGGCAACATGTCGTTCAGCTCAAGCCTCAGCTTCAAGAACAACAGGTTATGGCATCTGGCCAAGGCTCATCCCAAACCATGCTTGTTTTTATTCTCCCCAAAAATCTCCTTCATGATCAAGTGACGCATCGAGTAACGTAACGTAAAGGGGTCCGATATGGCGATGGACTCCAGGGGCCTGGCAAAACAGCAGCGATCACAATTAGTAATGCAAGTAATTTTCCATAAAGCCCTGCAGCCAAATTCAGGAGCCTGCTGTGCCTGTGGACTGTGTCTCTTCTCAGCCCAGACATTAATATGCATGGCCACACTAATGAGGGAGAGTGGGCCCAGGTGAACTGGTTCCACAAGCGCTTCACCCAGCTCTCACATCCTGCAGCAAAAGGAGACTTATACCCAGCATGCTGTGCACTGGACATCCATGGCTAATAATAATAATAATAATAATAATAATAATAATAAGTAGAACAAGAAGAATAGTAATAATATAACGGTTAGTAGTTATAGTAGTAGTAGTGCTAGTAGTTGCAACAGCAGTAGTTGTAGTACCAGCAACAGCAGCGGCAATAATAATAATAATAATAAGAAGAAGAAGAAGAAGAGGAAGAAAAGCAACAGGAACAACAAGGAGAACTGGTCATATTTATATCAGAAAACTATTTTCTGCAACTGATGTGAGCAGTCTCTATGTCCTGTGTTATTTTTGGCCTTTTCATGACACCTTCAGTGAAATGCAGTGCCACCACTGATCATTTTCCATCTACATGTTTACTGATTTAAAAAATTATATATAGGAATTTTTATAAATGGAAATATGTACATACACACATACATATGTGTGTGTGTGTGTGTGTATAGACATACACATAAAATGAAAACAGCATGGTAAAGCAGGTGAGAATGCCATACAGCTCACAGATCAGCCCATACAGCACAAGGCGCTTGCTGTTGCACTCGATTTAACAGGTACGTGGATGTTGCGTGTATGTTAATCATATCAAAAGACCTGTTTGATCCTGATTGTATATTGAGGAGTTGTGGAGCTATTTCTCTCATCTACTGGGGAAGGGAATGAAAGGTGCCGGGAATCCAGTATGGGGACTGAGGCACCTTTTCAAAGTGCCGTAAATCAAAAAGGATGATATAATAATACAAAGAAGTAGGCTGATAATGGTAGGGGGCACAGTCATCTTGTTCCGTGTGGGTGCTTCATACCTTTGTTCCTTTGTGTGTGTTGTAGGGTGGGTCTCTTTTGTTGCCGCCTTTGAGGAAACTTACTCCGGTTGTACTAATAAATCACTCTGTCTGCTGCAACCACATCACAGCGACCGCAGCATTTGTCTTCCCCATACTTTTAAAATGGCTAATTTCCCTGCACATTTTCAGAAGGCCTCTCAGAGAAGCTTCATTGGAAGCGACTGGAAGATCTCCTTCTGTGGCCTTTTTTTTTTTTTTTACATTTTTTTGGACTGTCACCCAGGCTGCATGTTGTCACCCCCCTCTCACAGGCCAGGCTGTGCTCTCACCGACAACACTGTAATGGTACCATTTGGGCGCACAGTGTTCACCGGTCTGAACTTGGCAGAGTTTAAACGCATACAAAGAGGAAGACACTCGTTTTCAGAACATCGTCTCACGAACCCAGGCTCGCGACAATAAACCTGGTGTCAAAATAGCATATTTTACATTTCAGGGAGAAGGGGGGAATTTATTGTCAAAAAAGCAAGAAACATCCCATTCCCGGGAGATGCCTTCCATTAATTGTCAAGTGAAAGCGCCCTGAGGGCGTCACAGGGGAGGTGCATTAAATGCAGAAAGGGAACTTGACAGGGATCCCTGCAGAAAAAGCATCTAAATTGCTGAAACTCTTCAGAGGGGAAGGTTCTCTCTCTGCCATCATCCTGAGATTAAATCCTTCTTCAGTCCTTTCTTCCCTCCACTGAATTACATTTCATGTACACACATTGTTTTTCCCCCCCTCCCCAGCCTGCTGACTTATATAACATTTGGACCCCAAAAGACTAAACTCCACATCCTCAATAATTGCTGGCAGAAATATATGTGCCTGACTTGAACTAACTAAATAAACAGCGACGTGAGGGAGCAAACACATTTCAAAATTGAGATTAAAATGCATCTTTCTGGTTTACTTGCCAGTTGACACTGTGGGCTGTGAGCAAAGTGGGCCACTAGAGGGAGCGCGAGTAATGCAGTATGAAGGCTTTTAACTCTCATACAGGGCCCTTATAATTTTAATTACATCGATATATTCATGCCAGAAATTCACTACATGTATCTCCCTGCACCTTCTAAAATTCTTTCCTAGGACTGTTGTTTGTTTCTATTATAATTAAGTCCTCAAAGAGGTGAGAAAAATGAAATGGTTTCATCTTGGAGTTATTCTAAAAAAACATACATGAGGGCAAATAAATCTGCAAATAAAAGTACTTACTCTTTTCACCCTTTACTAGTTTCAGCCAAACATGCTATTATGATACAAGTTCCTGTTTAATGACATAGCAGTGCATCCCACTACAATCCGGACACACAGAGCCATTGAATAGAAATGTGCAAAAAATTCACATACACACCAAACATTGCATGACTGAGTATCATTTTATTTCAGCAAACAAAGGTTAAATGTCATTGTTCCCTAAACCACATTTGCTGTAGTCCACATCAGGGATCCAGGATGACTTGTGTTTTGCACACATCTTTGTCATCAGGTTTACTCAAATGTGCTTTACTCTTTGATGGCTGAATGTTCAAGATTGCAGTGTTTCTGTTATAATGAGCACACCGAGTAAAAGGCCGATGCCACTTAAGCAAGAAGTTAACTTCCTTGTGTTTTTGTGCAGACAAACTTCCACTTCTGCTTACGGTGCGCCTGTGCTTAAACGGCTCCCCAGAGAAGGACACCTGGTACAGTCATCGAGGTTTAACAGCATTTATTTGGAGATTCGCATTCAAGCCGTGCTCCTGACTTATAGACAAAGTTGCCTATTTGTTGTGATTAGTTAAATAGCTTTCGGTTACTCTCTCATGAGGTTGGACAATGTTGGCTGTGCTGTGGACTAGTCTCCGCTCTCCATCACAACACTGAATGACACCGCTTCTGTCTCTCTACACCGTATATAAAGAGCATACAGCCATCGTGAAGTTGCCTGTGTTGTCATTCTGAAGATCAGCTGATCATAAATACTTCTAATATTTGGTAATTATTTCATTCATTCTGATTCCTTGACAGTTTTGGAGAAGAATTATCTTTTCTCAGCCACATTTCTGGAACATATTTTCATGTTGTATTGTCACATATCAGAACTGCGATATTAAAATCCATTTTTGAACCTGCATCACCAAATCTGGTTGCTTTTTTAAGTTGTCTGGTGTCATCTGTATGTAACAATGTTATTATTGATCGCTCATTGTGTCAATCACACCATCTTACTCTTAATCAGAGGAACAGATGAACACAGCAGATTTTCTTTTCTGTAGTGTAAAGGGGCCTAATTTGTTATGTTTAAATGTAAACACCAGTTGAAGTCGAGGAAAGGCCTCCTGCATGAGCACTCTGTACTGTCTTCAGCAGGAGTGTGTTAAGGGACACTTCTATGTCAGTTTAGCAGTAAGTTTTAAGTGAGGAGCACGTCGAGGTGGTCCCACACCCTGCTCTGCATGTCCTCAGCTGGCCTTTTGGCATTCCCTCTAACGTGTGTGGCCCTGCTGAAGAAAGCTGCTTCATGGCTCCTCATTTGAAGGCAACAAGGTATCTGTGTTCCGCAACAGGGGCCAGGAAACACAGACTAGATAGAATGGAATAGTGCAGCACAGTGCATAGCAAAGCCCACCCACCTTCACTCACACACACACACACACACACATGCGCGCGCGAGCACACGTTACACACTTCACCCTTCCTTCCCTTCACTAGCCGCTTCGCTGCCCCCCACCCCCGCCCGAGTGTCAGCGTCGGTGGCCGTTAGTGCGGCGGGTGCCGTTCTCGCCCCCGCTGGAATGCGCTTCATCGCTGCAACTTCCACTTGGTGACAGCTACAATCAGGAGTGGCTGGAGGCAGCTGCTTCGCTCGAGGCCACATTCAATTACGTCGGGCTGCATTAGTCCCAGGCGAAGCTGTCACTCTCCAGCACGCAGAGGCTCCGGCTCCGGCCTCGGCCCCCGTAATGGGAGCCGGGGAGCAGGGGATGTCATTCAGCCCTGCGAGCACTCAGCGAACGGCATTACCACACCTACCACTTTAAGCTCACGCGGAGCTGCCGGAACAATCCCAGGGATGGGCCCCAGAGACAGGGCCACATTTAAGTGCATCCATTTCCAGGATACTAGAATTAATAAAAGATAAACAATGTTTGTACGCCTTTGTGTGCAGTGCATCATTAACCCAATGGAGAATTTGGGTGATAAAATATGATTCGGCCAGTTTGAGATCTGCTGCATATGGGTGTGTGTTTTTGTTTGCGAAAGTGGTGTTCGACTGTCTTTTTAAAGTGGTTTTCGAGCGTCTTTTTCCATCCCGACCGTCACTGAAAAACACAATTCAACAGTACAGTGAGACTATATTTGAATGAGTGTTCCGGAAAAACATGCACAAACACACACACACACACACACACACACACACACACACACACAGGGGAAATGCCTTGTGTAGGAACCTCAGACGTTGTTTACATGCAGTTTCTGAGCAACACGCAGCGATTATAGTGCATAAAACAGCCCCCAAAATCTTCTGGAATATAAAACTTAACTGCTTACTAATTCTAAAGCAAATGACCAGTCCTCTGCCTTCCCCACCACTGAGCGCCAACATAAAGCGCTCCTTATAAATATTTTGGTTTCCTGTCACAAACAATAACTGCAATATTTGCATGGTGGCTTCGCAGGGAAAAAAAAAGGCTTACTCATTTATGAGCTTATTTGTAGATCAGTCTCTAATAATCCAAAATATAATTTTTTATTTTTCGCTCCTCAGTAGTATCAGTGTACTTACATCATGAAGCATAAAACAATGAAGGACTAAAATGCTGCAACAAAGGAAAAACTCTGGCACATCATCAGCATTTGTGCACACATTTCCCATTGAAGTTAAGGCCCACACTCTCATAAACAATCGGTGCAGGCGAACGAGTCAGAATGTGCTCTGCTACAGGTGGCAGAGACCCTACAAGGTTCTGCACCCATGTGCTTTGACCGCAGCCTTGGAACGCAAGACCAAGGCTGGTCCTAAAGGGCCTCAGCAGATGCCCAACCCCCAGGTGTGCTCCCAGAAGTGATCCATTTCACTTCATTACCGCCCCGTCTTCCAAGCGTCAAACACGATCAATAGTCCTGCAGCTGTGTATCTCCCCTCCGCATGTATTACAATTTGTGAAAAATATTCCTAATGCAGACACACCGTCGGGGTCGAGCGAGCCCCACCAAGCCCCTGTATCACTTCCCTGTACCTCCTCTCTCTGAAGAGTGTCACATAACGCACAGCCACCTCTGACCGCCAGTTTGTGCCTGCACATCGATGTAAATATAGATGTGGAAGTGTGGAGGCTAGCAGAAGATTAAAAACCACTTGTTTCTTTTTGACTTGTCACCACAATAAAGTTGCCAGAGACTCCAGGGAGCTGTGGGTAAAGTACAGTGCCCAGGGCTATGGGAGACGGAGCCTCCATAAGCGATATGAAAGGTCTCTAATTAAGCACTTAGCATTTCAAGGCAGCTATCACGGTTAGCCCACGGACTGAATTGGCGGTCCGTCACCACTGATAGGCCAGCGCGGTGACTAACATGAGTTGAGTCGAGTCTTTTGTACTGCAGGCGAGGAGCCCTGAGGCGCAGGCTGATCTGGTGACCCCCTCGGATTCTCCTTCCCCACCGAAAGCAGCCGCAGATCGGATGTGACAACTTTGCAGAAGGGAAAGTTTTTTTTTTTTTTGCGTGCGCGCGTGAGCACCCGCGTGTGTGCGCCGCAAGGCTGGGTGGGGGGCAGACTTGGAGTGACAGTGGCGCTGGGCGTGAGCGACATGGGCCTCAGCTTGTCAGCCTCTTCTTAGCACGTGGCTGCAAATGACCGGGCGGCGTTAGCGCTACAAATGGCAGGTGAGAAGCCGCGCCTTGGAATCCACGGGGGGCGCAGGTGGAGGATACAGACACTGCCTGCTACCTCTGTTAGCAGTAGCATCACATACTAATTTTATTTCTTTTGCCTCCAGCCACTGGTACTCATTTTTTCCCATTCCTTCCATCTGTACTGTATGAGCATTAACGCTCCCAATATTAACTTTTTATGCCTTACAGTCATATGTTTTGTGTTAAGAAGAATCAGTAGGTGCTACCCCCCGTGCGCTCGATGAACATTTGACATAACAAGACATCCTCTAAAACAGCCTTATGGTAATGTATTAAACTATAAATACAGGCCATCGTAGTGAAAGCAGGCCTACGTGCAATATGACTGAAGTTCTCAGCTCTGACACCAAGTGTAAAACATAAACTCTTCCAAACTTCTTCTGCAGTTGTCAATTAAAGTCTTTTTTTAAATAATCCACTTCCAGTTCCATTGCGTTGTTAACACACTAACAATAAACTTCTGTTGTATTAAGATGTGGATGCCGAAAAAAAAGTTTCTCGCACAATGCGTACGTTCTTTTTCCTTGGATGGATTAGCTGATGGTGTGCGATCTCTTCATGCCCCTTAACCTCCCTTTTCTCCATACAAAAAAAATCGGATTTTTTTTTCCACAAATTGATGTTATTAAAAGTCATGGAGGAGCATTTCCAGGTTCAGAGAAATCACTCCTCACCCCTCTCTCCTGGGTAATTCTCCCATTCTTTCGCCCTGAAACAGTAAATGATAATGCAGCTTTTAAATGCAAATGGAGGATTTCAGATGGAGGAAGTCTGCATTTCTTAATATATCCAGGAAACACACAAACAGTGGGCTTTCGCCAAAGGGTTATTAATGTAGCCTGATGCTTGACTGGCACAGTGGCAGTTCTTTTCACATTTAAATTGCCTGAACTTGAAGTTAATGCATATAAAGGATGGCGGTGATGGATGTTGAAGACAGCAGCAGTTTGCTCTTGGGCCGCAAGAAAACAATGGGAGTGACTTCACTGTTCAGTTTTACTTAGTTCCGTACTCAGTTCTTCTTGTATAAGTACAATTTCCACTGTACACTCCAAGTTATATTCATAAATTCAGGCCTTTTTGTTGAACCGCATTTCAAAATAGCTGAGCAGACCTGGACACAAAAAGCAGCTTTAAAACCCGCAGAGAACCGTCAAGCAACAACTGCCAGTCAGCAATAGGATTTCTGTACATTTACAGCACATATTTGCACATTACACCAATAATGCGGTTAAGGTTTGGTTTTCTCTTTGCTGTCAAGTGTCGTTCAGGAAGTGCAGGAGTATCTGGGCAGCGACATCGCAGCAGAGGGCTGCTTTCAAATGAGTGAGATGTTGCTGTATATTTAAGGGCTATAAAAAGGAGACATACGGCTTATGAAAGGCAACTGTTTTCTGGTCCTTGGGTCTGTGTCAAGGCACGGACGTGGAAAATTGAACCCATACTGAGCGGACAAATGAAGCGCAACTAATATTTTCCAAGCAGTAAAATGGCTAGGCCACGATGGCAAAGCCGAGTGCAAACGCCGGGAAAGGGGCAAATCGGGCGATTTGTCAGTTCCACGTTGTGGAGCCTGAAGTGTCCGCACTAAATTTATTTGAACAATCAAAGCCATTTTTAGTCTAGTATTTTATGGTTATTAGAAGGGGCCCATTTCTACAAAATCCCAACAGACCAGAAAATGGTTTCAAGCTAAATGCTTCGGCACTTCTTTTAAAACCATTAATACAACTGCTTTAGTTTATTATACACTGAAAGCGTTCGCATTAGAAATATGGCCCCTTACGTCATTTTACCTGTGATACCTTTGAAAATATTCCATCACCATTACTACCTTAATGCCGTATTATTATGTAACTACTACTGTACTTTGTGGATTATGTTGTGTGTTATGATACAGGACACATGAAGAGAATGATGAAATATAAGGAATAAAAATATCAGCAAGCAAATTATTGTGTGAATTTTTTTGCCTGACACTTTTCTCCAGTGTGGCTTATGGAGTTAAATGACTTCCAGTTATTTACTTAGTCTTACAGCTGAGTAATTTTTACTGGACAATTCAGGGCAGCTACACTGATGAAGGGTACTGCAGTTTGCCTGGTTAAAAACATCTGCATATTCCAGAATGAAGCACTGACAGCGTATAGGCATTGCTGAGTTATAACAGGGAACAGTGGGAATGTACTTTTTTTACGACCTGAAGTTTAGGTTGCGACATCTGATTGGACTGAGTTTTAAATGCCACAATGTTAACTTATGATGTGTTCTTATGTAACCAGACGACATGAAACAAGGCGTTTGGACCAGGTGAAGTTGTTGCAGCCTTTCAGGGCCAACATTAGAAGTAAATCTGAGACCGTCTACTTCATTTTTTGTACTGACTCGCAACACAATCCTTATGGATCCACATAACTCTTTAGGTGCAATATAACTGCAGTTACAGTTTGTTGTCATAATACAACTTCAGCTTTACACCCAGTCCTGTTATTGTGGAAGCCACCATGTTTATTTCAACAACACCTTAGCTTCTCCTGAAATAAGAAATTGATATGACTACACTCACATGCTGAATTTGCAATTTAGAACTTGGAAAAGCCTTTGTGTTTTTAATAATAAAAAAAAATCCTGTTTGAGGCATATTTGTTTTGTTGTACTTGTGTTAATATTGATGGAGTCGGTCCCTTTGTGATTATACTGTGGGCAAGAATGTCCTGTGTGTTTTCATCAATATGATCGAAAATGATGAATAAATTAATTTATTAAACATACTTTTTCATCTTCAAATCTATAATGTTCTCCTGGGGTGAAAATATTGTATGAATATTTTTTCACCTAAGGCATGAAATGTTGGAGGATTAAAAAAATACTTAGAAAACAAAAAGACAAGTGATGGTGTCTCGCATGGTGACTTACTGTGAACCTTCGGCACATTTTCAACCTTGATAATGACTGCGGCTGTAAATACAGGTCATGTAAATTCATAACTGGCAGATTAGGGTACCTTTGCAGAAAATATGGGGGGATCAGAATAATCAGTCATCCGTGTGTTCAAATGATGCTCCATATGGACAATGGACATTCCTCTCTCACCACATGGACGGTGTACCTGAGCTACTCGTTCATTGGCCAGGTGTTTAACAATGGCTGAGCAATAGGAGAGCTGCATCCACCGACGCTCCTCCCAGGAATGCTAAGGGCTGAAGGCAGGTCCTCAAGCCACCAGCCAACAACCAGAGGGGCTCCATTGTGCAGCCCACACCCCCCTCTTGCTTCGTGTCCAATGGACTGACACTCTCTACCCACTCAACGTTGAGCTGGAGAAAGTAAAGGTTGAATATTAATGGCCAAGTCTGCAGATGGCATCCCTGACCTCACAATGACCGCTAGTGTCTGTCTGCAGCAGATGAACACGGAGATGCTTGAGCTTAACATCCAGAAGAAGCAAGTCTGAACTTAGTCCATCATTTAAAATAAGTACCGATGTTTATGAAAGCAGTCGCTTACAAGTGGTGTTATTTCCTGCTGCTCAAGATCATTAATGAAAATAACGGTCAAAGGTGTTTCCAAAACACGTTGTTACAGTGGTTTAAACGTGCAAGAGAACCAAAGGGACTTCTGAAATAGGTCGATGTCCACATTTTGGAAAACACTGACAACATACTTCTTACACTAAATATAGATTTTAATGACTGAATCTGCTCATAAATGTTAAAATATGTATTTTGACATAAACAAAACACGCCAGACAGATCAAATGCAAAATGGGAATAAGTATTACTGAATCCCCAAAAGCCTCCATTTCAGAAAGCATGTGCAATTCTGATGGCAGCCAGTAGAGATGATTGCTGGGAGATATGTGTGTTTCAGGCATTCAAACGCTGCGTTGAGGAGAACAGAACTAAATGAATGAGGTACAAAAAATGCGTTGATAGTAGGAGCCCGTTCCGGTGTTTCCACGAGACGAGGGGGTGGGGAAAAGGCTTGCAGCCTCTTTGAGAAGCTGGAGCACGGAGACATCTTCTCTCCGGTGAAAAAGATGGAAGCTGACACGTCAATGCAGCTCTTTGTCAGTAACACAAGTCTGGAAGAAGAGAGCAGAGTTAAAAATTTAATCTGTAAAGCTATTTAGAGAATGGATAGGGCTTGGCAGTCTCCCCCATGTATTAGCAGAACAAGCAATGGTGAAGTTGTGGAGGAAAGCTTCTGTGGCGAGCCCAATGAAAGTAAGTTCTACTGACAGAATCAGTTTGCCAAATGAGTTTTAAAACGCACCGTGCCTTGTACTGCTTTTTCCTAAATAGTCTTTAATTTAAAAGTCTCACAGCAAAGTGGATGCACTTTCACTGTATTGTGAAATCGAATGTCCACAGAGGGTTTGTCACGCTTCTCTCTCCCTCCACCTCCTCCTCCTGCCCAGGCGAAGGGATGTGGAATTAGGACAACATCGCCGGTTTGTTCTCCCTAAATTCGGAAATGCAGGGAAAAAAGAAAAATGCCAATATTAATATGCTGTGCCAGAGGCCTTTGTGAAGCCTTCTGAATGAAGCCGGTCATAAGCGTGAAGCCAGAAAAAGCAGTGGATTGAACTCTGACCGTGTGCATCTCACCCTTGGTGCTGTGAGGCAGAGCAGCTAGTCATCCGTTGGATGCGACAGTATGGCGAAAAGCTGTCACATTGATTTGCTTAATAATGTGGAGAGGGAGCAGGAAACGCTGTGCAAATAATTTATAATCATAATACAGTGGCTTTTTAATTATACTGAAAGACTACAAATTCATTTAAACAATTTTAATTAAATGTAAAACAAATTGCCCTCAGACCACAGATGTCTTTTTTACACCTTCAAATATTGTTTTGCTCTGCACAGTTTCTCCCACTTAAAATAATCGTTATCATTGCATATAATAATTTCTAAATGTATAATATTGTTAATTACTTTAAGACATTTATGGGTATTATTAAAATCATCTTTGTTTCTATTTTTTGTTATAAGAACTATTACCAAAAAAGCTGTAAATGTACCTACATCCTGTTTTCATTACTTTAACTTCCAGTTATGGTTTGGTTAACAGTGTTTACAATGGATTTTCCTCCGGCTCTGTACCTCCTACTATTCCAGGAAGAATTGCATATTTTGCCTTATTTTTCCAGATTGGTCAAAGAAAAAAAAAACAAACACACACACACACACACACACAATACAGCTACATCTTTCGTCATTATCTTTCTTTATTTACCGACACCATCCCCTGCCAGCTTGAAAATTTACACCCCAGTCACCAAAGATTCTGTCCACAAAAATACAAGGCCTCTTTCTGTATAACATCATCATTGCATTCAGTTTTTTTCCCCTTTTTTTATTCTATTAATCAAACAGTCTGTACACAAATCCTGGAGAGATATTGCTCACTTTATGCATGGCATGGCAATCAGATCAATAGTTTGCTGAGAAGCGCCCGCCGCCCGTGCTGTCCAGACAGCCCACCATTTTAGACCTAATTAGCAGCTGTTCCGAGCGGGAAACAGGTGCACGTTCGAGCCCGGGCCTGGGCGGGCCGAGCCACAATTAGCGCACACAGAAAGGGCCAGATACTGGGAGGAATTTCAAATGTGGCTCCGCTGGGGACGCCACACTGGCCTCAAAGGCACAGTCACCTGAGATCTTAGGCATGCTAATGTAAATTATGCAAGGTTTCAAACAACGTGGCTGCATAATGAAGGCGGGCCGGGGCCGGGCGCTGGATCGGGGGGGAGATTTTGAGCAGCCCCTCTGCCGCGGCGAGAGCTTCACGCTGACGCCCGCAACGCATGCTGATGTCTCCGTGTTGCAGAGCTCCGCAAAATAAGGGAACAAAAATGTTTATTTGAAAGGAGCTTGCTGAACTGATCAAATTGCCGCAAATACCGAGGATTTCTTTTTTTAAAGTAAGTTGTTTTTGCATAACGCACATGGTTTATGTGTTAATCGGAGCTGTGTTTCCCATTGTTCATGGCTGGAAGGGATTGTTTATGGATTTCCTTGACTCCGGGGTATTATGTACACCAGGTGTAGGCAATGCGGTACGGCACGCATTTCAGCCATCTGCACCTCAGGTCCGATTTGATCAACTACAGTTAATAAAAGTGGACTTCTGACTTCTCCACTCATAAGAACAGCAACACACACACACACACATATATATATATATATATAAAAGGACTTCAAAAAAACCCTTGAGAAACCCTTCACCATCCACCTCATGAAGAAGGGCCTGGAGCAGAACAAAAAAGGAATTAAAGGAAATTATGTGGTATTGCTTCCTTTTAAGCATGGTCTGAATTCCATCATAATATTATTCAGAATTCAGAAATCACTGGTTTCCATTTTTGTGTGCCTTCTAAATTTCTGCCAATAAGGAACAGCCTCTGAATCCAAAAAGTACATCCTTTGCTATAGTTACATATAAATTTTACTAGATATTAAAAATAAAAACCTAAAAGGCTAAGAATTATTTGACTTTCAATGGACTTTTTGAAGGACTTAAAAATTGATCATACACATTTTTGTAAAACAATTTGTTATATTTGTTGATATTATTCATGTGTTGTATTGTTTAGTGTAAATACCAACGTGACGTGGAAAGTTACGCATACGTGCACAGCATGTAATTAACGCTCCAACGCTTTGAGGTTTTATTTATTTATTTATGATTCAATACGATATGTGCTTATTTATATATAATGCAAAACTTAAAATTTTGGATAATGCTGTATGCTGTTGTATGTTGTATGACGTATGTTGTATGCATTATGACCCAAGCTGTATGCTATGCTTGGGTCATAATGTACTGATTAAATTTGTTTAATGAACGATATACATAAAATGTTCTCGATAGTCAAAACCAAAAATATTCTTAAGATTTTGTTTATTTTTTCTATTCCCCTCGTATGCGGGGCTCCAGAGGTGTTGCCACATGAATGACTCCTCTTAGGTTAGCGGTTCACCAGCCTGCTTGCCATGCTAAGCGGACATCTCCGGCGCAGCTCAAAGTGCCCGGCTGGAATCAGGTGGCACCTCACGCTCCCCTTGTGCTAAATTATCTCCTGCTCCTTAATTGAGTCCTTCCTGGGATCTGCCTCGTTCTGGCACGCCGCTGTGGCCCTTTCAATGACACGTGCCGTCTGGGGGGGGCCCGACCCTCAGCACCCCGCCTCGGGCGGCAACTGCATCCTGGCTTGACCCCTCAGAAGAGGCCTCCCCATGGTGGCTCTTAGGGGGCCCTCGGACACGCTGCTGAAACCGTATCGAAAGCATTCGGGCTCAGCCATTGTCCACCGCCGTCATTAAAACGCTAATCCAACTGGAGCATTTTGTGTCAGAATCCTCAAAACCCAGAGGTCAAGTTTCACTGGCTTAGGGTCCCGATTTTCTGTTATAATTGTTGTTTTTAGCTGTTTGTATAGCCAGTATTCCACAGCTGGTACTGCAGTGACATCACTGTGGATCCATATAATGAGGAACTGAAGTGTGTAACATAAATGCACAATAACATGGAAAATGTTCAGATGATGTAGAGGTTTAGCTGACAATTACAGAAACAGCAAGATATTTTACTATGTTGCATTCTGTCTCGTTTCTTCTGTGTTTTCTTCTCTATCTTTCTGTGTATCTCTATATTTACCTTGAAACAGTGTGCCAGTGAGGTCTGTGAGGATGTGTGTGGATGTTTACCTGACAGCTGAGTTTCACAAGAGCAGTAGGTACCTTGCAGCCCGACTTCTGGACCTGGATGGAGGAGTTCGGTGGGGGGGCTTTCATTATTTGGGTTTGTCAAGTCTTGGCTTGGTTCCTCATGCTCATATCTCACACTGATTTGATTGCATATCTATTTTCTTGCATTTGAAAGAAAGGTATAAACATCCATTCTTTGAAATGTAAAGAATAACACAGTATATTTGAAGTCAGTCAGGTTGATGCTATTTTTCTTTTTCTCACTGATTCATTTGAAATTTGCAAAATCAATATATACAAGCTTTAAAATAAGAGCTTTGGAAATGCAATATGTAATATGTTTGCATGTTAATTTATTCCATTACATTAACAGAGAAGCCGGTTTAATTAATTTAAAATGACCAGTTAATTCAGCTCACAGCTCTCTTGCATGATGCAACACCACAAATGTTACTGTGAGTACTAACAAAACTAATATAGATTACGGAAAGAAATGTCTTTATTTTGCATCATGCTACGTGTTTGTCCAAAGAACAATTATAAAAATATCCCATACGCTATCAGCACGATAATTCAAAATTTGTGACATAAAAATCTTATTTAATGTTCTGTGCATTTGCATCTCCAAAAGTGTAATTTATGCTAGTGGTTTAAAGCAACCAATGAAGCATAAAAAGAAGAAACATCATGATATTTCCTAAATAGAATGTGACACAAAATATTTTGGTTTGCAGACATTTCCATTATGTCTTTCTATCATTCAAACCTACAAATTGCTGCCATATCTTTAAATAAAATAAATTATTTATAGCGAAACATATGATTGCATAAACAAAATAGGAATGCACTATATGGGCATATATAATATACTAGTGCATATATGTAACTACTCATATAAGGGATTTTGCTCTAGGTGTATGTATAGCTATACGGAGAAGCCAGATCGAAGCATGTCATTATTTACTCATATGACCAGTACATCACATGCTTTAATAAACATAGTCAAAATAATGTCTCTATTTGTAACTCTGTATCATTACCTATGTTAATTAACCAAAACAGGTATAAAAACAGGTACGTACTCTATTTGTTCATTTTTACACACTGATCAGATATACATAACTATTCAACATTACTGCTTGTAGCGTAACGTTAACTAAGTTTCTTACGAACCAGTTGTACTCACTTGTAATATATCAGGTATATGCACTTATAAAAAGATAATAATATCTAATTTACACTTGCTGTCTCAGTTTTTCTCTATAAGATTCATTAGAGGTTTTTGTCTAGAGTGAAAAATGCATTTTTTTCTGAAAAAATAAAAACTGGAAAAATCAAACTGTATTCACACCTCTGCACCTTATTAGATAAACTGTACACAATCACAACAGCAATACATATACTGTAAGGAAATGTGTGGCAAGAAAACATTCACCCACAGCAACTTGATTTGGTATCTGGTGGATATTTTATTCCGAAATAAAAGAAAATTAACAGCAGATAAGGGTAGTCACATCCTTGGTTTGTACATGACCTTATGCTCTGTATGAACCAACTTGTTTTATACAAGTTTCTGTTTCAGGGGCTCCATTACATCAGAGCTTTAATGACACCAAACGCTGTGAGGGTGGGACACACTGACTGACAGCTGTAAGCCTCATCTGTGCCTCAGACATTACCCTCCTCCTGACAGGCCCGCTGTGGGGGAGTGCATAGCCAGCTGTGCTGCTCAGGCGGTCTGGGATGTTTTTGTTCTCCTGGCCTGTTGTGCTTTGGGCTGACTTAGCCCACCTTACCGGACCCTCCTTCCCCCCTCCATTCTCAAGCCCTCACTCACTCTTTTCCTCTCTTCCTGCCTTCCGGATGCAACCTCCCTGTGACCAAGAGCCCTGCGGTCCCATCTTTGCTCAGCTGTGTAGGAATACAGTGGACTTCCCTCTGCTTCCTCACTGGTTAAGGGCATGGAAACTGTGCAGGGTGTCAACCTTTTCCATTTCCCCCACGATGACCGCCTTCAACCACCTGTACAAACCTCTTAGCTTAGTCTGCGTTCAAAGGCAGTGCCGTAGAAGGATCCAAGCAGTGCAGCACCATCATAAAAATGCAAATTAAGTCATATAACGTTGAAAATGAGGAAACCTGAAAGGATACTGCGATGCGTTAAGATATCTGTAACATGTTCATCGTCCAGATAGTTTGGTAGATGGAATACAAATACCCCATGCAGTTTCACAAGGACACAGTTGTTTCCCCACTCAGCAAGACTTAAACTTTCTCCTTCAGCATCTTCTCCTCACTTCACAAAAGGCAGTGGACGCAAGTGTAGAGACCGGCCTCCCAAATGGAGTTAGGGCAACCATCCTCCCTCAGAAGTTCAAGATCAAGGCTACTTATAAAGAGTGAGAGAAGTCAGCCACCAAAAGCCCAAGTCTTTGATACCTGACAGGTACAGGCGCCTTCAGAGGCATGAAAAGGAATGGCAAATGATGAGCCTGACAGGATACATCTTCTGTTTATTTGGTCTGGACCAGCAGCGCCACGGGCTGCTGTACGGCAGCTGATCATGCCAACCTCACTGTATGTTATCCCAGCACAGGCAGGTAACTTCTGAAGGGTAACACCCATTCGGAGGTAAGGACTGATAGATGTCTTGTCCAATCAAACCAGGCGCATGTGAATCTCTCTTCCCCTCTATGTCTGCAAAGGAAGTGGGCCATTTTCCTCGAGTGCTGAAGCTCCTGGCTACATTTCACAATGAAATCTCTTTCACCTTCAATCACTTGCCGTCAGTTCCTGCAGGTAGTCTGTTGCTGATATGGGTGTGTGTGTGTATGTATATACACACACACACACACACACACACACACAGGCCTGTGGTGATGGGTAGGCGGGGAGGTTCTCGGCGGCACTCTCGTCCGCGTTCTCCGTTGGCCGGGTATCCAAAGTGTGCCAGGAGCCCCGGATTAAACACGCACGTTTTCGGACCACAGGCCCCGCTGGCAGGGAAGAGACTGTGTCCCGCAGCACTGCGGTGCTCTGCCCGGGCCCACGCGCCTCTCAGTGCCGCCCGCCGCTGCGCTCTGCGCCCCTCATTACGATGCTGACTGGCAGCCAAAGGCAGCTTTGCAGGTTTTGCTCTGGCTCCGTTTCCATACTCCATGCTCTCCTGCTTCAAAGGTGAGCCCTGGTAGGGTAGCGGAATTAATAGCGTCTCTGAATTTTTAAATTGCTTTCTTTTGACACGAAAAATGACAAGTGCAGAGGAGAGTGAAGATAAAAATAGGACCCAGCCCGCTTTGTAGAGCAGGTGGGTTTGAAAGTTTACAGACTGGAAGAGGATAAACATTACGATGTAGCAGTTTAGCATTCACCCAGTCACAGTGTGCCGCACGCCGGCAATAACCAGGAGATTTTGTCACTTTTGACAGGTGTGTACTTTAGGAACAAGTGTTTGCTGCCTTTGATCACTGTCAGCACAAGTCAGATCCAGTAGCTCGCTTTATGAGGCATGTCTAATGCTTACTGCCAGGGTAAAGATAGCAACAAAAAGAGTGCACTGATTCAGACAGTAAAATGACTGATGCTGTGAGAGTCTGTGCTGAAAATGATCAGGAAAATAATAATTTGTATAGATTTCAAATGCGAAACAGTGGCAGCCAGCAACAAGAAGGAGTGTTCTGTTCCCCGACGTCGACTCCTGTTTTCCCAACAGCAAAGTTACACTGCGAAAGTCCCCCGCACTGACAGGGTCTTCTTCGCATACACAGGTTAATGTACCTTCAAAGGACTGGAATCGCCTTCATTTAGAATTAAATGTAACGTAATGATAAAACATTCCTTCAGTACTGGCTACATATGATGCATCGGCAGCATTGACAGAGTCTGAAATTTGTTACAGGTTCTCCTCATAATAATCTTAAAATGAAAAACGTGATCACATTTTGGTATTTTATGTGCTCTACATCTTCAGAATTTGAATTAAACAAATTTCACTTAAACAACATGGAAGAATAATAAAAATTATAATTAACTGTGCGTGGACATTACACCCGGGTATAGCACCAGATTTTGAAAAACCAACATTGTTGAGAATTGATGTACAATGGGGTACATATAAATTAATTAGTCTGCATTGATAGAAGTGACCTTGCCGGCTTTAATCGTAGACATGCGTTAAAAAATGATTCAATAATAAATGCTCTTGAGACTCAAAAAATTATTCTTGCAATTGTTTTGACAGGTTCATAGATGTGGGCCTGAATAATCATAACTGTAGACCGTTTTTTTTCTTTCATGAAATCGGTCAACAGAACACATCCAAAGGGAAACACAGCAGAATAATTCTGTTAGTGCGGCAAGTCTGGTTGCCACTTTACAATAAGGTGCTTACTCAATAGCCTTGGCAATCTGTTATTCCCTTATGAACTGGACACAGCAAAGCAGGGGACAGGGTGGCTTATCTAAAACACTGCCTGTCTTCAGTGGGGTTTCCCAAAAGTGCATAGATGGGAAAAAAATATATAAAAAATGACACATCAGGACCAGATGGCTGACCCAGAGAGAACATATATAATAAGGAAATGCACAGGATTCAATGCAGAAGAAGAGTATAGCATTAAAAGCAGTCAAAAGATATTTATAGTTATCATCTGATTTTAAATTCTTTTTTTATATTATGTATTTTATTTAATTATCAACAGTTTAAGAAATCATTCAAAACAACCCCAAGCTTATTTGATTTTGTCCTCTTAAACATGAGAAGCGTTTACTGGAAGATTCCTCTGTTATTGACATTTTGTCAGAAAATATTAAGTTCCATTTGTTAGTGTTGAATAATTAGCAATTTAAAGTTACACAACTGTATAAGAAATGGTCTTCCTATAAACTGACTTGAAATTTTAAGTCAAAACAAAAAAAATGTTTGTACTTCAGCTGTGAGTGTGTTTTTTCCAATCTGAGAAACATTTTGGCTCTAAATGAATCACCATGATTTCCAGGATACTGTCAAAGTATGGAGTTCAAATACTGTGGATATTTTAAATATGGTTTCTTTTGCAGCACACTGCAAATATAAGTGTTTATCAAGCTACTTTGTCAAAACCAACTGTGATTTTACCAGTTTTAGAGAGCAAATTGCAAATGACTGGAAATATTTATTTCATTTTTATTCCTAACAACACAGTTTCATTTGGATAATTTAAATAAACCCACCTTGGGTGTTTTGTTAATGGTTTTCAGGGCTATAAATGAGAAAAAAAAACTGTGCGCAAACAAAGGAATTGACACACAATTGTTAGGGTCATGAAGTTCCACCTGTTTTGCGCATTTGATTTATTAAAACCAGCAGCAGCAACATTGTCCAAAATGGCTGACAGCTCTGGGTTTGGCCATTTTTGGTCCCTCTCTGACACCGTGGAGGTGCAGCATACGGCCTGCAGGGTAACCATCAAGCCCAAAGGGATCAGGAGGCCCACCATCAGCAAAAGCTCACCAGAAGGCAAGGCACGGAGAGCCCCCTGCACTTCCCCAGCCTCCGGATCTCTACCTCCGAGGTTCCTCGGAGTGCTCAAATACCAGGATTAGCACTGGGATTTGTTCCTCAAAACCCAGGACACGGATGGTAAACTTTAAGTCATTAGCCTTTTAATTTGTATCACCCACGCAAAGCGTTGCCATATCCAGGCTCCGTGATAATCAATCACAAATGTATTTGCTGTCTGACACCCAACTGAAGGAAATAAGGGGGTCTGTCGGCAATACCAAAGGGAAGGAGGAAGGAGAACTGCAATAACACCATATGCTAGTGACAGCAGTGTGTATTTCAATAAAAAGATTATATAAAGAGGAGTTTTAACTAAGTTATATGAGGAGTTTTAGCGTACATCTGAAATGTTAATTTAGCTATTGTTTTTATCCTCACCTCTGCTCCTCTGGCTTAGCAAAAGTCTGCCTGCCATTCTAACTCTCTATAGGTACATCCAATTCTGTTTGAAGTTGCTGATCTGGGTTCAGCTCGTAAAATTCAGACTTGCTTCACCTGCAAGATCAATAAAGATCTGTTCAAAGCTAGATTGGCTTCATAGAGCCTCAGATTTTTATTAATTTATAGAAACTTCTTGAAACTTTCTCTAAAGGGAGACTAAAAACTTCATGCAACAGAAAGACTATATGGGAATTATTAATGCTCTGTATGAATTTCGCAACACCCATGTAAGTTCCAGAAAAAACACCTGGAAAAAAAAACACTTGTGTAAATATGATTATTTAAATTAAGTTTGTGCTAAACCTTCAGTAAACACAGTAGTGGTGGGGAAAAGAATAATTTCAAGCAGAGTACAGGTGTGTAAATCATTGGGCATTTTGGCAGTGGCGAAGAGAACTGGGCATCAATGAAGCATAAAACATTATATTCAGTTACAGTACACTGAATTAAACATTTTAATGTTAAATGTTCTATTTTCAATATGTTCAATTTTACTGGGAACCCAGCCCTGTAAGTTTCCAGGGATCTGAGTTTTAATTAGAGAACCAAAGAACGAAAATGTGATTTATTAACCAATTTGAACTACCTGCATTAGTGCATTTCTGATGCAGTGATTCACCACTTGAAGATACTTGTGTGGTGTACCTTGAAAAATAGACACTGACCAGAAATTTCTGAAATTTAAATTCTGGTGCTCTGCTCGTGTTATGCCAAGGTCCCTTCCTGACAATGTATTCCCTTTTGGTTGTGAACTCTGTCTTCTTGCCGACTTTGAGACCCACAATCCCTTGCTGCCACATCTCTGTCTGAAGAGGGCTCCCACTTTGCAGAGACGTGACCCCAAGGTTGAACCCCTGTTGCTTCACTTGGTGTGCATCTTAAGGCAGGCAGGAGTGGCCAAGCACTGGAACTTTGTCTTGCAGATGAAAAAGCAGTGCAATGATACATGAGAAAGCCTTTATTGGCATTCTAAACTGACACCATTTCACTACTCACTCCCTCAGTTTGTATATTCCTCATCTTCTTATATACTGCAGGATTAAAAATATTAATTTTTTGAGATGTTCAAATGTTACAAATCAATTAAATTTTACATTTGTATAAGGTCGTTTCTGTAACCGTGTACCATTTCCATGAAATCACATATACTGTGCATATATATATATATATATATATATGTTAAGTATTTTGACATACATCTGTTTTTCATACAAAAAATATATATATCTTAGCCCAAACTGTCGTTACATGAAGGCACTGAACACAAGTCTCACTCAGAATAAAGATTGACTTCAAGTGTCTAATAACCATCTAATATGCAAAATATTGGCTTAATGTTGCATCCATTTCCACATTTTTTATTCTGGGGAGCCATACAAAGAATTTCAATTTGGATAGATGTATCTTTGCATGACTCAGTCTATGAATTAAGACAAGATTTACATAAATATTCAAGTGAAGATATAAATCACTTGTCATTGTTTTTCTTCAGCTAGGTCTGCGAGGAAACATTGAAAACACTCTTTTCACATTCTGTTGTGCAGAATCAGGCTATAAGCGCGCATGAGTGTGTGATTTTACAAATAATTGACAAAGTGTTAAATGCCATCCAGTCTGTGCACATGAGATGGTCCCCCCTGCCAAAAGCTGTTAATGTCAGCCAGCGAGACGTCGACGAAGTGCCCGGTCCGCAGACATCAGCGCACAACATCTCTTGATGTTTCTCGGCTTTTTCTTGGTTTCCCCCAGGCATTTTTTGCAAAAGTAAGGAAAATCCACACGGTCTTCCGGGAAACTCGGTGACATTTAAAAGCTGCTGGGGCCTGTCCTGCTAATATCCAAACTAATTAGTATCAAAACGTAATTGTGGATGATTGCTCACCAACATCACATTTAGCCTCATGGCAATACACAGCGTTATATGATGGGGAAGCGGTTTGAGGAGGACCACCTAGCACAGAGAGAATGTAAATGAGCACTGTTTCACACATTATCTGAGGTTTCTGTGGAGATTCTGCTTCCGTTATTAAAATTATTTCCATAAAGGGCCATAACCGATTACCTTTGAAAAACAATGACACATGAATAGTGAGCAGAATGCAGGTAAATGCAGCCATCACTCCCAACAAAGAAATGAATGGTAAAAATATAATTATGCTCTCTTAAATACACAAAAAAAGAAAAATGTTTTAGTTATTAACATAAAGCGTTTTGAGGTAATGGTTAAAGAAGCTCAGAAGTCAGTGTCAGAGCAAGAGGTGAACATCTAGAGAGGCTGGGGGGTATTAGAAAGCAGTGCATTTGTCAGTGCCGCAGCGGAGCCCAGCAGGCCTGCGTCCCAGAGGAAAGGGGCTGCAAGAACTCTTTGGGTCACGAACACGTGCATTATGGAACAACGGGCCTGTTTCGGCTACTAACTAGCCTGCGAAGCCTGAGCGAGTGAATGTGAGAAAATAGGAAAAGCAAACTTCCTAGGAGGTGTTAAGTTTTCACAGAGTGAGGAGTGTAAAAGTGACAGGGCACTGCTTGCCGGAGATTTTTTTTTTCTTTTTTGCTCCCTACGGGCTACTAAGGAAAAAATATTACTGTAAACAGTTTAATTGTAAGTATTTTTTAGTATTGGACAGTGCTCTAGACAAATGTGAGAACATCGAGCTATTTTTAAAAAAATGAAGACACCATTTAGTTTTTCATTTCTGGTTATTTAAAAAGATACTGATGACAGAAAATGTGCTTGTGAACCGTTTCAGATTACAGCACGTTAATGTTAAACAAAGAGCCTTTCCACATGTCTTGCCCACTTGGGTAGGTATTTCCTTCACCCATATGATATGCTGCAGAGGTTGATTTGAGAGTTTGTCATGGCTGTTTTGACAGCCTGGTCAACCTAATCCAGAGATTTGGTCCCTACGGTTTGTCAATTATGCTGCTAACCCAACAGCGAGAGCAACACTAGAGGCAGTGATCTATCAACCGCCAGCCCAGAATGTCAATGCAGCCACGGAGAACCAGTCCGTCGGACTGCGTTTCTCTCCCCCTCTATCTCTCCCTCCCTTCCTCTCTCTCCTGCTCCATCACAGGCTTCATTTAATTTATTAGGAAGTGGACGGTTTTTCGTGAACCTAATGATAGTAGAAATTCCCTGTTAGCACCATGCTTTTTAATGAGTGACTGCAGGAGTGGGATTTGAGAGAGGGCTTTTAAATGGGGTGAGAGAGAGAGAGGGAGAGAGAGAGAGCGAACACCATTAGACACACGCACTGGGTGAACTGTGGTGAAAATTAATAAGGGTGCAGCTGGAAAGGTTATTTAACATACCGACTTAATATTCTGGACATCTAAACTTTCTATAACAAGGGGGAAATGGAAGTTTCAAAGATTCTGTCAAGATATGTTCAAATTGGAGGCCTGACATAATAGCAGAGGGAACCTGGTAGCACATGCAGGAGGGGTCCCAAGTGTAATCCAAGGAGCGGGAGATCTGTCAGGGGCCTGGGCTGTGACAGGGATGACGGAAGACCAGTGGGCTCAGCCCAAATTGCTCTTGTCATTTGTTTCCACCTGTCTTCACCATGTGGGAGTTGCAAATGACAGTCTAGGTAAAGTATTCAAAGTTACAGGAAGTCAAACCAAGAATGGAACTGGATCCCAAGTAATTGAGGAGGAGTATGTGGAATGAGTATTTAAAGGGCGCCACTGGTGATTTTAAGGCATCTTGATTTTAACGCATGCACATGTTCACATTACTGCACATAAACAATATGCCTGTAGAGGTATGTGTGATGAGCAGCAAAAGTGTCTTCAGCATGTGCCTTTTTTATCTGCAGCAGATAAACAAAGGGACATGCTGAAGAAACTTCCGCTGCTCATTTGTCCAGTAGACAACAAGTAAACAGATCAAATGTGTCCTGACATTGGCCAGTAACATCTGAAACAAACAGTGACAGCAACAGGGAACTCAGAGTAACTGTACATAAAAATATATAATAATCAACCAATGAATGTTAAGGGTGAAAAGAGCACTGAGGTATATTGCACTGCTGAGAAGTCCAATAAAACAAATGTCGACATTATACTAGTATCGACTGTCACATATGTTCCCACACAAATATCCTCTGCTGTTAAAGCCTTGCACTAACACAGTAATATCTTAACAAACGTAAATATATAGCTCATGTTCCAGCTGTTGCTATGTTTATAACTTTCAGTTCTGTAGGGTGTGGAGGTATACTGTGACTACTCCTTTACCTTGAATAAGCTGCAAATCCTTGTGTTGGCTAAGGTGGGGTGCAAGTGTGTTGGGGTAAAAATATTCGAACCCAAAGCTACTCTAATTGTGACTGAGGATTTGGGGCCTAAGTTGCTGCTGTGTAAAAATGTGCACCAAAATAAGTGCATTTCATTGTGCTTCATCCACAATGACAAGAAATGACGTGTCCTATGTATCAGCCTGCAGCTTGCAGCACAGATGTGGATGGCTCACATCTATAAAGATGTGATGTGAGGAAAAGCATATACATGGCTTGAGTTTACAGACATGGGTCAGTGGTCAGGCAAGTGAAAACCCGCCTGAAATGGCCCTCCTCTTCTGTTTGATAAGCTGTTGTTACAACTCTAACCTTTTTTCATTATGTGTAGTAAGAAAGGGATCAATGTAACTTTGTGCAATTCACCATCTGAGCTGGAAGTTCTTTGTGCAAGCAGGTGGTTCTGGACCTTGCCTGGAGCAAAAGTCATTGAACAGTTAAGGGGTTCGTGCTGCACCCCAGGCTACAGCAATAATGCAGCTATTTGTGCCTATATGAAATTACAGTCTTTTATGACAGGAAAATATTCTTCTAGCATGACACGCAGCATCGCAGGCAAATGAGAAACTTTTTTCATGCCTTTTTTGGCTGTTCTTTTTTGTTCCCAGTCATCTTTTTCTGGTACGTATGCATATTGTTTTATAACTGATGCATGCAGTTATAGTCATGTGCCTAAATGAATAAAGTGGATTACTGTTTCAAACCAACCATAAATACATAATATACTCACTTCTGTAAAAATGTCATTTTTTTAAGTGACATTTATTTGCATTATTAATTATCGCTTTATGAATAGTCCTGAACTTCTGTTATTTTAGGTTCACAGAAAAAGCACTGGGGCAGGAAATCTATGGACTGGAAGTAACAAAACATTTGCTCAGTTAACTACAGCTCACACGAAACAATAACTTTTCCATTACAGTACTTCAGTCATTTGAATACAAATTCAGATTGAAAAAACGTTAAATAATTTTATGTTCTGCCTTAACCGTAATTATAAGAACGTTGTCAAGAAATGGGTAGTCTTGTAATAGGAAGTCCCTTTTTTAATATATGCATGCCAAAGCAAAATTGTGTGTTCCTATTTGAAGTGTTTATGCCAAGAAAATTTGTTTAGGATGTGAAATAAACTGATATTTCATGTTACAAACTTTTGAAATGCAAATTTTTGAAGACACAAACGTGTCCGATTTGTTTATTTTTATTGGCATTTTTGCCAAGTGATTTTTTTTTTCTGTCTGTTGTGAAGCAAAAATTACTTGAGTTTTCATTTGTCGCCATTAGTTGGCAGCAAAACACACTCAGAGGGTAAAACAAGTGAAGGATCCCATTCTTTGCACATGTTCGCAACTGCTGCCTTTGTTTTTCTGACTTCTTTGATCAAAAACAAAATGTGTTGCATGACAAAAATGACATGTTTTGCATGTCTATGGGAAGAATTTTTGACAGTGTTTATTTAATGGAGAATTTCAAGAGAGAAGGCATTTTTAGTTTTTTTATTTCACTATAGATTAGGGCAGCACAATGGTGCTGCTGCCTCACAGAACCTGGACTGTTTGACTGTGGGTTTGAATCCAGCTCAGTCTGCATGGAATTTCTATCTTCCCCCCATGTCTGGGTTGGTTTCCTCAACGTGCTCCGCATTCTGCCCACAGTCCAAACATAAGTGTTTCAGGTTAGCGCACGCACATGTGTGTGTGTGTGTCTGTGTGTGCCTGTGTGTGTCTGTGTGTGTGTGTGTGTGTGTGTGGATGGGAGTTCCATCCAGGGTGTAGTTTCATAGTTTAGTGCCTGGTGATACTGGAATACCCTCTGGACCGACACGGACCTGATCAGGGTAAAGAGGTTAATGATGATGGGCATATTCATAAATTAGCTTTAATTATAAAGTAGCTTATAGTTAATAAAAGTTTGTTTTTCTATCATCATATCCAAGATATTTCCTGAAGCTCACCCATACATAAAGTGAGGGATGTAGTTTTTATTAAGCTTTTATAGTGTACATGATAAAGTTGAAAGCGGCCCGCTGCTGATAAAGATTGGACAAATTTCTGTGTTATCAGTGGAATTGAATGGGGGTTATTTAGATGACGAATTTTTATTTTCAGACAGTTAAAATGAGTTCTAATTTCAATGTAGAGTCGAGGTTAATGAAAAATAATAACATGAACTTGTTACACTGTGACATATTAGCGTCATGTCAGGAGACACATGCTGTCTCATGCCCTGTTTCCAGAAAGAGCAACACTGCACTGGACAGGTGCTTTTGACAATAAATGGATGCAAGTGTTACAGAGTCAATTTTCATTTTTATACTTTTGCAGGATCAAGCACTTTAACACTAATGCACTGATGGACTGATGGATGGATGGATGGTTTGATGTCTTTACTGATTGTAACATAGTATAAATGACTTCTATAGCTATAAACATAGAGTTAAACAGACCCCATTTTTTCACCATGCGTTCTGTTTGCCAAAATAAGGTACATCTGGAATACAAGCGCTACATCCAATCATGAACAGTCTCCTGGGTCACGATTTCCTGGAAAAAATGGCATAACAGACATGTCACTGACAGAGGACAGTGACAGAGATACTGGCCACTCCACCTTGCTGATATATTAGTAGCAAATCGTAATATTTCCTTTTTAATGTGCATTTAATAACTAAATAGAGCAAACGCTACATACTGTAATAGAGTGTGTCTCACAACATAAAGTACATACTTAAAAAGGCTTTGGCAAAGTTTATCCTCACCTTCACAACAACAACTTTATGCCTATTGCTTAGAAGTGCAAATTGGCCTGACTTTTCCCCTTATATATTTCCCGAATCAGCATATTACCTTTTGTTTCAGCTTGTGAGTGTTTGTAAATTCACTCCCAGTGATGCTGTGACAGGCTTTTTCCAATTGCCTCGAACGGAGCTGAAGGAAACGTTGGAGGCGGTACTGAAGGACGACATTGCGTCTTTCTTGCTGTTTAATTGCTTACAGAACAGGTCGGAATTGTGCATCATGTAGTTCACACCATCAGAGCAAACCGCCAGCCAGCTGCTTCTTTTTTTTGTACAAACCACATCCCTTAAGAAATGTGTTTAGTGTGTTAGGTATCATTTGATAACATTGACAGCTTAAGCACTGCCGCAAAACCCCTTAGCATCAATGTGCTTGGACAGCTCAGCTCAACAAATCACAGGATGTTACATGTGTCCTCCACACCCCCCCACCAACACCCCCCCAGAGAGGAGACAAAATCTGCTGAAAAGAGATTCAGCTGCACAAGTACAGTATTAGAAAGATGTCAGGGAGCTGAAGGAGAGACGGTGCAATGAGCTTCACGCTTCCGTCACGCTGATTGATTAGTCCCTTTACAAGTTCTCTCGCAGCAGCCTGGGTTCCACAAGGGGCTCAAACTAGCGCTTAAACTGGAACTTTCACTTCCATTTCCACTTGAGCTCTGAGCCCCTTCTGAAGCAGTGCTGGCAGCCTGGGCCACAAGCGCGCCTCCGTCACGTCCCTGTTACATGTGACACGGTGTTTACAAAATCTTTGCAAGAAATGTGGCCGAGCAGTTGTGTACCCATGACACCCAACATTATGCCTAAACTCAGAAATACTATAAATTGCATAATAAAACTACCAATTGGTAATTTTCATGAACATAAAGTACAGGAAGCAGCAGGTGCGAAAACAATAATGTGTACTTGATGGTATAACATCAAAATTTTAATTGATAAAGATGCTGAAAAGGTAAAAGAAACACTTTACCCTTAAAACTGTAAGCAGACAGACTTTTACTAGGCCATGTTTTTTTTTTGTTTAAAGAATTTAGTTTTTTGTGGCATAGAAAGGCTTGTGGAGCAGAAAAACGCAATATAACATGGTCCTTAACTTCCTCACAAATTGCAGTTCCTCATTAAACAAAAGGCTTTCCACAACACAATCATTTTCCCCCTTTGGCAAGAAGACCTTCTCTGACTCTGTGTTTTCCATTCAAAGGATAGGATGATTGCCAAAGTGCTGATATTGTGAACCACTGACCTGCAATTACAACTGACACAGTGGGTTTAAATGCCCAAGACTGATTAGCAGTAAAACATATTTTACAGCTAAAGAAGATTTTATAAGGGTACTTCACATGTGTCTCTATACATATATCACACATGTGCATATATTACGACAATATCATAATGCAAAACCATACGACACAAAAATGCGGTGCTATACAGTGTTGATTTGCATGTTTGCCTTAGCTGCAAATTAGCTTAAATGTACAAAGAATGCATCATACATTATTTTATTAATATATTAATTGCAATTAATAATTTTAAAAAACCAAAAAACATTTATGACAGGTAAAAAATACTGTTGGAGTAACACAATTTGTGATTTGTCCATTGGCAGCGTGTGACATTCAGATCACGTTGTCGGAGATATATTTGTAATGTATGTTTCCTCTGTACATCTTCCCAGGGATGTAAACAATAGAGGATGAGCAGAATACTGGCGACTCCGCACCTTCTTCCTGGAGGGCTCAGTGTGGCCGTCACCCGCGTAGTATGACCCCCGCAACACGAGCAGCTGCAGCCTTTTCTCTGCTCACCAGCATACTGCTGCTCACGCACTCAGCCCAGGGTGATCCCACCGCCGCCGTCATCACCGTGCAATAAAGTGAGCGGGTACACAGTCACCACCCCCCAACCCTGCCTTTTTTTTTTTTTCTTGCCTGACAGTATTGTCATGGTATATTATCCGGTTTCGACTGTGGCTTCAAATCATACCAGTCGTCAGTTAAATTTGCCCCTTCTGAAGCCGAGCAAAATGCGGTAATGTCACAGCCACAGGCGACTGGCGTTCACAGGACGGTTTACCAGCGAGGCACTTCCTCCTGGCCTGTCACACCGGATCTGTCTCAGGGTCTGTGCCTCCCTCCTAGTCAGGGGTTTTCAAGAATTATGCCTGGAGCGGTCGCGGGACGCACCAAAAGAGGGATTTTTGTTCAACACTTAGCAACATTACCGCACTTCACTCGGGCTTTTGATAGGGGGAGAATTTAACTGACTTCTGCAAACATGGCAGCCACATGGTATGCCCGATAATGCACAGTGACAGTGTTGTGGTGCGAGGCAGCAAAATCTATTAATTTATATTTCATCCTCCTGGTCATGCCCAGTAGCTGCTCTCTCCCAACTAAATACTTTCAGCAAGTGGTGATCAGGCTGGAGAGGAAGATACTGAGCGACTCAGAAATTACCGTTCCTCCGACGGCTACGGTGCTGCTAAAACAATGGCGGCTGGTAAATAAAACTTGCGCGTCACGGCGGAAAAGGAGCTGCAGGGAAAAACATGAAAGGAATCTGAGTGCAGCAGCCATCTTCCAGCCCGAGGAGGGCTGTTCTTTATTGGATGATGTTTTGAGAGAGAACCACTGATTCGGTTCAAATGATATCACAGATTCATAACCCTTTTTCACACTGTCCAGAAAGCATTCATTTGCTATGGAAATACATTATACCGACCGACACACAGAGGCGTGCCCAGCAATACAGCTTTTCGTTGCAAGAAAGAAATTGCCACAGTTTAAAAATGTATTTGTTAAGTCTATTTAAGCAATTCTTGTATTTAAAACGTATGAGAATCCTTCGTATGCACAGATTAAATGTACTAAAAATGAAGTGTTGGGAACAAAAAAGCAGAAAGATGCCACGGTTTTCTCACATACACCGCCTAATATCTTTAAACTGCATTTTTTTCCTTTGAAATGGGAATTTTGAAGCATTGGTGAGTGAGGCACTACAGCAGATGGGCCCGTATATTGAAGAGGTGCAGTCCAGCACTGCTCCCAGGCCTCGCCTCACTGTGTCAGAGGGAATAGTACATGAGCACTAATGCACCAAGGGCCCTGGGGACAAGCCACTGGGACTGGCAAGCACCAGCCCTGTCACCCCCTGCGATCTCCTCACCAAAAAGGGGAGCCCTTCCCCATCCTGGGAGGAGAAAACAAACAGATGGCACTGTTCATATACTGTGCTGTGACAGAGTACTATAACAGAATGTGAACGAATAGGAAACAGTGACTACCGTGGCACAAAGCCAGTCAGTGCAGTTATCAGTCGGTTACTCAATTTTTTTATTGTGGAAGAAACAGCATTTTTTTTTAAATCAAGGAATTCCAAAAATTAAGCATACCTGCTAAGCAGCAGTTGGAGAAGAATGCTCTTTGAAAGGCCAGTTTATTATTTTCAGAACTGCTTCGGTGCGTTGCCCTGTTCATGCAAGCCATTTTATCAGCTGAAACAGATATGGAAAACTTGTATGTTAGTTTTGCTGCACAGAAACAGAAGTTTCCACAGAGCAATAAAAAAGATAATGTCAGTATATCATGTCAGTAAAACTGAAAACTCCTGTATTGTTTTTCTGTTAGCGTTAAAATGTCTACTTTCACTCCACAGTATTAGCAAGAAGTATATTGTATACCGCTAAAAAAAAATCAAATAAGAAGGTTGTTTAAAAGTTGTAAACGTGTTGATTTTAAATCTGGGTGCAGTTGCATAAATGATGGTTCTCTTCCGTGTTCCACCATGGTAGACATTTCCATAATGAAATACTTCCAGCCCTCTGGCCAGCTTTTCCAGGGTTTAAAACCAACCATGTTAATGCAGCCATAGTTATACACTTTTTTCATACTCTGAGGCTATAAACTTTTGTTTGGTATATTTGATCATCTTTTGAATAGCACCATTCAAAACCTTAAATGACCTCATGGAAATGGATTGCCATAATATTGCATGCATAGCTAATATTGTACCGTAGGGCATGATACAGTTCCACAGTGTGGGTCATTTGCTACTGGAATGATTAATTTCAGGTCTTCTTCCAGAACTATTCTAAAAGTTACACCCGACGTGTGATAGCATTTCCATGCTGTCTTTTTATTCTAAGCAAAATAACAGAAGCGATTTTACTCCTGGATGTTGCCCTAGGATATATGTATATGTGGCAAACACTGCAGAGAAGGTTTGAACAGCCCAGCTATGGTCTGCAGTCAGACTGATATTAATTAAGAATATTAACATACAGTACAAGCAGCTTTCTCATTGCTCAATAGTCATCCGAAATAACCCGAGGCAAGTACAGGGTTCAAGTTCATTAAATTTAAACAAACTTAACCTGAAGAGGCCACAAAATATAAAATGAAAAATGTGATTTGCAGCCTCTAATGTGCATCTGTGCACGTACACACACCAATTAACCATATTCTGAGGACAATATCCTGCAGTAAAAGCTCCAGTGTTGTCATTCTGGGAAAAATTACTTTTGACTTCAGTTTAGTAGGTGTAAGTTCACAATGAACATTTTTTTACACTCATTTTTATGGGGTGCTGCAGAATCAGGGTTGCTTGAGTAAATAGTTGCAGAAGACAGACAAATTCATACACTTATCCATATTCCTCTTTTTATATAGTTATTTGAGGTGGTGCATTTTTGTCTTGCAGGGAAGGAAAACTGAGCATGTTGGAGTTAAAGCATTATATTTAAAATGAAGAACAGTACAAAATATAGAATGCTCACTGTGCATTCTTCTCTCGATCTCAAGGAAAACACTGGTCATTTTCACCTCAGAGATTGTACTCGGGGTTCCTCAAGGCACAGTGTCAGGCCAATTACCTTCTCATCTCTAATGAGGCCCTGCCAAGAGCGATTCCAAGTTTGTGTTTGTTGATCACATTACTGCCTATCGCATGGTGATGCGGTAAATTGACTGTTTAAATAGCCTTTAGCAAAACAAATCTCCCTGTCCACCAATTATTTGAAGCCCTTTAAATGGCACGTGTATAAATGTCACTTTTCCGCGCAACATGAGGAACATCACAGCAGAACTGATACCGGTCCATTTTCAGCAGTTACGAGTGCAGTCTCCACTTCCTTACTTTTCTTCTCTCAGTTACACATTTTAATGCTTGTTTGAAAACACCAAACTGTTCTTTAATACTAATAGTTAGACGCACAAATTTTTAAAGAATATAATAATGGATCTTTGATGACCCATTGTTATTTGTACAAGTCAATTTATTTTATCAGTGCACGTCTTCCACAGTTTAATAATCTGTATTTAAATTACATTATTATTGTATTTGCCCTTTTTCTACATTGGGACATTTTTCACCTTTTCTATTTTCACATTTTTTATTTTCTAATATTACGGGTCGTGTTCAGCAAGGTTTCATTACTGCAATATTACTAAAGCATTCGCTGTACAAGATTAAAATGATTATTTTTACAGTGAAAATAGGGAAGTTCCTCTGGGCAATGTTGACCTAAACTAAAGTACTCTAGACAGAACTCCAGCAGCAGTGGGCACTTAGTCAGACAGAGGATGAGGTAGAGGAGATTTAGAGATTGACAGCAGTGGTCCTAAAAGCCTCTGTTGTGGAGATGGTGATTCTCCGTGAATTCATTTTCCCCTTTGTTCACAGCTAATCACGCTAAAGGATTTTTGAAGATCTGGGGAATAGAGCACACTTCTTACTTCAAGATGTGGAAAGAGAAATTTGCCGTGTGTCTTTGGAAAGACATTCCAGCCCTGGTGGAGTGTGGGTTTTAAGAGGAAATTGAACATTGCAAATACGTTGCAGCGGGGTCCTTTGTGGCATAGCTGGGCTTAGCATTTCACAGTAGTGCTGGATCTGTCTGTGACAAACAGCGTGAGTTTGATGATATCAGCTTTTTCAGGTTGGGAGGAGCAAAGATGGCGCACAATTGACACTATTGCTCCTCAACACATTGTGTGTGCAGGCCTCGCAAATTTCAACCCAAACCACCTACTTTTGAATAAGCCATAAATCATTCACTGCTGTGCATGTGAAATGGCTGAACTGACCACAGCATTCAAATAACAATCTCCTCAATTGCAAGTTCTGGTGAAGAAGACCGTAAACACAAGGTTCCTCAGATGCTCTACGACTGGACTTCACATGTGACACCAACATCAACCATCCTTATTTATAATCGGTTACAGCGGTGGGATAACGATATATTAAATATGAAAGACTATAAAAAAGACAACAGCAGGAGCCAGGGAGTGTTTGAACCCCCTACCCCTGCGGCTCCTGAGTCGTAAAGAGTTCTTGATAAATAAATATAGTTTGTGTAGTGCCCCTATCACTTGAAAAACTAATGATTATTGACTCCCCTCAAGCAGCCATCGGGGAGGCTAGCCTCAGGCCCTTCCCGGGCAGGCCCCTCCCCAGCACTCCAAACACTAAACACATGCTTTCTGGGCTCTGCCAGCTATTGGACACAAACAAGGCAGACGGAATCGGCCATTTAGCATACAACTCATACTGACAGATTCCCTGAACTACGCAAGATGGGGAAGGGGACGTCTGCCTTTTATTCAAGAAGGCAGAAAAGCCCGGGGTGCTTTTGCCCCGGCGACTCCCCGGCAAAAAAGTGCCGGTGTCAATACGCGTCTGTGTCAGGGGCTCAGAGCTGCCACAGCAGATTGTGTCCAGGAAGCAGTGAACACAGCACCACGTCTCCTCCCGTGCCCTCTTTATTGGCTGTCTAATGCTGCCCTGTGAAGTGGAGTGGAAGAGAGCTGAGAGGGAGTGGGCAGGGCCGGCCGGCCACGGGGACCGGGGTAGACACGCTGTCTTCAGGATGCTCGCCTGTTTTTGTGGATGTTGATGTATACATACCTTTTCCCTTTACAACTTTCTCCCACACTCCGTGTGTCTACAGTCCTCAGCTGGCGATACCAACGATGCTCAAAAATCTCTCCATGTTCAGACAACTGTGTTCGGCTCAGACAGGTGAAAAATTATTTGACAGATATATGAGTTTTCATGCAAGTGTTGTTAGGCCCCATTAATATGTGTTGTAAATGCCCAAAACGGCGATGCTGGCTTTTCATTTGTTGGCTCACACGTTTGTCTTTACCAATTGAGTGTTAACAAGTCATGTCAAGACCCAAGAGGAAACCACCTAACAAGCAAAGACCGAGCCACCACCTTTCACGAACCACCTGAGGATTTACCTCTCTCCCTCGTTCAGTGGTGTGCTGGAGATTTCTACAGAGGCCCGGTGCGGGGTGCCAAGAGAGAGCCCAGTGCAGACCTTTGCACCACCAAGCCTTTGCGCCTGCAGTAGAGATCAAAGCAGGACCCACGTATTTCACAGCAATGTTAGTGTGAACCCTTGCCGTTCTTGGCGCGTGTAGAAATATTTACGGTTTGCGTCGTGTTTAACGAAATGTGTTAAAGACGAAGGAATGGTGGCATTGCATTTAGGGAACCGTAAGTAGGTCAAGATGGAGAGCTCAGGCATTGGATCTGCATTCCACAACACAAGTATGTGGGATGAATGGACGGTCCAGAAACATTATAAAGACACTCAAGACCATAAATGTTTGCATCTAGATGTAATAATGCAGGCTTTTCCTTAGACGTGAAGAGTGATAGTCAAACGGAATTAAGGGGTTAAAGGAGAGGGGGAAAGTGTGTAGTTTAACTATTTTAATTTCAGTGGAGGAAACTGGTTAACCCTTAAGTGTTTTACCCTAAAGACATCCATGAAAAGTTAATTAGCCCCGCCTGGGACAAGTACCTCAAGGACAAAGCAAATGTGAAACCGTTACCAATGAGGCGTGTGCTGGGCATCAAGGAGGGGGAGGAAGGGGGCATGTCTGGTGTGGTGAGTGCTTCAGGACCTGACACTTTCACCGACAGCATCCCGCCGCCCTGCCCATGCTGTACACAGCGAAGAGCCAGGAAGGCAGCCCACCATTCATAATTGATGGCCAGCTCTCATTCTGTGGAGTGCAAGGAGTCGGGATGCAATGTATTCCAAGGGAGAAAGGCTGCACACCTCAGCTCGAACCACTTCCCTTCCATCTTTTTTTGATTCGAGTCCTGCTGGTATTAGTGGGAAGGCGGCACAGGTTCCTCTGCAGGCGCAGGGAGGAGGCCAAACACTTTCCAGTCAGTTTCAGAGGGTGGATGAGTTGGCACAGTACTCGGTTTGTCAAACCACTTTTACAGTGGCTGCTCATAAAAAACTATTCGAAACTAAAGTAAAAAAAATTCCTCTGCTGTTTAGTATATTAATGTACTAGACACACTTAATTTTATTCAAGTAGAATGCCTTAGAGTGATTCCATAAATTTAGAACCTGCATTCAAGATAATAAAACAAAACAATAATTAATTATTCATTTGCATCTCAGTTTTTTTAATGGAGTCTAAAGCAATCCTAAATTATACGATTTTCTCTTGTCCTTATTGCATGTTTCAAGCGTAGGGTATATTCCGCCGCTCGTGCACAATCCTTGACTCTCACTGTTCAAGTTCTGCATGATAATGCCCAAAGTTTGTTCAGAAAAACACACAGTGAATAATACTTAGACCTCCTTTGCCAAGAGGAACCATAGGAAGAAGCTTTAGCAAGTAAATAAAATGCACTTATTTTAATTACGACATTCACAAATCATTTTATCAGATTCGGAGCAAAAAAATACAAAGCATTCTTAAGAAGATCTGTTATTTGTATTATTTTCTAATTATTAATCTGACATTTCTCAGCAATGGGTATAGATGGTATCTGAATTTCGATAGGATATGTTTTTCAGCTGTATTTTCCATGTAGGTTTGCTAATACATTCACACATGTGGTGAGAGCCATGAAACCCTGCCAGCAGCACCTTCAGAATGGCCCGAGGCTCCCGAGGGTTCACAGTAGGCAGTTTATCAGTCGCTTTTGCAGGCCCCATTTCATTACCTCACATGATATATGTGCATTTGTTAGGACCCATTTCAGAGAGGTTGCCACCTCTTCAAGACCAAAAAACCACCTTGTAAAATACAGATAATTAATATCTTTCATTTTCACTAACTCTGAATATTAGAACCATGTTCATGTTACTTTCCAGCTGTCCTACTGAGACTGCCCATTTTGTCATTCTACAGAGTGCCATTGTTGAGAAAGCAACGAAAAATAGCAACAGCACAGGCTGTGTGCTGATTTTCATGAAAAAAACATGTGTGCTCTTCCGCTGGATGTCTTAAGTTTAGGCTGCATGCACACATAAGTATTGTACAAGTAAATTGCATTGTTTCGTCATTTAAATGTAGTCTTTAGGCAATAAACATGAATAATTTGTTAAGCATCTTCATGGCCACATGATATGCAAATCGAATGCCATAAAGAAGAGCCGAGTTCTTGCTGAAGAAAATCCTATTTCTCCCATTGGCGTCTGGTTATTTTTAACGCTTTTCCCATGTAAAATCAGAGCCTAATAACCCATAGGATTCACCCTCTAGAGGACAATATATTCAAGGAGTTTGCCCCTGACACTGTGAAAAACACTGTGCTCCTTTACTTAATATTAACGCATGCTTTGGGGCTAATCCATCCGTTTTCGGAGATAAAAGCAAATTTATGGAAGTTCTGCCTTTAAAAATGCATTTGGATTAATATTCAAATCTAATTCCTCACCTAAAGAAATAAAAAATGCAAATTACAGAAAGCATACTAATTTGGGCCCAAAATTACTTGCAGCTTTGTATGCCATTTGGCTTCCAAGGCCTGGATGCACAATTACACAAAATTGTGAGATCAAAAGGGGGGGTCCCATCAGAATAGGGTGAGTCCTTTCTGTTGCATCTAAAATTTGTGAAAATTCTCTGGAGAGTTAATAGCTGAGAGAATGGTTGGAGTAAGTGCACAAAAAATATGGTAGTTGGGGTGTTGCATTCAGAGTTTAATGAAGGGCTCATCTTCACTTTTTGATACCCTGGGTTTCATAAGGCCCATAACACCCCTGTGTGCCACTTCCCTTTTGGTACGTATATGAATAACACCACCAAAACAGATAGAGTTTAACTGGACTCAAAAGAACATTTATTTGTCACTTCTGTGCAATGCATTACAGAGGCTGCTCCATATACAGAATAATGATGAACATCTACTGTGCAAATCTGGAAAGCTACTCAGCTTTACATTTAAAGTGATTCAAGCAGCAACAAGACACAAGTTGCAGATCCTCAAGTTATATTATTTTCTTTTGTAAATATTTAACCAGCCACAAGAAAACTACCAGTTTAAAGCTCATGGCAACTTTTGAAAATCGAAAGGAAAGATCTGCTGGTTTTATTAACTAATTTCAAAATACTGAAGTGAGCCCAAAATTTGACTTTTCATAGTGTTCCATGTTGCAAGTGCAATCACTTGAGAAATATATTGTTCTTTGAGAAGGCCACTGGTTTGACATCCACTGCCTTATTGAAGATATACTCGCATCCAGATTTCTTCCTCCCAAAGCCTTCAGACGGAACAAGCTCTGCAATGACACACAGCCCCCAAGCATGCATTAAGAAGGCCCAACCACTTGTGGATAACTTACTATTCACAGAAGACCCCCAACACCCCCAACCCAGAGTTCGGCTCCCTCCACAGCTCCCACAGGAAAGCAGCAGGTTCAGCAGTGGGTCCAGTCCCAAAGCTCTGCTACGGCTGGGAAATCCTCCAGCCTGGGGACAGGCGGCCCTGGCGGTCCAGTGCCGTGCGGCTGCCCTTTGGCACGAACGAATGTCACCCATGTTCTGCACCACTTGTTTCCCGATGAAGGCAAATATTCCACCGCTTGGCTTGCAGTTACTTGATTGTAAGGGGACCTGTGCGCTAATTTTACATTGTGATTTTGTTTTTTTTTTTTTGTAAAGACTCTATTGGAGTTTGGTGTGAAAACATGGTATCACTGTTTTTATTCAGTTTTTAGCCTGCATCTTCCCTTTTTTGCCAGTTTCTGTTTTGTTACTGATGATTTAACAGTGATCTCACGGCCACAGTTCAGTCAGCAACGGAAGTCTTCAGCAAAGTACGGTGACACAATGTTAAGAAATACTGTTAGATACTAAAACAGGACACTTTGCTAAACATATACTACTGACAGTACAATTTATTTAATGGTGCACAAATGACAGATATTTCAAAATATAATGGGTGAATAAAAAACAAAGAAAATTTTGCTCAAAAACATTTACTGGCTGGACCAGACTGACAGTTACAAAACATTTCATTTTCTAAGTGAATGTTCTAATCTGTTAATCTGATCTAAGAATGAAGAACAAAGTCATGCGTGTTTCATACATTTTTGCTGTATGTTGTTGACTTGAACCATATACCCTGCTGAATAAAGTCTCAATAAAAAAAGCCTCAGTCCTCCATATCAAATTGCTCAGGCAGGCTTTGAGGTCAATTTCATTATTACATCGCAACTCCAAAACAGTTGTACGTTAACTGCCAAGTGTGATTTCTCAACTGAGACTCTATTGTGAACTGTTTATTTTCTCCTTTTCTGATGATCACCAAACTGCCAGAGAGATGGGATGTAGTGGGAGATTAAAGCTATAAAGTGGAGTGCGGGTGCAATCTCAGGCACCTTTATGACGCCATGTCCCACTGATAATGCTCCACCTTTTCATTTTCCAATTTAACAGCGACAGCAATGGGGACTTTTTCTAATCTGCCCCTGTCATAAAAATAAATGGGGATGGCAGCCAAACGTATTTCTTTGGCCTTCGAATCGGCTAGCTGATGCAGCAAGCCACTGATCTGAGACCCTAAATCCAATGATACAAACATAACCGCAGCCAACAGAACACTTGCAATATTGAGATTGAGGTTCAGTGTTGAGCTATCAGCTATATTAAACTGAAGGTTGTTTTTTGCCTACTCATTAATTATTATTTCTAGTCCTCAGAACAGAACAGAAAGATTAATTTGTTAGCCATACATGGAGTAATTTCACACTTATATATATTTCACACTTGCATATTGGGTAGTTAAATCTGACAAAGTCGTATTTATTCACAGCATTTCTGCTTAAAAGTTATTATTATGCATTTTTGCTGTGTAATTTTTTTATGGCAGTGAAGATTTTAATTTGAGGTGGAAACTACAACTATTTTCGTGAGAGTGACTAAATATGAAAACGTCTAGTAGCTGCACTGAGAAGCAACCAGCATTAAATCACCTAGCCTCACCCAGAGTTGAGCAAAGAACCAGAAATGTTCATTTATGCAATTAAAATACAATAAATGTCTAGTTTTTTTTGCCTCTGAATAAAAGAGAATTGTCTGCTTCCTAGGTGATATTTATCATTTTGATTGTGTTTGCTTGTTCTAAAAGTTTTCCAAGTGTTAACCAGAGGACTGCTAACTTCTTTGCAATCATGTAAACACAAACTCAATAGCAAGTAGACAATTATGAGTCTGTGCACAAATTTAAATATTTAATGTATATAAGGGTACATTTTTTAAATACCGTGCTTCTTGCACACAGAATACTAAATGAATTACTCAAAAATTGCATGTTCTAATATGTACACAAATATAACTGGGGTGTGCCCCTGAAAGGAACGTTCCTTATAAACCTACTCCTTTACATTTACATTTCTAATGGCAATGTAAAATACTATTTTTCAACGTATTTATTTTCTAATGAAAGCATTTTTTTTAAATCTAACTCAAGCGGTAGGTCACAATATTGTTAAAATAATAGGTTGTTGTTACCAAATTGAAATTAGTTCTTTGCCTGTAGGGAAGAAATAACATATTAAAGCAGCATTTACTAATAACACCTTTATTAATAACTAATAATGTTCACATTTTGGACTATATGGGACACTGCTTGAATAAACAAGGTTATTTCTTGTGCTGCACATTCCAGAGGCAAAGCACTGTGTTTAAAATTCTGCCAGTGACTTGAAGGGAACTGCAAGGCTTAAACAGACATGTGAGGGTCAGATTTTTCCGGTGGACGGCAAGCAACTCGGGGCCCCTACAGCTAGGAGGGAAGCTGAGTCTATCCACTTCCGAGTCCGACAGAAATGATTTCTGTCATCAGCCTGTGCGCTCGTGGCAATCTCCAGCTCAAGAGGTGAGAGGGGCCGACACAGGGGGCCCTCATATTAATCACATCCACTACTCGCTCTGCAAATAATAAAAAAATACATTCAAATATAGACATTGTAATGTCATTATGTGCTTCCTCAAGGGGTTTAATTATCATCTGCATATTTATGTATGCAAACACAATATGAATAATTTCACTTCCCACCTTCTACTTTCTCCAAAGGTTACAGCCTATTAATTAGAGCTGAACAATTAGTGTGGAGGGTTTTTTTCATATTTTTTTCTGCTCAATTCACATTTAAACAGTCCCCTTGTTCCGTGAGTAGCCATGATTAATACTGATATAATGATTCATCCCAGGGATTAAATGAAGCCTTTTAACATACATCTCATTTCTAACTGCAGCACAACAAGAGATTTCCCGCTGTCTAATATGTAGATCATTCTGCTTGGTTCATTTTAAGGAAAGCCACTCCTTCCATCCATATGACACCTCATTCCCAGGCTGAGTACACGGGGAGGCAAGAGGTCTTGGATATCATTCAGACCACTTATGAAGTATATACTAGATTGTCATATGAGAAAACCCTCACAGAAATATTGTCCAGCATCACTCCCAGGGAAAATTCTTTTGAAATGAAGCTCTGAGTCCAACTGTGGTTGGTGAACTGAAGCAAAGCACCTATGAAGGGAGGATTTATTAGTCTGGGCTCCAATTGTCTAAATAGTCTAACAGTATCTTTTTCATCTCCATCACTGGTACACACTACAAGGGGAAATATAAGCAAATCTATGCACTTGCATTCCAACAAAACTTTTATTCAAATATTGAAATTGACACAGGATTATTGATTATTTCCAGATTAACCTGCTCCATTACAAAACTGAATTTTACACTGATACCCAAGTCAATAGTTGGTCACACAAACCCAAATGTACAGTTTTCAAAGTCAGGGTATATGTTTGCAGTGTATGTGACAGGGGCAGTTTCATTGCCATCACCTTAGACAGTGCTAGGCAAAAATCTGACTATGTGTTGCTCTTTTACAAATTCACTGAAAAAATGAGCAGCAGTTTATCAGCTGGCAGGTGAACAATCCACGAATCACATAATAATGTGTTTCCGTATTTGAAGAGTGAAAAAAGCGATACCTTCCACTCCTCACTTTAAATATATTTGTACATTTCAGTATGGATAATAACAGCAAATCAATGCCATACATAACTTCATTGAAGAAGGCTTTGAAGTCTTCTTAATAAATTACCTTCCACTTTCCTCCAAAAAAAGTGGTGCAATATTTATCAAGCTTCATAAAAATCTGAATGTAAAAAAAAAAAAAAATCCTTGAAATTTTCATCAAAAGCATTCTAATCAGGCATTCCTCAGGTCAGCTAATGAGTTGGCAGGAGTCGGGCCCTTACTGATGCTTGCCTCCCGTGGAAAAAGATAGAAGATAGCTGCCCATGTTTCATCAAAGGAAAAGCTCATTAGCAGATCTTTCAGGAACTGATTTGATTATAGTTTCACTTTTTAAAGTGAAAAATATTTCCCTCATTAGGATGATTATAATTCAAGGTCATCGTTTGAAGCCGTGGCTGTCAATATGAGATAAATCGACCTCCGTCTTCCTTTTTACACTACTTCTTCATTCCAAGGCTTTTAAAATGTCTACTTTTCCTTTTGGTCAGAAAGTTTAATAAATGCAATTATTTTTTTTCGCAAAAAAATTGTTATAAAAGTCTATCAGAAATTAGCGAGTGAGCCTGGCGGGGGGGGGCAGAGAATGAGACGGAGGAATAAGAGGACCAGAAAAAAATGAGGGTGGGGGGGGGTATTTGGGCTTTTTGTAAGGACCCAGGGAGATTCTTTGAACAGAAGTTTTGCAAGGATTTATTTGTGTTCTTTTTGTACCTTTTCAAAGAGTTTGAAGGACATCATTCTTCAAAAGCTCTCTAATACCAATCAAAACAAATTTACAAAGCAAATCAAAATGAAAACACTCACCAGGAAATCTTTAATCAGCAGGTAGAATTATTTCACAAGTACAGTATGTGTATTTTGGATATAAATGAAAGAATGTATAATTGCATTTACACCGTGACACTCAAGAGACAGTCAAGGTGAGACTTTTTTATTATTATTTTTCAAAATTTATTTATTAATTTTGTGACAAGGGACCTGCTGGGTTTAACAGTACGCGCAACCATCTCTCATGCCCATTTGAAGTCGGACCCCCAACTGAAGCGCAGCGCTTTGCTCTGCTGACACCGACCACGCTAACTTGTGCCACTGGATATGTAGGCTCTACACACATCTCGGTTCAGTCGTTTCGGGAAACTCTGATACCGAGCTCCAGAGAAAACCAAATGTCATTTACACCCTTATGAGTGCAACTCTTTTTTCATCACAAAAAGGACTTTTATCCAGTTTGTCTCTGTTTGTGTTTTACAATAAAGCACCCAGCTTATTCCTGGTACAACAATGAGCGATGATGAGCAGCACTCAGCACTGTACATCAAGCAGCTCCTGACAGTGATTTAACATATGATTATTGTTGAAAATGTCTTGTTTTTCAACCCGCAGAACACTATGCGGTGTTAGTATTATTATAAATTGTTTTATATATTACTACTTTCCCAAATACACACTAGAAACCTGTTAGCATTCTCATTTGTTTAGGCCAGTCCTATAAAGGCATCTTGGTGTCAAAGAACATGTTGTAATTACAGCAGCAGCTGCTATAAAGGTATTAACTTGGTACATTTTAAAAACTAAATCCTGATCAAATTTTCAAAATTAAATCATCATCTGTTAATAGTTTTTTTCATTTGCGCAGTTTTTCATCCGTTTCAGCTTTTTGATAAAAGGGAATGCCATTGCCAATATAGCAGCAAACAAGATGGAACAAAGACGGTGACACACTGTGGCAAACTTGACCTTAACACTGGAACTAACATTCCACACAGTCTTGGTTCCAACTTGTCTAAAAGTGAGTCAAACAACTGTTTCATGTTTTGCTTTGCATCGGTGTATTGATGAAAACAGGGACGTTCAAATTTATTCTGTTATACGGGAATCTCTGACTTTGCTGTTATTTGCATATTGTTTGTGTGCTTTTCCAAAACAGAATTTCCACTAAAGCAACCAGGCTGGGAACCCACCATGTGACTAGAGCCTTAGGCTGACATTAGGCATTAAGCACAATCAATAATCGTGTGATAACACTTGCTTTGCTGCTGTAGCACCACTTTAACCGCACAGACAAGTAAGATTAAATGAGATTTAATGCTTTCAAATAAAAAAATCACATAAGAGGAGGAAAACGCTAACTTCCACGGGTGAGTTCTGGGTGTTGAAAACACACATACTAGTACGAGGGCACATCTTATGGTTTAGCTCTCGTTTGTAATTGACAAGAATTTGCAGCAGGTTCTCAAGCAGTAAACTCTGGGATTTAGCTCACCTTTTTAGAGCCAGGCAAAAGCACAGTGTGAATCAAACAAGCGCTATTACCACATTGTTAAAACTTCTCAAGTAACGTGGGATGTGTGTCACTTGTCAAGGAACAAGTTTACCAGAGTTGAATGGGAAATACTAAACATCATGTTCCATTCAAATGCCAGAATGTATCTGTCTTCTCCTTGTAGAGGAAGATGAATAAATGAAAACTTGAGCTGAGCCGTAAACTCCACCGCAGATGCTCGGACCTCACTTGCATGATAATAACGCCGTTGGTGGTTAACGGTTTGGGGAGCCGGTCTTGCTTGACACACTGAGACAAGTTGAGCGTTTGTTAAATGTTCGGTTCCCCCACGCGGTCCCAGACGGCGGGGGGGCCGGCCGAGGGGCACGCACAGCCCGCCTGTCTCTGGGAGGAGGGGGAGGTGGGAGGTGGAGGGAGACGGGCCGCGGGGGCTCGCCCCAGGCGGTCAGCACCGCCACGGCGCTCTGCAAGGCCTCCCGCGAACGGCTCGGGGAAACTGGCAGGGCGCTTAATGAGAGGGAAGCTTGACAGCTTAGGCAGGCGGGGTCCGGGTGACATGCTGCTGGTTAGCGGCTCTCCATCCCGGCCTCCCAGCAATAGGTGTAACGTCTCCCACAGTATAGAAATACAGCACGCTCAGAAGCTGCTGCCGTATGCTGACAGGCGGATCGCCATCAGCAGGGCCTCGACGGACCGCCGTGCTGAGAAGATAGCGGCTGCTTTGCCGAATTACTGGGACAGGCTCTCATGTGGCAGCTTAACTGATCAAAATACGGTTACGTACACAGTCAGGGCAGAATGAAATGATGAGAATTGCTTCCATCTCACACACTATTTCTCTTTGGCCATTTTTACACAAGTGTTTAGCAACGTTTGACCCACCTCAGTGCATCGTTTTAGTTTTAGCTGCACCATCTGCACGTTACATTTTGTAAACCCTTTTTTCGTGTTGGAACCTATTTCTTTAAAAAAAATTATGGTAAATATTTCACGTTTTGATTTTTTTCTTCATTTATTTATTGTTTATTCAGTAATCCGCTCTTTTTTTTGGCGAAAGGTTTCCAGTTAAAGGCAGCAATCAAATGGATTGTGGTGACCGAGTTCGTGAGGCGGGACAAATAAGGCAAGCTTCACCCGAGTAGATGGCTCCAGTTACGGCTGCCTGAGAAGCGGATTAGGCGTTTCTGGACGAATTACTCGCTAATTGCTCCTAATGGCCTTTTAATTATGGGAACAGTGGACCAGGGTCTACAGGAGGCGGTTGCAGCTGAGCGCGCAGGTTCAGCCGTCGCTAAGCAAACGGCGTGGTTTCTCCTGCTCCTCTTGGAAACTGTCAAACTTGCCCAATCCCAAGGGGACGAGCGGCAGACACAGGCCTTCAGCAGGCCGGCTTCTCGGGTTTTAATTGAGCTAATATGGCAACCTTGAGAGAAAAGCCTCATTAGTGTCCCAGCAACACCGCACATTCAGAAGTATCTGATAGAGATGGGAAAACAGGAGACCTTGGCAGTGTAATGATGCTTGGAGCAGTGCTCACTCCTGTCTAGTTATGAAAATGCCCGACATTCGGCCTAATCCATGAAATCAAGTGTGAATATACTGTGGTACAGATGGTGAGATGGTGAATTCATGTTCTTAAGGACTCAAACATTGTGGTTCTGTTCCAAGAAATAGACATAATAGACCAAGATAACTGTCAAATAAACATTGGGTGATGTCCTAATGTGAAAGTGTGTACAGACGCTCATGAACATGATCAGCCTTGAAATTGCTGTTACAGTAAAAAATTAAGTTGTTATACATTCCTCAGATAGCAAAAAATAAAACAAAAGAGTAACACAATTCTCACTAAAAAAGTAGCTAGGCTGTAATGAGGGTCAGAAAGGTGCAAGTTATCTTAATGATTTGTCTTGTTAATTTGATGCTGAAAGTCATACCGGTTCTTCAGTGTCAAACAGGATGCTGTTTGAAAAACAAAGATTTGTTTCAAGTTATTTTTCAAGGTATTATTAAGCTTTATATGCTATATCACTTTTTCTGGCATGACGTTTTGATGAAATCATGTGATTGAAAGAACATCATGTTATAACTCTACTGTATGAATCTGTAAATCATTACAGTATAGGTATTAATTCAAGGTCCACTTCACCTATTTTTTTCTTTTAGCACATGGTTCAAAATGGAAAACCACTCTTATCAACCTTGGCTAAGTTTTTATTCAAGGTTTGGAAAACTGCTGAAAGGTATAGAATAGCTGCTGAAACTTTAAAAGCTGTCTAACTTCCTATATACCAAAAAGTAAAAGAGAGACATGAGTTTTTATGGAATAGATTTAGCAGCAATGGTGGCGGCAAATATATTTATACAGTAAAACTAAAATTTGATAATAGCAGGTTCAAAGGTGGCAGTGCAAAGATCCAATGTCCAAAGATAATCAAACAGCGTGAAAAGCAGTGACAGATACATCACAGATCCCTCCAGCTATCCATCCCTGTCCTGACCAGCACTGTCTGCCAGAGTGATAATACAAAGTAGTAGCTAATATTGTAGCATCAATAAAACAGAGGCCATGTTAGCTCAGACAGCCCTGAAAACTGTGAGTGATTTATTTGGATTCACAGTCCATACACTCATCAAAATATATCTTTGTAAATAGTCATGTATAATTAAAATATAAATTAAAGTGTACTAAAGTCTGAATTCATCATTGTTTCTAGGAGACATGATGAAGGCTGTGCCAGAAACAGCAGAGTGTTGTGTTCACTCCAGTGAGCAGCACTTTCAACTCCGGCTGCTCGACTTTTCTGCTGATGCAGGACAGATGCAGTTCAGGGGAAGTGAAAGGTGGTTCACCAGAACTCAGCTTGACTGAGAATGCAAGATGCATGTTGGTTTTAGGCTAAACATGATATCTCTGCTCCCCAGGGCACACCAATCAAATGGGCCTAGGAGGAAGAAGCACTCAAGCCTTTGAGACTGAAGGAAGCACAAGTCCAAGAGGAAAACAAAGCAAACTTAATTCATAACCTTTAGCTTTAGTAGTCAGCAGCAAAAAATATTGCCACATAGCATCCAGAAGCTGTGGAGCTGGAATTCACATCTGGATCATTCTCTACCCATGTCTGTATGGGTCTCCTTCAGGTGCTCTGGTTTCTGCAAATAGTCCAAAGACATGCATTTCAGGTTATTAGTCCACTGTAAAACGGGTCAGAGAGAGAGAAAGAGACTGTGTGTGTGTGTGTGTGTATTGCTGTTGACGTACATTCGAAGGCCAAATTGTTTTTGTTGGACACTTTCGCATCCACTACAAAGATAATATTCCAGCACCATAATGTCAACATAGCAAGTGACACCTATACCACCACTAGCAACAACACAAAAAAGGCCTCATCCTCGATGATGAAGATGCCAGTGAAGACGGTCTTCATCAATAATGATGAACAAGCTACCACGTGCATGAGGCTGCAGGCATATACCCCTGCTTGTCTTGTGCCCAGTGATTAATGGATATTAGTGGTTAATGAGGATGGATGGATGGATGGATGGATGGATGGATGGATGGATGGATGGATGGATGGATGGATGGATGAAATTGCTAATATACTTCAAAATAAAGAAAATATTATACCAAATGAAAAATGTACAGTATACCTGAAATTTCATACAACCATTTTTTATTGATTCAGAAACCTTCATTCCAAGCCCATTTTTGACTGTATTTGTGTACTTAAGAACATCAGCTATGCCCTCAGATGACATTTGGTGCATTTTTCACCATTAATGAGTTTGTTTTGATTACTAAGATAAAGGCTGTACAAAAACCACTCCCAAATATTTATGTTTATCATATATCTGCACTACTATATTTTTGAGCATGTAAGTCTGCATATTGAAAACATTATGATGAGAATTTATTAAAGTAGCAATTTTTTTGTATTAAAGCACATCTGCACAAAATTCAAACTTTTTCATGTTCTATTTATGCTCCTCTCGTGTCTGGTATACATATTTCAAAGAATTACTCTTTACTGCTGTTTCACACCAATTCTTTGAGAAATTGTTGGTATATTTTATAACCGCTGTTTTGTACACACTTGAATGGCACTGAAGTCAACAGGACGCATTGACTGAACTGTTTCACTGAATATTTACTTGTAAATCTGTACAAATGTTTGTCATTCTGCATGAAAATGTCATGAAGGCACAAATAAATATTTAATAATACCAGTGGCACATAATTAGCATTTAACAGCATTATAGCAAAACATGTCATTCTTAAGATAACTGTATTTAGAGCAATAAATACAGCAAGGTATTTCAGTTTACAGCTTTTCTCACCAATATTCAGACAAAATCATCAAAATATTTGTTTTTTTCAATACATATGAATGATTTCTCCTTAGCTTTTCAAACAGTTATATTTCATGAAAATACAAGTTAAAAGTCTACTGTTGTCACCAGTGTTCTCTTCCAACATCCAATATTGCAAATGAATTAAACTAAATGTATACATTTTGTAATATTTTGATAGTACTCAAAACTTACATCTACTACAAAGTGAATTAGTGAAATCGATCCGTATGCAAAACCATACAGTTGCAAAAGGCCTAAAAATTAATTTTCTGAAATTCAGTACTTCATTGCACACTATAATTAATAAAAACATCATGGAAATTTGCACAGAGTGAATTGAACTAATTTTGTTTTTTGAAAATTGTTGGTTTTCTTAATTTTCATTTACTTTCAAAACAATGCGGAGAAATAATAATGATGCATTATGCCATTTATAAAATATGACCATGTGCTCAAACTGAAGAAGTGCAGCATGTTTTTAATTATCTCCATTAAAACACAAATGCAACCCTCTCGAGCATCATCTGATGGCACATCTTGAAGGGGCTCAAAAGAGGCTTAAAGCCCACTATTGATCTCTGCCAGTCCAGTGTCTGCATGGAGCTTCTCTCCAGCCTTCAGCAGCCAAGGCTCATCTGGCCCACTGCTTCTTCCCTTATTTGCCCGCACCGATCCATGAACTCTAATTGAAGCAAATACGTATGTGAGTGTGTGTGTGTGTCGGGGGGGGGGGTCCAGGGGGTGTGGACGTGAAGGAACTGGGGCTGGGTCAGGTTGGTGAGGGGGGCAAAGGGGGGGGGTGAGTTGACAGCGAATAGTGTCAGCTGCATAGGCAGCAGAAAAAGCCGACATCTTAATAAAACAGCCTGGGGCGAAATCCCATTAAAGCCTTCAGAAGCTTGTTTCCCCACAGTTGGGCAGGTAGGCGGCGAGCCGTGCGTGGCAGCGCAGAGCACTCTGAGGGAGCCTGCTTCAAACACGTAAGTGCTTTAAAAAAAGAAGAAGAAGAAGAAGAAGAAGAAGAAGAAGAAGAAGAAGAAGAAGCATATATATATATATGTGTGTGTGTGTGTGTGTGTGTGTCTGTGAGTGTGTGTAGGTGTTTATTGAGTCTGGGTGAACTGTCATATGGCCCTTGTGAAGGTGGGGCAAGAGAGTAGCCTTGTGCTTGGGGACCGCGGGGCTCTCCATGGTGACGGAGTTGCCAGGACACCTCCATTCGAGGGGGCCACAGGCCTCGGTGTGACCCCAGCCACATCAGAGGAAGGCAGCAGGACACTCTGGGAATATGAATGAGGGATGAGTTATGTGTAAACACCATATTCTGCTTATTGCACACATGACAAAGGAAGTTAATTAGAGCCTCGGTTGACTATCCTGCTCTTGAAACTATCACCACATCCAGGAAGACCGGTGAGACAGTCAGAAAAAACTTCATCTATTTTTAGTACCCAAGCACACCCTGACAATTTTCGCTTTTTAAATAGCATATAAATCATATGTCACCAAAAATGTAACAATGTTGAGCAACTTAAATAATATATAAGAGGAATTTTATAATAATAATAATAATAATTTTTTGTATAATTGCTGTAAAAGAAACTGCATCAGTGGTAAATGAGATCAAAGTCAGCTTTGCAGCAACTCAATGGGTTAAAATTTATTTGACCCTTTAACACATAATATGGACATTCAAAAGTCCCCATGATGGTTTGGCTCATCTAGAAATTAATACGATATTCTTTTGTGTGCTTATTAAAATATAGCTTTTTCTATTTTTTTAATCACACCTCATTGCATCTGCATGGTGGTCCCACAGGTGGTGCTGGTGTCTCACAGCTTCTGGGCCGAGGTTTTTTTCTACAAAAAGTGCGCATGTCCTCCCTGCGTTCAAGCGGTTGTCCTCCCACGGTCTATAGACATGCACAGAAGAAGACAATGGCAAACCACTCCTGCACTCTTCCAGCAGCTGAAGTTGACCTAGTGCCATCAACATTACATACTTGCAAAATTTGACCATCTTCAAGATGTTTTTCCTTCTGAAGCACACTGGAAGTAAATGCAACACTACACGGTGTGATTCTTCGGCTTCTCCTGTCCAACATTAGTAGCAAAAATTATTTTACTTACTCACAAAAGTGTCAAGTTGGTTTCAACTTCCTTTCTAACATCTTTATCACTGCCTTTACAAAGTAAGGTTATGTTGTTTGTTATAAAAAATAGCCAAAGCACAAAAATATCCATCCATTTATCCATCCATTTCCAGTAATGGCCTACTTAGCTGATCAGTTAAGTCACATTTTTAAGTCACACCCTTTCACTCAAACATTCACACACTAAGACAAATTTATAGTCATCAGTTCAACCGAAATACATCTTGTTGGGAAGAGACTGGTTTACTTGGAGAAACCCACATGAACAAGGGGAGAACATGCAAATTCTGCGCAGACAGAGCCATATTTGAATCGAAGTCCAAATCCACTGTTCAGGAATTATATAATTCACAGATGGTTGCTGTGGATAACATGAAATTTTAAGAGCCTTTCAGTTGTTTTGTGTTCACTCCAAGCCACCCTGGCTTCTCTGATCTGCTCTTGAGATCAAAAAAGTATTTCTGGTGGCCTTTCATCAGCCAACTAACTGCTGCTTTGCTTCACTGCAGTGGTAGAAAAATTCTCATAGGCTTCCTGAGCCTGAACATGTTCTCAAAGGAAACATTTGGAATCATGAATCCTCCAAGCGCCTTGCACAATGCCACCTCAAATGTTTACTGTGTCTACACTGCAATGCCATTACGGACTTTTCTGAAATCTCTTCACTAAGTTTAAGAAAATAATTTAAATAATGCACAGTATTCCAATGTGTGCTTTTACAGTCAAGTGAAAAAGAAAGAACACCCAAGCCTATGGTTAACTTCAGGAGATAAAAAACATGTCCTGATACTAGATGAGGTAAAAAATAGGGTGCAACAAAAAAAAAAATCCAACATGCAAAAACCATGTGTGAACTAAGTACATCTCATGGTTCAGTACTTTGTAGAACCAATTATAGTAGTAATAACTTGAAGCATTTGTTTTCTGTATGAGATTATCCATCTCCCACATCATTTTGGAGGAGTTTTGGCTTTACAGCATTGCATTATTTTATTGATGTTTGTGGTCATTTATTTAGGCAGAGCTCTCTTAAGGTCCCACCATAGCATCTCAATGGAGCAGAGGTCTGGACTTTAACTTGATCATTCCAACACCTTTATTCTTCCTTCTGCAGCCATTCACCAGGATTGCTGGTGCGTCTGAGATCATTATCGCGTTGCAGGACAGACAGATGGCCTCACATTTGCCTCTGGAGTACTTTCATACAAAGAGGAGTTCGTGGCTCAGTGACTGCAATGTGCTCAGCTCCTGTGGCTGTAAAAGAAGCCCAAATCATTACTCTTCCACCATCATGCTTGATGGTGGTATGAGGTGCTTTTGGTGACACACTGTGTTTGGTTTTTGTCAAACGTGACATTATGGCCAAACATCTACACTTTGTTTTGTCTGATGAAAAGACACTGTTTCAGAAACCTTGTTGTCTGGTCAGACACAACTTTGCCAGCATAAGTCGTGCTGCTCTTCCATGAAAGCCACACTTGTTCAGTCTTTCTCAAGAGTCATGAACATTAGCATTTAATGTTTACTGAGACAGGTGGATCCCTAGATGCAGCTTTGCAATTTGGCTCAGGTACAATCTGACATCGGGGTGAAATTTCTGGGGTGCCCACTCCTGGGAAACATGCAACTGACAACTGTCTTGAATGTTCTACATTTGTAGGTAATATTCTAGATGAAATCTTCTTGCTGCAGAATGATGGACATCAAATAGTTTGCAAATGGCTTTACAACGTTTCCCAGCAGTTGCTTTGCTGAGTTCAATGCTTTTCTCCTCAGCATGGCGTGAACACATCCCTGAATGTTCCAGAGACCCAAACTGCCAAAAGTTCTGCTTTTATAGAGGTGTTAAAACTCCATGAAGGCCACATCCAGGTAAATTTGGACAGGAGCATGTGACTGCTAATTACTTTCTTAATTCTTATTGAAACAGTAAGGATGCACTTTTTTTCTCACATTGTTTCTGCTTTATGACTTTTTGCTGAATAAATAATGAGACAGTGAAATCTTTCATGTTCTTTCTGTTATTATGAAGCTATATTTATCTAGTTGTTGAAGTTGGTAAGGACCAGATAATTGTTATTTAGGTCCTGGTGTGTAAAACCATATAGGTGAAAGTAGGTTTACTTTCTTTCATATGACTAGATAAAATACACCATCCAGGTAATTTGTAACAAACATGTCACCCATATATATTACTACATTAATAAATACAGTATCATCTAGAAAAAGTAAGAAATTTAAATAACACTGCAGAGTATGAGAGGACATTTCTTAAATGTATCTCTGATGTCCATTAAACGTACATTTAAGTGTTCTTGACTCATCAAAAGCAATTTGTTTGTAATGATGATACGTACACTTTACACCCGTCCGTACCCATAAAAGTGAAGCAGACATTAAAAAGAAGTCTTTATAACTGTGTGAAAAGTACAAAACAAATATTCCGAGGGAAGTAAAAACGAAGAAACCCTAGCAAGGTAGAGCTAGCAGAGAGTGTTGCAATAGGGGAAAAGAGAGCGTACCCATTTTTTGGAAACCTATGGAAGTGAGTCAGGCCCTGGGGTGCTCATTATCACTCATGAGAGTGAGTAAGAAGCCTAGGACAGACCATTAACCTTCAACAGCGGTGTAATGATATGTCTTACCAGCTTCTATTAACCTACAGTTCAGGGTCCAAATTAGAAACTCCTAACCAGGATCGGGAAATATGAGGAGACTTTTGGCACTGTGAATGTGAACTATCTGAAGGCCAAAGCCTCCGGTGCCTCGTTCACCCTGACCTGAGTGATTCCCGGATCTAATAATTGTGCTGCCGACGTTTGCGTGTCGTGAATGTATGGATTTTTTAAAAATCTTTGCCAGTTTCATGTAATAATGTGTGAATTACTTTATGCTATGCTAATGTTGCTGTGTCTGTTGCTGAGTCTCCTCAGCTGCGAGAGGATGTCCAAGAGGCCCTTGTGTAGCCAGGATGTATCAGCTGGTCACTCTGGAAAGAAAACCATCAATGGAGGTTCAGAGCTTGTGCTTAGGTTCCCTTGGCATCATTAGGCATCCATTGTGGTTGAGCATCGGTTAAGCAGCCATTATGGACAGCGAGCATTTTGGATGTGCTCATCTGTTTCTGCAGCTGTTCTCCATCCACAGTGTTCCATCAAAGTTTCCTGGGCCTCCTCCTTCTCCTCTTCCTCCTCCTCCTCCTACAATATATTAATAACTCAGAGCACAGTGTTGATTCTAGCAGAGCCGTCTTTGTTTTCAATTACCACCGTGGCACAGCGAGGATGAACCTCTAAAAGGCAGCTCTCTGTATTATGCATGTAATTTACCTCAGTCTTCAAACCAGCGTGAAGGGGGAGCGCTCGACATGTCCCAGAGCTTTGTCAGAACATCAGTGGATGGCACGCCGTGTGCTGGCTTCGGATGCGCGTCGCTCCTCCGCCGCCAAGACGCTGATTAATCTTCTACAAACGAACCATCTAAATCAGCGGGTGCTCGACGCACCCTTCCTGCACCCGCAGCCCCCACCGACTGTTTGGGAGGCAGCCCTTGTTACCAGGTTCTGGTCCAAGGAGCACGGGTGTTCATTCTTGTTTTATTGCCGTGTTTATCCAGCCTTCAAATGAACATAGGGAGCGGGGCTAAACTTGTTATACAATGTGCATTTCACGCCAAACTCGGTTTTCCACATGGAGAAAACCTATGCAAGCAAAGCCGTTCGGATAGGTTGAGGTGCGCGCTTTTGTAATGCTGCACCTCCTTGGTTTACTTGTTGATTTTGGCAGATTTCGCTTCTGAAAAGGGTTAGAGCCAGTTCTGGGAGAGCAGACGCAGACTTGAGTTCCCTGTTTGCAAAGCAGCCATGAAAGTAGAAAAGGGGGGGAAATAACAAATGTTTACAGTAGTAGAAAACTACATTTGCGTTGTGCAAAGTAAATAGTTTCAACAAAGGTAAATGCAAAGCATGTTTTGTTGACAACAATGTTCATTCACTGAAATATGAAGAATAACAATAAAGGCATTCCAAAACAACTCTTTTCCTCCCACCTCTACAACTGTGGCCCACAGCGGATTCCAAGTCTCATTTAGCCAGGCCTCTTCTAACCGTGGCAGGGCCTGGGTTCGAGCAGGCCTTCGCATCTTGACCCAGAAGCCCTCAGCACGCCAACAAACATTACTACCCAACATCTAGAGCCAGTCCGCTGCCGTGCCTTCCTGGCAGGAGGCCGATGCATGTTTAAAGGACTGCTTTCATATCGCTTCCGAAAAGCCTGAGATGAAAAGATGGGGGAATCTAAAGAAATACATTCACAGTAAAGTTGCCCCGCCCCTTCCAGCAGAACACAGTACTTCATGTTTTTTGTAAACTATTATTTTGACAAGATGTCACTTCAATTTGTACATTAACTATATGGGAAAATATAGCACAACAGTGTGAAAACGGCATGGTTATCTTTATCTGAACCCTTAGGCTATTGTCATAAAGCAGTGGAATACTAAGAAGGGTGAGCTAATTCAGTTGTCAGCTGCCTTATAAAATAGTGCACAAGTGCCATTTTCACTGATGTAGACGATAGGGAAACATATAGGTTCACTGGTGGTTAAGTGTGTGCAGAGCACAACAAATTGGCGGTTCTGGTGTTTTATGTAAATTTTGAACACGACCGCTTCTCTCACACAGAATCCTGACTGCGCTAACTCCATCGGGGCATAGCTTTCATTCCTGTGTCTTCAGACAGAAGGTCTCGGGGGGAGACTGAGCCAGGGGCGGGGGGGGGGGGGCAGCTACACTGTCACTCAGTGGGGGGACACAGGTTGGCTGAGAGACCTCAGGTACATCTCTGACCAGGTATGTTTGTGTCGGTCTGCTTTGGCACAAAAATTAAGCGGTAAAAGTAAAATTTCTCCCGGAACTGGTATACTGGTATCCTTTATTATTAAAGAAGGCAACAAAGATACTCAAGTGCACATAAGGCTTCAGCTACACTAAAAACACCTACACGCCAGTATCCCAGGGTAAATGGTCCCTAGAAATCACTCGAATACCACAGATTTTAGTATTTTTGAAGCTATTATGAGGACAGTTACAGTTTATGGCAGGTTTGTCAGTTAATTTTCCCCAAAATATCCCTCACTCTAAAATATCTATTTCAGTGTGATAAAGAACGATTTAAACATCAATTACCTTAACAGCAAATGGTGCTCATTAATATGCATCTCTGTGTCTATATGCAATTAGTTCTTTATTTAGTATCATACATTCCTTTTCTTTTCTTATTACTAACATTTAAGAGTCAAAGAAATGAAAACAATATAAAATGTAAAAAAACAGTACGGTTACTGTAATGAAGTGTTGCTGGGGGACTTACTGACTGAGCAGAAGTGAATGAAATGAGGAAAGAGCAAACTGAGTTTAAACCCAGGTCACACGAGGAAAAGACTGAGAACACAGACGCCAGATGCACTGCTGTTTGCTTTTGCGCTCGTGCCGATTTCCAACATTTCCCTGACGTGGTTCGGATTTGCTCCGATAGCACTGGTCTCACTTACCGAGCCTGGTCTTAATACATACCGCTCAGTATATCAGGAATTCAGAAACCAGGAGCTCAAATACCAGAGTATCGGTGTACGCTGATGAAATTCCTTAGCCAGGCAAAATGTATAAAAAGTATATTAAGGGCAGCCCACAGATGGCAAAGTTCTGAAAGGACACTATGTTTGAATACCTAACCCGGCATACTTTCACACCACAAGAAACAGCCCTTCTTCATTAACTGAAAGAGATATGCACTGAAATTGGTTTCCTTCATTTCCTTTATATAGTATGAGTGTTCGTGTATCGTGTAGTGTTTTTTTTTATATTGATATTGCATTGCCTTCTCCAATGTTCAGGGTTTTTAAATCATGTTGCCTTTGATATGTTCTTCACAGAAACTTTTGATCAGTTCTAATTTCCTTAACTGCAAACTATCCCCACTTGTCTTCTTTAGTCTTTTTAATGTTTGTCATGACATGACTTTGGCTTTTTTTCTTTCCTTTAAGAACATGGTAAAACGCTCCACACGATCAGGCCACTGTAATTTTAACCAGTCTGTACAGTCTGCATCAAAGCAAACTATACGCCGTGTATGGCTTATAGCGCCGTGTCTTTCGTGAGTCTCGCTGTGATTCCCGGCGATTCTTAACAATGTCGATGTTAAAGACCTGCAACATGGATTATTCTTCACTTGTAAGCTTCAGGTTAATCGCGGCTAGCATTTCAAGAAATTCTTAGCGAGAGCACCAGACAGAAAGGTAAAAAGGGAGTCTGGGTACAGTTATGTCTGACTCCTTCTAGCTCCCTTGGGCCTCCTCAGTAAGGAGCAAGAGAAACCCTTGAGGAGCCATTTCAATCCTAAGGGTGTAAGTTAAGTAACTTGTCATGTGTTCAAGGTGCCTTTTGCACAATACTTACACTCAGATGATCCCAAAGTTAAAATAAACATATTTTTTTTAGATAGCTACTTCAGCTGAGAACTAAACTTTTCAGACTTTTAAAAAAATTTCTGCTTTTCAATTGTAAAGGTCTTTTGACCATTCGTACAGTTTAAATCCTGCAGTTTATCCTGAGAATTACACCCTGAAAGTCTTTCAAATCTTGCAATTAATTCAAAGTGTACCTTTCCTTGGAGTCTGAGATGCTCACAGCAAGGAGGAGCTTCATCCAAATGTCAGAGCAGCTCCTCCACGTTAACATCTGTGCAGGTGTGTGTGTGTGTGTGTGTGTGTGTGTGTGTGTGTGTGTGTGTGTCTTCAAAACTTCTCAACAGCAGAAGCTGCAACACAAAATAACACACAGCGAGGTCCTCAGTCACAAACATGGAAGTGGGACGTATGTGGCAACACCATCCTCAAGACCTCCACAGACACATATGGCACTTCAGAAAATATCACTTCTTACTTCCACTTCCAAGTGACAAAGTCTTATTTGTTTCATCTCACAGCACCTTAAGAGCAAACTAGTTGGTTGCTTAGTCACATCGGTGTTGTCTGAATACTCCTACTTTTAGATATTTGTTCCTCACATTTTCTGCAAGTCGGCCATTTGAGCCAAACGTATGACTGTTCGACACCGTCATAAAACCCGTTTAACACCTTGCTGTTTGCACACTGAAATAGCCTGACGCTGAGCTCAAGAAGGAAAATTAATTCGCTCTTCCACTCAAGCTCCTTCAAGTATTGAGCGATTTGAAAAAAGGTAAATTGCTATGTATGTCATCATGTATTGCATACGTTTCTGTCGCCACAGGTGAGATGAAGTCCCTAGAAAATGATGCTCCTTGTTATCAAATCCATTCGATACCCCAGTGCATCTTTTTGACATGAATCATTTGCAGAAAATAAAACGCAGCTAAATTACAATGTATGTCATCACATATTATTAACCAACTTTAGATACATAGCCTGTTTTTTTTATTATTATTATTTTTTGACTAGTTATATTCCCCAGGGATTAAAATGGTCAGAGGCTGATTTGGATGTTTTACTTTTTGTACATCACTGTGCTCGCAAGTTATTTTTTTCCCCTCTCATTTTGGCTGTCACAGCAACAGACTCACATCAGCAATACTGTAAATTTACACCTTTTGACAGAGCCCTGAATTTTACATACTTGTTCCTGTTCTGCTGATACAGCTGAAGGGCAAAGAAGAGCTATTTCAATATATTAGCGGTGCAATTTTTACAAAAATAAGCTATGAAAAAATGCCTGAGTATATATCTAAATATATATATATATATATATATGACTGACTTGAAACTCTTGTATTTAAATGGAGTTTTATTTAATCTTTTGATAAACCCTGCAGTCATCACAACCCCTCAACTCATTGGCTTTTTGAGGGATGGTCGAAGGTGTGAAGTTAATACTTCACTACATTTACAGCACAACATCAGACCATTTGCGTGCCTCACATCTGCATTTTGACGCACCAACCCGGCCGCCGCCGATCCGACCTATCGCTGCGGGGCCTACAGTGCTGGAGGTGGAAACTGAAAGTGGTCGTTCTCCTCTTGCTGCAGGGTCCACGCTAAATAAACGCCCGCTGCAGTCTTCTGACCGAGCGCTGCCGACACGCATCCGGGTAAAGGAGCTGCCGCAGAGCGCTGGGCGAAGGAAGCTGGTCTGCACCAAGCAAAAGGAGGTTGAAAGGCTAAAAAGGAGCCCTAGGCCATGTGTTTGACCATATTGCCACATCCTGCAAATGCGACGCAGAGCCAACGCCTGACTGACCTCTGTGAAACAGATGAGCAGCAGGAACTCAGAGGTCTCAGTCGCACTCAACTGAGTCGTCAGAATATTTCACCATCCCATGGGCCCTGGTTCCTTATTAACCATCCATCTGCCCAACCATCCATCCATCTTTGTTAAGCACTTAATCCTGGTCGGGATCTCGGAATCATCGGGCTCCAGGCTACGAAACTACACCCTGGTCGGGACGCCAGTCCATCACAAGTTATATCTAAGGCCGGTCGTCTTCCTGCGTCTTGTTTGTATGGCACCTATATTGATGAGACGCATTTCAATTTTGTTTTTCAAAGCATACAAATAAAAAGAAAACTAACGCACATGGGCTCGTTCCCAAACCCCTATGTCTGCAGTCAAATTTTATTTACACCTTTACTCACGCTGCCTCCCTGTCAGCAGTTCACCTGAAGAAAGGAAGGCGGAAGTTTGAAAAAGGGAAGGAACGCAAAAGTTTCCCAAACGCCATTAACAGGGGGTCCAAACGTGCGCCGTGACGGACGGCGTGGGAGTGAACGCGCGCCGATCCTCGCGGCCGCCGACAGCGCTTACTGCCCCCTAGTGGCAGCAGGTGTGCGCACCGCAGCCGCTAATTACACCCGCGCTTCGTTCGTTAATTTGCGGGCGGCGACACGCGAGGCTCCTGCGGAACCGACCCTCCTGTACACGATTCGGACCCGCGGGCGCCTTCGGTTCTGCTGAGGTGGCAAAGCGGATGAGAGAAATGTTTATCAGCAGTTTCGCTGCAGTTCTTCGGGAGAGAACCCAGTTACCCCCGTTTAGTCGACCCAAACCGTCCAGATGCGGGTTCTGGTCTTGTGCTGCTGCGGCTCCGCGGCCTCCGCGGCCACCTGAAAGAGGGTTTATTGGTGGTGCAACAGCGGCACCTGGTGGAGAGGAGCGCAGCGCCGTGATCTAGTTCGAGCGGCGGCGGCATAAACGATCATTCAAACGTTACAATTGTTATTTTATTAATTAAACTGCAACGAAGAGCTGGTAATATTAATGACTAGTTACTATAGTACTATAGTTTATGCTTAATTGTTATTCTTTGATTTTTTTTGTAGACCTTATGTATAAAATATTAGTGTGAATCACAAGTTTGTAATATTTCTCACTTGCAGAACAAATTGCATAAGGATCTTTTATCTTTAAAATGCATTTTACTATGCGTCAGTAAAATGCCGTTTTTATGAGGCTCAGTAAACTGTATTTTAAAAATATTAAAAGATTCTTCCATGCTGCAGCGATAAGATTATCCATTATATTCTTAAACCTGAATTCACCAGGGTTTTCTTTTACTATTTTATTATTATATTCTTTGTTGTTATCATATCAATCAATATTTCTTACTTGTGTAGGAATTAGTTTGACTGCATTTTTTTTTAAGATTAATGCATCCGTCAAGGTTTTTGTCAATGTCTGGGACAAGGAGTAAATGTACTGGTTAAGAAAATGTGACCTGAAGGTTGCTGGTTTGAATCCCACTTACAATTCCGTTCCCATCGCTGCTGTAGTATCCTGAAGCAAAATGTGTATAACCAATTGCCCCAGTAAAATATCCAGCTGTACAACAAGGTGAAATTGCTCTGGGGACAAGTCACCTAAATGTAAATATACATGTCTTTTAAAAATGTGCAATTTCCATGCTGGCACAACATAATTATAGGAAAACAAGTATATCTGTATTAAAGTAACTACTTGACTACTACATTTTTTTAAAGCCTTTTTAATTACAAGTAAAATCTTTAGTTCAGCCTCAAAAGTAATTGTCATCTTTGTCCACAATTTCACATGCAAGATGGAAAATATGCTGTGCAATTATTCAACATTTATTTATATAATACGAATTTCACGTCTTTTTTTGGCTATATACAACTAATTATTATTATGATACTATATTAGTTTATATGGACAGTCGTAATGTTGATAATGTGGGAGCTATTTGTTCCCCGTTTCTACTAAAAGTGCAAAAAAGGTAACCAGGTGCACCAAAACTTAGACGGTTGTACGGAAGACAACCCCAGAGCAAGAGAATCCAGTTGCACCACAATTGTAGGACAAAGCCGACCCAGGGTCAGATCACAGAGCCGCGTGGCTGCTTGGTGATCTTACCCAACTAGCTTGGAGGAGAAACAACAGAAATATTTCCCCTATGAACATATGAGGTCTTGAGAGACTAATTAAGTTCAGGCCAAAGAGCAGAAACGCAGAAACCAGCACTGGGCCTTCTCCTGTGTTAAGTCTTTGGAAAGAACAAAAAGTATACACATACTAGTAATGCACATTTTATTCTGAACTTCATATGCTTTTTATTTCTGAAATTGTTTTATAAAAAAAAAACAATAATGCACACAAATACAAAGCCTAGAGAATAATGAATTGCTTAAATTTTTACTCTGCCGTTTTTTTAAATTCCTGAACTTTTTAAAAAGTGCTGGAATAATAAAAGAAATATTTCAATATATAATCAAATTACCCAAATTAATTCCAGTGAAAATGCATTAATTCCAGTTAAAGGTCTGAATGTTACATTTATATTAAAGTTTCCCCGCATTATCTGTCAGAGTAGAAAGATCGGTGAATTCAATTTTTCTCTCTCTAAATTTATCGAGAAATATCCAGGAATCGTGTGTTTGTGAATAGGAAGGAACAGTAGCCAGTGAAAGCGAGCGGCTGAAAAACAGCCTGAATAAGCAGGTGCACCTGTTTAAAAAGAAGATTTGAGAAAGTTTTAGGTCAGATTGCACTTGTGTAGCACAAAATCAGAGGACTTTCTATGAGCCCACAGTCAGTAAACTGAATTTTTCCTGTTAAAACACACACAAGACACAGAGGTTTGGTCAAGTAACTGCTTTTAAAAACACTCGTGAACCCCGACTCCTGCATTAAATTCCTTTCAACAAAGTATTTATTTTCAATCACTCTGATTGTAATAATCCAATAGCATGAATTGGTCAAATATTTTAAGTATAATAGTAATAATAAGAAGAAAAAGTAACAATTATTGATACAGGATAGATGAATAATACACCACCATTGCAGCATATAAATGTTTTCCCCAAAAACTTGAAATTTCTTCAAGCGTCACTTACTCCGATTTACTAGGGTTTTAACATATTGTCTCTGCTTTTCAAATAATAACAGCAGACGGAAAGGAATACAGAATAATGTCCAGATGAACGGCATACATTACATCATTGCCCTTCTGAAAGTTTCCCTAAGTTCACAGCAAAACTCTTCCATGTACCAGTTAAGCACATACTACACCAAATGAGGGATTTCTTTTCGGGTCCATTTTGATCATTCGTGAGCTACTATTTTGTTGAGTTTCATCATTAAAGCCATCTTGCACTAACATAATACATCAAAACTTCCCCATAAAAAAAAAACTGTTACATGAGCCTCTTTGAAACAAGGTGCAAGGAATATTTTTGCAGTGAAGACCAATAAACTTTATGTCACATATCTACCAAACACTAACTGTAGTTCTTCACTCCACGTGGGGACTGATGTTTCATAAGGAGCTCATAAGTAACTCGGTACCGACGTGGGCTAACAGTCTTATTAAACACGCTCAGCTTTTCCTTCCCCAGCCAGCATATTTGTATAAGCTGGTCACATTTGCATGGCTGGAGTCAGAAATACAGGTGGAGTCTCCAAGGAAGCAGGTCTGCAACCTTTAAACATGAGGTTACATGTACAAATGTGCAGGATGTGCTGAGCCCCTTGGGTGCCATTGTTATGCTACCTGACAAACATGGTGACCAAGCTTCACCCCCCCCTCCCGGCAGCCCACCTTGCACGGGTCACCTGGGATCGACACGAACAAAGCGCTCGGGTCCCGACCTACAGGGAGGCACTTTTCCGAAACACCTCACAGCAGCCAGAATAATAAACACACTTCAGACTGATTGGGGGAAACAATGCAGCGGCACCGATGTGAAGGAGGAGCGCCACGGAAAATTGAAGAACAAAAAGGAAGAAGCAGGGTTTCCAGACAACTAATGCCGAGGCAGACCTAAGCAGTTCCCCAGCAGACAATGCGATGATGTTTGTCCAAACATTCGTAAGACTAGAAAAAAAGGAATTAAATGAATTCTGGGATTCCAGTACCAGAGGGCTGTCAGTCAGGAATCCATCCATCTAACTAATTGGCTTCTTACCCTCTTTCCATCAGGTTTTTTTCTTAACTGGTTGCCTCTGGCTAAAAATGCAAATGATGAGAAAAGGAGCCGTCTAGAAAAAAAAGAGGAGAAAATGCAGCTTTACTTAATTATGTGTCTGAGTCAGGACCAACCGACGCTGGCCCACACAGTGGAGTTATGCTAAACAGCAAAGCATCATGGGAATTGGAGTGACAGCTCATTTTCCTCCTGCAATTTCATATGAAAGGCGCAGCAGAAACATAGGTTTTTTTCCCACACTCCCTCTGAACACCTTGGTGAGAGCTCTGGGGAGCACGGTGCCAAACCTGTCATCGGCAGAGACACGGTCTGTTTGGCTCCACTGTGACAGGGCTTGTTGACAAACGCCAGCAGTCATCTCGCTATCCTGGGAAATATCTGCCATGATTTTGTCAGCAGACTGACAGAAGCTGTTAATGTCTGAAATCCTAACAGTGACAGAATCCCGTCTTCTTGACAGTATTTGACACACTGGTCTCAATTCATATATATAATATTTTTCCCATTTTCCTCGCTGAAAAATTAACAGTTATTCAATTTCACTGGCTTCCCCATTACAGGAGCTGCAGTGATTTTTCTTTAATGAGAATTGTGCCCACTCTCTATTTAAAGCACAATAAACTGACACTCTGTGTAGAGCACATTATTTATTCAAGGATCTTCTTCATTCCAGTGCTGATCAATAAACTTGACAAATTAGAGGGAAAAAATACCAAACAGGAGCAATTAATTTATTCCCTTTCTGGTTCCCAAGCATGTTACAAGAATACGAGCATCAACAGACACTATTAAAGTTTGAATGTCTTACAAATTGCCAGTGATTCCTAAGAGCATTCATTTTAATATCACACCAAGTGACTACTTAGCTATCTTTTGCTTACGATGCGAGGAGCATTTAAATAAATACATGTCAAAGGACAAAACCGTAAATACTATGATTTTTTTATTGAAAAGTTTGCTTTATGTCTACCATATTTCTAAAAAATACTACTTCATAATTTTAAAAAAAACCACTGACGTCACAGCAATAATACCACAGCAATCCGCTAAATGAATGATTTCAATAACGTGAAAAAGCCACAAAAAAAAAAAAAAAAATTGCACCAGATTTATTCTGCATCAAATGTGGATTTTTAAAGTGTGACAGTTCTTTAAAAAGAAAAAATTATATAACATATTACATAACAAGACAAAGTTCTTTTCGCCACAACTTCCTTGTCGTGGCAACCTATACGAGTAGTTGTTAAATGTTAACCTACACATTTTTTTTGTTTTACACATTTTTTTAGCTGTTCATTAAAGCAGTTCAAGGCCCAGTTGGTTTGTAAATGGCATTGACTTAATTTTAGATTTCAGTGTTGACAGCATTACACTGAACACCAGTGTACAGCGTGTGTCACACAATTGTGCCTCTGGCTCTTCATTTATCCACCCATCCAGGGTCCTATTCCCACTAATATTTAAATTTTCATTTAACATTTCTATTTCCATTTGCTGGTTGTTTCTCTTTGCTACTGTGTGTTTACAGTGAGACAGCTCTGTGAGGATGGCTGGTAAAGACACTGGAAAGTTCCGGATTATCAGTAGTTCTTTGGGTCGTATTCTGCTGATACCACTGAGTGCAACCTACTGTTACTGCAAACCTGCCCAGCCAGCAAGCCCTACATGAGCTACTACCGACATTTCATTGTCGGTCTTCATGTAAAAATACATTAATATAACTAATCATCTTTCAAATGTTTTCTACTTAACACAGAAAGTAACAACTGCAACATGTCTTATATGTGCATAATAGCATACATGTAGTACACAAAAAATAGAAATGTGGGAAACTAATGCTTTATAATATGTACTTAAAGTAGGTAGCTGGCAGATCCTTCCATTCATCCATAATCTTTATCCCGAGCAGGGTCGTGGGGGTCTGGACCCTATCCTGCGATTCCAGGGTTCTAAACCATGAAACATCCCCCAAATGGAATGGAAGTAGCTGAGGTAAGCATGACATATGGAAAACATTTCACATAAGGTCTCTCTTCATATGCACCCTATATTTAGTGTTTACACATTTTATTTGAAAAGATGACTTCAGACTTTTGGCCTCCAAGGTATACAAAATAAGTGTGTAATTTTTAGAACTAGGTGAAAATTTGACATACCAGCCTTTCCAATGGCAGAGGATGCTTACATGCCAGAGAGAACCATCTCAGCCTTGATGCAGTCCTGCAGAAAAGAAGAAAATATATAATCGGTGAGAAGAATTTGTTCCAAAGAGACACACTGCCTCGAAAGTGACTAAGGAGCCAAACAGGAGAGACAAACAGAATTACAAGGTGACAAGTTCACAGCAGTTTTGAGACAACTCCAGAAGTGTAGGTCTTTGAGGCAGGGAACACAAAAAACAGGCAAACTTGACATACAAAGCTGGGTTCCAACCCAGGCCTGAACTCACAGCTGAAGACTGTGGTGCCAACATCACCCAGTATGTAGAATTGATTTTGTGTGTTTTTTTTGTCATCTCATACTGTTGAGTCTGCCATAACTCCAACTCACCATCTTTCCGACAAGCTATTTGACGACTTTCTTTAGACACTGCAGGCATCTGTCAGGGCTACAGGAGATGCTGTGATATGGATCCCTCCACCAGGACCAGTTCCCTTGTTGCAAATTGCTAGCCATGTTCCACCCAAGCAAAACCACAATATCATTATATTTCTGATATTTTCTTATGTGTGTAATGCTGGCATACACTCCCTTTCAACAGGAGCCTTTAGCTCAGTTGCACATCTCTGGCTGCATCATTGGCCTTATCATGCACAGCAACACACTCCCATTTAGCAATACACATTCATTTTATACATTTATCTGACAGTCTTTTCTGGGAGACCGACATTATTTATTTGCTTAGCAGATGATTAGTTACATACCCTTGGCCATATCAAAGGGTGGCAACCTTGGGAAAATAAAAGGAGGATACCTGGATGTGAAGCTCATACTTTATACATGCAAGTTCTCCTGGTATTTGAGGGACAGCATTTTCATAAACACAAATGACTGGTCCTATACAGGACAACAGAATTTCTGCTTCAAAGCAGATCAAGTCCAGTTGTAATTGATACCGCTGTAAAAACTGTCATTATGTCTAGTTCTACAACTCATGCAGCATAAGGAAAACAAAAAAAAAACTGATGTCTCCGTCATACTATAGCATCTCCGGTGTGTGGCACAGACACCCCAACAAGTTTTTTAGCACTCAGAAGAATATTATCTCCATCCTCCCTTAGTTTTATGAATGAATAGTTCCTTTGAAGAAGAAAGTAAACAAATGTCAGACTCTAAATACTCTGGCTGTTACAACACTTACTGTTAAACTGTCACCCAAATGGTGCTATTAGGTTAGTGGCAGGAAAAAAAAAAAACAAAAAATAAATAAATAAAACAAAAAGGAGAATCAAAACCGTTAAGCGGAGATGTCACCCGCAGCCCATACACAAGTCCTCACCTTCGGTTATCAAATTGGCAATTCCGGGCGGAGAGATGAGAGAAGGGGAGCCCGCTGCTTTCATGCCGCATGTTTGAACAGGTGTAGGATCGGACCTGCAGCCTGCGAGAGGCGTGTAGGAGGACCAGATGAAAGCGCCCCTTGTCCTCGGCTCGCTGTGATTGAGTTGGGAATGAAGCGGATACGAGATGACAGCAGCTGCTACATTCGCCAGTCGAGTGCTATGAAAGGCACAGGCCTGATCAAAGGCGGCTCCCTTTCGCAGGAGAGCTGCTTTATTTCCTCCTTTCTCAATGGGGGTACGAGCATCTCCAGGCTGAGTAAAACAAAATCATTTTCTACATACTGTCACTGTTTACCTTTCGGTTTCTTTTCTTTTTTTTTTACCCCCACCATCAAAACATCCATCCTTATTGGTTTCCAGGTGTAAACATGCAGGTATCTTTCACTTGGAGACTCTTCCCAATTTGTCTGCTGTCACATCGCAATGTCGAATTGTATTCGAAATGCAGTATAAACATTTGCACCACACGTCTGGCTCCTCGGTTGCACTGCTCACTGATTTCCTTTTCAAAATGTCCTACAGGTGCACTTTGGAAAGAGGTTCTCTCATACCCAGCTAACACCAGTGACTGAAAAATATCTCCTCTTTCTATTTAGCCTTTAATTCAAAAAAAAAAAAAATCCTCAGACCATTTCTGTTCACACCCACATAAAAGTTGCCATCTTAGCCACATTACAACTAGAGTTTTATTCATAGATTTGCCTTGTATTTGTTTGATGTCCGTTTTAATCGATAGAATCTACTATTTATATATATGGGACAAAACACAACCAAAGTATTAACCTTTGCTTGCTGCAACTTGATTTACATGATTTTCTATGAAACCCATGGCAGAAATGGTTCTCCTTTCTCTAGTGTGCATTTAAAATTCCACTTGGGTGATAGCATTTAATCTGACTTTATAGTGGTGCTTTTTATCCTATCTATCTGTTTTAACTGTATGTTAAGTTTAAATTTCTACCCTTGTACTCTAGTGCAGCAAGCAGTATTGCAGACTGAAAAAAGCACCTAAAACACTTTAGCCGTATTTGGAATTGTGCACAATCAATATACGCAGGTAATTCAAATAAAATACATAACAGTTTAAGTAATGAAATTCCCCTCAGGGTGTTAATAGATTGCAATTCTAGGTTATTTTCTCAAACCAACAGAATTTCAAGATTCTCTTTTCAATAGCAACAGTTTTGGTGTGGGGGGGACTAAATTGATCTCACTTGAGCAAAATGTGAATAACAGAACCTGGAAAGTCTGAGAGATGAATAAAATGGAGACGCGCAAGATGCTTTAAGTCTCATATGAAAGCACTTGGGAGAACAGGCAAATGTAAATGCAAAGAGCGTTTCAGTCCATTGGCACCGTTTGTACTTTGCTTCAGTAGCATTCAAAAGCTGGCATCTACAAACTGGGAGAATAAAAAAATAAAACATGAATAAGCGAGCCTGGTATCTGCTGTTTCTCCACTGGGTAAAAATGCCATAAACATTACACTTCAACAGTGAATTTTCACTCTGGAATTACACCTGATCTGGTCAGGTGCAAGATTCTGTACCAGAATGACTGCAAGCTAAATTTAAAATGAAATTATAAAATTTACACCAGAAAAAACAGACGAATCCAGCAACCTGCAGGGAAAAGACGTTTTGAATCTGTGTGGTTTCTACTTATCTATACAACATTATGCAGGAACTAGAAAGTGTCGTATTTCTCAGATTCATATATTCTTTAGCACGATTCAGAACTTATTTAACATTTGTTCTGCCTTGTCACTATTATGCAAGGCTTTGTAGATTGTTACAGGAGTCGCGGTGGGAAAAATTAGTAAAGCAACACATCAAATTATACCGATTCAATACAACTCCAACCTATGCTACCACTTTCACCTTACACTGGTATATAACAACATCTTCAAGAGATTGTTTAAATACAAATGACAGCAGCTTATAAACAAGAAAACTAAAACAAAAAACTTGTCAGATTCAACATGCTCACAAATCTTTCTTAAAAACAGTTAAAGATCAGAACAAACCAATGGTGACATTTAACAGTCTGATCTTATGTATAACTTTGATGAAAACATTGGCTGCTGTGTAAATGCTTCTTAAAAATATATGGGTCAAAATGCAGGGGTTGTGAGAAGTACACTCATAACTCAAACGTTCACAAGTTATAAAGGAAAACACTAAACCTGCAAAAAAAAAAAAAACCCTGAAAGGAAATATGCACTACGTTTGGGAGAGTAACAACAGAATATAACAGGGGGGTTTAAACAGTCCTTTATCAGATTTATACATAAAGTTGTTGACTAGCATCTAGTAACATAGCTGTTAAAAGACTCATATGGTCTCATATGTCTTGTAATATTTTGAATAATTAGACTTTTTTTAGTCGACATCACTGTGACTCGACAGACAAATATTTTTATATACGTTTCCTTTCTCTTTGGCAGTCCTACTTTCTCCAGCTTTAAAAGTGAATTCTGTCTTTCCTCATCTTGGACTGAAGGGATATGCAACTCCTTGCCTCCTCACCTCCCTCGCTTGCTCACTTTCAGTGCTCCTCACTTCCTGGTTGGGAGCACACAGCTGACATCAACCATTAAATAAAGCTCTTCAATCCTTTCAGCTAAAATCTCCATTGGAAATGATTCCAGCTCTGCCAGAGAGATCCCATTAGTGCACATTTAGTCACCTCCCACTTAAGAAGCAGATATCAATTGGATGACAGCCCGTTTGGTGTGACTGAGGTTGTAAAAAGGCTTCATGAATGCAATAAATATTTCATAAGTTCATTGACTTACACATACTGACTTTTATGACTTTAAGGCACTGGTTGTGCAGATAACCCAGATAAGGGTAGGCAACTCTGGTTCTGTAGAAAGTCTGCATCACACTGCACTCTGACCCATAAGTACCTCATTTCTTAACTTAATGAAAGTGGTCAAGTGATCAGCAACATTCTGCTTAAATGGGGGCAGCAGGCAGCACAGCAGCTAAGGACAACCTATAACAAGTCCCAGTAGGTATTTAAAATTTATACAACTAGTATATTCACTCTAGGAGAATAACTAGTCACCAGGGATAAAGCACTGGCCAAGTCATATAATGGATACATGCCCCAAATATTACACTAAAATAATACTTGTTGCACATTTTTAAAGTGTGACTATCCAATTTGTTTCAGCTTTAATAGGGAATACTGAAAATACAGAAATCTTATCCTGTGATATTAAAACATGCAGCAGGTCACTTAAAGGTCCCTAAGAACATGTTAGATTCATAGACTTTGCAGACTGATGTACAAGAATACAAGATGGGCAGTTAAATATGACTGGACACTAATTAATAATATAATTACCAAAATTAAAGGAATAGAAGTGTGTGTAAAACATCTAACCTATTCATAAAGCTATATTAAAAGAAGAGAGATTAATCTAACACATTCAATCATCAAGTTTTATTGATACAATATGGTGTGTTGATGACAACGAGTTACCTTTAACTTGACAAATGTTTATTTTTGCCTAACTCAGGGTTATTTGTTAGAGCTTAGTTGAAAATCCATTTTTACAAGCATGCTGACCATTTGGGCTCTAACATGTTGTGAACTCTCATCGAGAAAAAGCTTCTGCATGTTATGAACTACCAAACCTTCATGACAACCTCAAAATGCTACAAATGTCATACAGTAGCATCACAGCACTGGCTTCTCACAGCAATTCATTGTGTCAAGGCAATATGGTGTGACTATTTACACTGATCATTCTTCAGAGATAAACAGCAGGTCTTCATCACAGACGTCTAGTGTCAGTGGGGATATGCTTCGATAAGCATGGCATGACCCTGTCAATAAAAACAGTAATAATTAGTTGGCACAACACACAATGACACCTTAAGATGTTACAAAGATTAAAAGTTGTTTTCTATTTAACTGCATTTTTCCACTCATCCAAAGCCAACATGATGTGTGTTTACCCACTGAAGAGAAAATTACAATAAAGAGTTCCCAAACAGAATGTGAAGAGTGAGAGAGCTTTAACTCTCTTCCACAGTGTCTGGTGTTTCTGACAGCATAAATGAGAATATGTGTAAATTTACCACGGGCAAGAAAGTAATGCTGAAAGTAGTGAAAATAATGTTGTGTGTTATTTTGGGCAACAAACAGGTACAGAAGTAGGATGTAGAGACAATGCTTTTTCAGCAACTTTTTATTAATTTTAATGCAGATCAAAATTAAGTATAAACACTATTATTTAATGTAGCTGTGTACTTTGTTTCAAGAAAATAAGCCCCAGATGAAGAGAGACACCTGTATTATTAGCATTACACTTATTGTGAATTGTGTTAAAAGCAAAAAACAAAATGAGTTATGAAAAACCCTCTGTGCCCAGTTGTGATCATGAACTGAGGAGCAAGGATGCCCCCAAACCATTAAATTAAAAAAAAAAAAAAAATTAAAAAATTTTAACACAATGTATCCATAACACCACCCCTTATATTTAATGTATTAATGTATTTAAATTTAATTAAATTATTTGAGCACTACAAGATGACCACAGACTGAGTGCAAAATACTACTTTATAATAACAAAAATATGGAATACAAGGGTTGTTCAAAAAATAGTATTTCACTCCAATCTCAGAACTAAAAAAAAAAAATGTTTTTTTTTTTTAATTAACCCTCAAAAAAAATCATGATTGCTCTACACCATTACTTGCATATAAAGCTGCAAAAATATTTCATAGCAAAATATCAAGGGGTCAGACACGTTACCTGTCCTCCAGCAGCACAGGCAGCCACCAGTCCATACTGGCCTCCCTCCTTCTGCAGCCTGTGAGCCACAGTAGTCACAAGTCGGGCACCAGTGGCACCAAATGGGTGTCCCAGAGACAGGGAACCACCCCACAGATTGAACTTCTCCATGGGTGGCATTCCCACCTGGGCAATGGGTGGAAATCGCTGTTAGTAGGGGAAAAAAAAAAGCAACACAAGACCATACAGTTTCACCATATTTTGCATGAAACTGTTAAAATTACTGAGTTTAACTACAAAGTGGGTACTTTGGAAATGATGTGTGAAGAAGACTCTCTACAAAGATGAAGTGCAGTGCATATGATAGATGATCACACTTCTCTCCAAATACAGGACAACTATTTATATTTCAATTAATATTACCTTAGATTTCCTTCCCATGTATGTTTGTGCAAACCAATCAGAATCCATGGCCTTCATGTTGGCCAAGATCTGCCCCTAAAATGAGAACCGAGTTATTTCAAAAATGCATCAATTGTGAAAAATGCACATTTTCAAAAATTATGAAAAATTACGTACTGTCAAACTAAGTAAGCTATACCGCTGTGAATTCTAGTTTATGTGTAATAAAGTGTCTAGTTTTTAAAGCAATGGAAGAAAAAAATAATGCTCACTGCAAAAGCTTCGTGAAACTCAAAAACATCAATATCAGCCATTGTCATACCACTCTTTTCAAGGACCTTTGGAGTTGCATAAGTGGGTCTGAGAAGTTGAAATTTCAGGAGTTAGAGAAAAGTGAAAAGCAACCTCTTAAAATCAGCTATACAACAAAACTAGTCCATTCAAAACTATTCTGAACTCTGCACATGTAACCAAAATTTTTAATAAGATTTATTTCATTACATCAGAAACAATTTACTTCTTTGCAAACACCCATTCTATGATGGCACACAGAGCGGTAAAGATCATTATTTGTCTTTTGGTTATGGGAGTTTTCTGATTTTTGTGTCTGAAATGGCACATCATGCTCCACTTCATCATAGTTACTCACCCCAAAAGAAGCTGATCTTTTGGGTCTTGGGATACATACACAAAATCTCTGTCAACATAACAGATTATATACATTTCAGCACATATGACAGTTCAGTCAGGAACAGATTCTTTTTTAAAAGTATTGGTTATGTTGCATGTGCATAATAAGTTTCCCCACTTAATCTAAAACTACTTTGCATCATAAGCAGCTTTAATTTCTCTGCTTATGAAGGATTGTATGCATGTAGTAGACATCATTTTAAATGGAATGTCAAGGTCAAAAAACAGCAGGAAACTATGACCAGGGTTTATCAAGGTCTGAAGTTACAACTTCTAGTACAATTTGTTAAAAAATGGTAATATGACACTGTATAGTAGGTACTTTATTTACACTTGAACTGGTGGTATACAATTATTTAGCCTTTTATATCGCTGAGTAGTTTCACATTCATGAATATCATCCCACATGTGTTCTTAATGTGAAAAAAGGGGATGACTGTATACAAATGGCTGTAAATAAGGGAATAAGATGACTAGAGCAAATCAACACAAGGTCCAAACATCTGCTCACATACCTCAGATAAGCTTTAGGCTTATAGCCCATGGCCAAGGCCTTCTCTTCAGACATGATGAGAACTGCAGAGGCCCCATCCGTCTGATCACATGGACGTGTATTGAAGAAGAGAGAAGCACCACTGGCCATTAACACAGTCTTTGGCCATGATTCTATGACATGGTACTGCCCTAATACTACTACTTTTATTGTTATCATAGTGGATGTCACTGAACAGTTAAAAAAATAAATAAGCAAAAACAAACAAACAAACCAACAAATATATAAATAAATAACAGGGGCCAGTACCTGTTTGTAAAGGTAGACAGTGCAGTGAATCCAACCAATAACTCTAGCTGTCAACCATTTGGTTAAAAGTATCCTATCTTGTAACCCTCACGAAGACAAAGAGGAACAGACCCTTCATCTGCTCACCAGAAAGGAGGAGTTGGCCGCAGTGATAGTGCCGTGGGGCTTGATGAAAGCTGGCTTCAGCTTCTCCAACTGCTCTATGGAGCTTGGCCGAATCCCATTGTCCTTAGAAACTGTTCCCTTTCCTGTTTTAACGCAGAGTGTGTGTGTTCATGTATTACTGCTGGGAGGACAGCACTTCCAAACGCGTTAAATTAATGCCATTAGAAGCACTAAACAGTCCAACAGGTACAAAAGGCAAAAATATGTTATGAAGTTGAACAACTACTACTTGCTTGTAATGCTGTTAAGAGAACAAGGTACCCTATTGTTTTACTAATCATTTTTACCAATACATTTCTTTTGCTATCAAATAGAAATTGTTTGCTTACTTTTACCTTTACATTAACATTAATATTGAACTGCAGTGTTTTTTTGACCATGTTTTCCAACACTCTGTGGGTTACATCATGTCTTATAAATACGTAAGAATGTAAAATTTAGCAGAAGTACAATCCCACTGCTGAGACATGCCCACCTGGTACACTGAAGCTCATGACATCAGTGAGGAGGCCAGCATCCTGGGCTTTCTTGGCCAGCTGGTGGGAGCGGAGTGCGTACTCGTCCTGCTCCCTGCGACTCACGCCAAATGCAGCAGCGAGTCGATCAGCAGAGTGGCCCATAGTCTCGTTTGTCGAGAACTCGGCCACAGCAGGCAGCTGCCACACGGAAAGAGAGGCACCGTTATTGTGTTGGAACTCATGGTTACCTGATCTGATACTGCTCTCTACTGTTCAGCCCTTGCTTCAGCACTGTAGCCTGAGAGTCACCAATTCTTAATAGAGTACAAAAACAACAGGATTCTTCAGTTTTAAGAAATCAAACTACTGATGAGCTTAATACAATAACAGTAACATGGTCACAGGCACAGAATAAACCAGAGAAAAAATCTCATAATAGGTAACATAAGCTTCATTAAATGCAAACCACTTCACATTTAGTGTGATTATCCCAAAAATTGGCATGGATATAATTTTAGTTATATATGCAAGCATGGATGTCCTTCTTAGCAGATGTCATATCAGATGTACCGTTTTCATCTTTAACGTGCTTGGAACAAAAACAACAAGGAGCAGCACCAGGATGGGAGCCAGCTTACCTCTGGGGTGAAATGGCTGAGCCGGATCTTGCTCAGCAACGCCAGCCTCTGACCCATACTCTTGGCCTTGTTCAGTGTCAGCATGGTTTTCCTCATTTTCCGACTGTGGCGGATCGGTACGTCAGACATGAACTCCACTCCCCCGGCCACCACTGCATCACACTGCCCAGCAGCAATCAGGCCCACAGCTGCATATGTAACAGGAAGCCAAGAGCACAGAGATCATTAAGTTACAAACATCGCGCTGTGCTGCAACAAGAGCAGGTCTGTGCAAAATAAAGATGTATCAAATGGAGGAAATCACCAAGGAGTGAGTGGGACAGAAAAACCATATACCTGTGGTAATAGCTTGGTTGGAGGATATGCAGGCCATGGTGACTGTGTGGGCAGGAATCTTATCAGAGAAACCAGCACCAAGGGCTGCCTTCACAAAAGATCAGAACATCTGAAATTATAAAAGAGACCTCAGAGCAAAACAAACTATCAAAACAATCAGAACCTATGTGACAGCCACACGGGCTTGAAACAATATGAACAAAACAAAATGTGTACATCAAAGACTTTAACCATTCAAATTATAAAACCACATTATTAATAATCATACAGGAATCGGGAATAAAGTAAAGGACTACATCCTATTTCATGGCAAAGTATACTGTGCGAGTTTTAAAATGGTTTTCTTTTACACAATCCCCAAACCTTGAAACTGACAATATGTAATTTGATAAGCAAGTGGAAAGGTACCTCTCTGGCAACATTACTCGTTTTTACTTCCTGAATCACTGTACCATACACAATGTAATCAACAACGCCTTTGGGAAGAGAAGTCCTGTTTAGGAGACCCCTACGGCAAAAAGTAATGAGAATAACAATAATAATAAACATAATTCACATTTGAAAGAAACAGTGCACTGCAGTCTATATTAAACTGTAAATGAATCGGGTTCAAATTAAATGTACACATTTCCATGCATAAGGTCACCTATAAAAATGAATGGTGAAAGAAATGATACTTACAACAATGCATTTCTTGCCAAGTCATGAGGCATTAAGTCGGTGTATCTAATAAACACATTTCATAGCAGTAATTAAAACTCTCTCTAGCAATGTGTCGACAAAATATGCAGTTACATCCTGTATTAATGCAGCAAGGTGAGAACTGAACACTCAGTTACAGGTGTGATAAACACTGTTGTTGCATCACTGAATAAAGTCTGCTGAATCAGGTGGTCCATCTGAGCCAGGTTGTAGGGGAAAAAACATCAACAAAAGTACAAGTCACTGAATAGGGATATGATTATATGATATATATACAAAGGGGCCATCTCAAGAATTCTAGGTGGAGTGATGTGTCTGCAGTCTATTTCACTTTGATTTTCTTATTTGTCAGATAATGTAGGAATCATATTAAAAAGTTAAAATTAAAAATGAAAAAAAACACAAATTAATTAGTACACAAGGAGTTGTGTAGCTATAATACTGAGAACTTATCCTCTCCATTCTTATAACAGAAATTGTGTCAGATCAAACAGTACTAATCATAACATCATCATTATTATAATATAATCCCTTACAGGACAAATTAATAAGTGAATGAATACATGTTCCAAGAAGAAGACCAAAACTACCAGTTGAAAAATCTTTAAACCAAAAAAAAAAAAAAAAAAAGCTCTACAGATCAAGAGTTCCGTTCACTTACGTTGTGCCAGACAGTAGGAAAGGAGTGCGGACACCCTCCACTAGTACAATGTTCTTGACACCAGGTTTGGCCAAGGTTTTTTTGCTTTTACTTTGCACTGTGAGAAAAAGGGCATCAAAAAACCTTCAATCACACAAAACAAACTATTTCAGAAAATGTTCGTGTCAAGTCAAAAAAAAACTGAGAAACTCCTCAACTGTGCACTGAAATTACACAGGAAAACTAGTTAAAAAGACCTGAACAACCAAGATTTTCCCAGAAAAATTCTTGACTTTCCCAGAAAAATGGGACACTTAAGACATCTGTAAAAACTTAAGGCTACACATCTAATGGAGTCCATAGCACTCAAAGTACACAAGCATATTTGTTAAATGTTTGAAATTCAGTTAGTACGTGTACAACCTTATCTTACTCTGACAAAAAATATAGGTGCATATCGAATTTTATAAAATGCTTTCCCTACCTTGAACTTGAAGGTGAGTAGATGTGGTGAGAGACCTGACTGCTGCTATTAAAAAAAGAAACAAAAATAAGACCAGGGATTATTAAAAGAGAAACTCTGAAAAATCACTTAAAGTACTAAATTGTACCAGTATCAAATAAGATCAAAATAATTAAATAAATTAATCATTTTAAAAGGCCTAGATCACTGCAATAATCCTGCAGCACTTTTATAATTATTACTGAACAGGTGATAATAAGACCAAATTCAACCTTTGGCCTTGGCAACAGATTTAAAAATCAAATGCAACAGTATGCAAAAAAACCAGAGTGACATTGAGAGGAACAACACTAAATATTAAACTACGACTTCAGTAAAGACCCAAAATCACATCACCGTATGACACCCCCAAAGACAACTTATGTACATTACACGGACGCAGTAACCCTTACCAAGTTGACAAGTGCGAGAAGCGATTGCTGGGAAGGTCCGAAAGTTTTGGATTAACATAGATGCCATTTTGACCTGAAAGACAGTGACAGTTTTAAAAATGCATAAACAAACCAACAGCCAATCTTCAACCACATTTTCAGCTCTATGTAAAAGGAGAGATCAAACCTCCTGTAAAACATACAGTATATACAGACATATACAGAGACACTAAACAATTTACCATTCTCTCTCTCCCTCTCATATACACACACACACACACACACACACACGAGCATGTTTGTGTGTACAGGTAGTCTTCAAGTTATGAGCAGGTTAAGGTCCAACGACAGGGTCATAAGTCAGATCTGCTGTAAGTCAGACTGTACTAATGACTGTGATTATTTCAACCATATGATAACTTTTTCTCAAACATTTGTTGATGTTTTTGACTCATTTCTATTTCTGGCCACAGTACAGTACACTATCCATACCATTATTAAATAATTCAGTACTGCATTCTTTACCAAAGCTATTTTTTTAAAAAGTACAGTCTGTTCATAAAATGTTTGAAAAACTTCAGTATTCTGTACCATATCATAGCTGTAATAAGCACAAGTGACATGATGTCTTGCGATGTTGTCAGTAAGCCTGCTGAGCTCACTGATGACCAGTCATCAATGGTCAATGGTGTGACCGGATGTGACACTGGGTTGCCAACCAATGTTTCGTCAACTGTTTCAACTCTTTCTTCAACTGTTTCTTTCAAATGTAAATTATGTCTATTATTATTGTTATTATCATTAAGTTTTGCTGCAGGGGTCTCCTAACTCCCTGGGTTAATTTGGCACACATCATCTTCACTGTGAGTACTGAACCCCAATGAAGCATGCCTCTCATCTCCTGTGCCATAACACAGTATATCCTAACCCAGCATGACAGCATCACAAGACAACAACCTGGTGCTGCATTCAGAAAAGACAGAAGACGGATTACTGGCTGAGCATCAGCAAGGCAGTTCATCTATAAGAGCTCAGTTGTGCCGAAGTATATGTTTTCGTACAGCTGTCAGCAGACACTACCGTTGTCCTACGACATCATACACGTACTGTATAGGAAGTGCATATTGTACATTAGAAGATATTCATGTAGACATGTTTTAATTAGCTATAAGATGCTCATTTGCTTACCAGAATTCCTGTAAATCATTAAAAGTGTTTTTTTTTTTTTTTAACTTTTGCCCATTTCTTTTTTTAATCATTATTACTATTATTTAGTTTTCATTACTGATTGTTGTGTGCGCGAAAGAGTCATATGCCGGGTACATTGTAAGTCGGGTACGTTGTAACCTGCATAAGCTGTCACGTAGAGGTAAAAGTAAGGTCATGAGATTATAGCCCATCCATGTTAGCTCGCAGTCTGGTGACAGTGTAACCAGGACCCGCCCGCTGACCTTTTACCTACTTCTCCCACACTGAAACTGGGAGAAGAATTATAAAGAAAGGTACACATCAAAACACAAAATACATGCAGTTTAAATACAAAAGTTGCCCAACTGCACACAAACAACACCAATGCTTCGCGTCAGCTCGCTAGTAAATGAAATGTCAACGTAGTATGAAATATCAAGTTCTGAGATAACGAAGACGCCGTACAGCCGCAGACACTTATTTCGTTTCCGCTTCACCCCTATAAACATGTGTTCGTGTGCAACAAAAAGCACCTTAAAAGAACCTTACAAATTCTTTTGCTGTTTCCAAGTGACGGATTTCCTTTCTGCAACTTCTTTCCCCAAGTCCACAACTGACTTCACAGCACAGCAATCAATTCATCACACTTAAAGGACCTCGCAAAATCGGTGACCAAAATTGTGCCTGTCTTTAGTTTTGATTTGAAAATGTTAAAAAAGCAAGGCTTGTACCCCTCACCATTTTAAAATACTTTTTAACCAAATAATTTGTCTTTAACAACTAGTTGATTGTTTTAGAATGTTTTGCTTTTTATCTTTTTATGCTATTTCGTTACGGCTTATTTTAGGTAAGGTGCATAAACAAGCGGGGTCCTCGGCCCGATTGTCACAGTGCTTTTCTTCGCTGTTAGCTTGTAGTACGTAAGCTGCAGTGGAAATGGCTGGTGTACGGGCAGTGGGTGTTCTCTCTAGATTCTCAACAAGCAGATACTGTCTGTTTGCAGGTAATTTTAAAAGCCTGGGCTTTTGAACAGTGTAAACAGTGCAAACCGAATTGTTTTAACCCGGTCTTGTTTTTGCAGAAAAAGGCTTACCGGGGCGACTTGCTAGTGGTGACCTTTCACCCAGTTCAGTTGGCTGACAGCAGGAGCCTGACCAGAATGGACACCCTGCTATACGCATAGCTTTAAATACAGAAACAGTAAAAATTAACATTTTCGTAAGCTTAAGCACATTTTCTAGGCTTATTATTTTTACTTAACGTTTTTTTTTTTTTTGCCATATGTGTCTTGGGTCTAATTTTTTTATTTTCATCTAAATATGTAGACAGTAGGTTTCTGCCTGTCTTTCAAGGGTTATTGTGTTCGTTTTACTTTTTGTGCATTGCTATTTTATTTCAGAGGTGACACTAGTAAGACTAATTTTGTTACTTTACTACTTAAGAAAAGTATTAGACTATATCCAAGCCACAACAGATGGGCTTTATTTAGGTGAAATTGGTTATACAGTGGGTGGACAGAACAATGGAGGCACCACTATATGAAAGAGGACTGACATTCTAAAATGAATTAAACACAGTTACAATGACAGTTAATCAGGTTTTGTATAAAGGTGTATAATATTCACTACCAGTGCAGCATGCATCTGAACTAAAACAGGTTAGCTTTGCCCTGGGAGCACTGACACAGTTTGACACAGGTTCTCTTTTAGGTTCGAAAGTTATAAGGGAATACCAGTATTTTTGCTTAAACCTGCAAATTTGGACAATTTTAGACCAAATTTGTCTTAATGGAACAATTTTTATAGAACTAACTAAAGAATCATTGATTTCTATGCTTCAGAACCAATGGTTCTATAAGTTTAAAGTTGTTTAGGAAAACTGTAAAGCATACGTTTCTACATCAAAAAGTGTTGCAGTTAATTAGTTGGTAAGATTTAAATATTTTGCAGCCATATTCATTGAGGTCTTATGTACAGGAGGTGTTTATACCAGTTGGTATTGAGCCTGCCAGACAATTCTGTGTAAGTCATAATGCATCATTTATTCTGCAGTGTTTGTTTTTTGTCACGATGGCCTAGCTGTGATAGTTGGTTGTGTGGAGGATACCACTGCCACCTTGTAATAGGAAGGTCTGAGGTTTGAGCCCCCACTCCTGTAGTCGTGTCCTTGAGCAGACATTTTACCCAGAACTGCTCCAGCAAGAATCTCCAGGCTGGATGAATGTGACAAATAATTGTTAGTAGCTTTTCACATCTTGGGAGCTACCCTGGGCAAAAATGGCATCAGATATATAAATAGTAATTCTCATGTCACATACTCCAGCTTAGTGCTGAGGTTTCTGGTAGCACAGATAGAAAAGACTGTTGGGAATTGAACATATCGGGGTACATACACCACAAGTAGTATACTGGTTAAGGAGTTAAACTAGTAACCCGAAGGTTGCTAGCTCAGGTGTCTGTAGTATTGCTGAGCGAATAACTTCAGTTGTACCAGTGAATGAATCCATATGTGTAAACAGGAAAAAAATTATATGTCGCAGGTGTAAAAGTGTCAGCTAAGCAGCCAAATAATGTCTGTTTTATACATTGAAAGAGAGCTACTGAAGCTGAAATAAGCTTTTATTTCTTTTTGCTTACTAGAAGTGCTTCTTGGTTTCTTTGGAAGCTTGTGCCTACTGATTCTGCATCCAGCAGCACAGTAACTTTATAAAAAGGACAAAGGTCACACTGATCTATCTTTGTTTAGCGTGTCAAGAATTCAGAGCAAAGTTCACATGTTTCTATATCATAAGGTCAGAGGACCGTATGACAAGGGCAGTTTCCACTGTACCATGTATCACTGGTGAGGTGATGTTTCATCGATACTCCTTCATGGTGGAGCTATGTGTATAATGACTGTGAAGTCAGAATCGAGTCTAACAGAATAACTGCATGAAAAAATGTTCACTTTGTAGTTAGTAACTGTCAACCTTTTTTCTTTTCTCAAAGGTCACACGTCCCGTAAGTTCACAATTTCTTCTGTCATGTCAGGTAACCACTGAGTCCATAGTAGAACTATGAATCAGCTAAAAAGAACACAGTTTATAAACTTATTTCTGTCTTTTTCCCCGCACAGCTTGGTCGCATGTCAACTATGAAGTCAAGGATGATGTAGCAGTTATTCGGATCAACGACCCAAACTCAAAGGTCCTTTTTTCATAAACAAAGTTATTTTGTCACCCTGCAGAAGGTGCTTTGAACTTACTTTACATTATGGTAACTGCACTGGAAAAGTTAATCTGTCCTTTGGTAGGGATTTTGTGCAGCATTTCCCAAGCGATGTTAAATGTTTTGTATTTGAATTTGACCTTTGTCTGAAAAGCATAAGCAGCTTGGAACTTTGGTGTAATTACAGGTCAACACCCTGTCAGTACAGATGCAAAGGGAAATGACTGAGGTTATGAATGAGGTCTGGGCCAATGGCTCAGTCAAGAGTGCCGTGCTCATCTCCTCCAAGCCTGGCTGCTTCATCGCTGGAGCAGACATCAAGTCAGCATCCTTTAGCCTGCCAGTTAAATTGTTTTAAATTCACTACTAAAAGCACAGAATGCTTATTACTTTATCCCAATACATAACATCATCGGAGAATTATCTGTTCAGAATTTTAAATTGAAATTTGCTGCCTTCTTTGCACAACCTACAAACCAAACAGCTTAATGTGCCTTTAGGCATTTGCTCCAATCTTTTTTGGTTTTTCTGTGTCTGGTGTCACTTTTTAGTAATTATGTATCGAAGGCTTGAGTTGTTCACGTTCAGGCACAATGTATAGAATCAAGGATTGTGTTTTTGCTGTCGTTTTTCAATGGAAAGTGCAACATCTTTGACTTTGTTTATTACACAGTATGATCCAAGCGTGTAAAAGCGCAGAAGAAGTGACTGCCCTCTCCCAGGAGGGACAGAAAATGTTCGAGAAGATTGCTAAGTCCCCCATACCCATCGTGGCAGCCATTAATGGCTCTTGCTTGGGAGGAGGCCTGGAGGTACAAAAGCCTTTATGTTTCACTGTCCACACCTATCAGTGCTTTCTGTGGACTGTCTTTGTGGGATACGTTTATTGGAAGTGTCCTCCTGCTATGTGGTGTTCACTGGGTTTTCTCTTGTATTACTTTGCAGTTTTGTGTATATCTTTATAGTGAGTGCCTGACTTTTCACATGCGTTCTTGTTTCTCAGTTTGCCCTTGCCTGCCAGTACAGAGTGGCAACCAAGAACAAGAAGACAGTCCTGGGTACCCCGGAGGTCATGCTAGGTCTATTGCCCGGAGCCGGTGGAACACAAAGACTCCCTAAAATGGTCAGGAGTGAGCAGGAACCAGACACTGCACTCACCCTTCCAATGTTTACAGCTCCCTCATTTCCTACCCGTCTCTAGTGTATCAGAGCAGACCCGAACCTCTACTCTTCCTCTACTCTTCCCTGTGAATATTATACTTTTCAGTTTCTGCTGCCTTCTTCACTAACAGTGACCATGTTTCTCACTGCAATCCTAGGTTGGCCTCCCTAATGCGTTTGACATGATGTTGACAGGAAGAAACATCCGTCCAGATAGAGCCAAGAAAATGGGGCTGGTGCACCAGCTAGTGGACCCACTAGGTACTCTTCAAGTTTGCTTAATGTTGCCATGGTTATGTAAATATATTTTCACAAAATATTTTCCTGAAATAGATTATATGTTATAATTTAGTATTATGTATATTTTAACACATTTTTTATGTGTTGTGCTTTGAGGGCCTGGACTAAAAGAACCTGAAGAAAGGACAATAGAGTACCTGGAAGAGGTGGCTGTGGGCTTTGCCAAAGGAATCGCCAACAAGAGTATTCCACTCACAAAACCAAAGGGAATGATGCAGAGTGAGTCTCAAATAGAAGATGATATTAAAATTTTGCAATAATTAATCAGCAATTCAAGAAAATGTAAATAACAGTACATTTAACTTCATAATTACTAACAAAGTGAAAATGCAGCATTTTCCACATAGTGGGGTTTTTTTTGACTAGCTTTAATAAAGTCATTTAAGAACACTTTTTTTATAGGTCATAACAATTCAGTTTCCTTTCCCCACAAAGCAGTTTATTAAGAATAAAAACAGAACAGTGTGAGTATGAAGTACATTATTTGTTTGCATTGTTTGTAGTGCTGTTAAGTGCTGTATTGTTATGTTAAAATTTGTTCAGTGTGAAGCATGCAGACGGATGTCCAGTTCCACACTGTTTTTTATTGATGTTTCACACTCCCTGGTCATCTGTGAATTCTGCACATGCTCTGCTCTCTCCAATGAGTTCATATTGTGATGCCATTTCTCCCTGTAGTGTCAAATCCCTCTGTCACCAAATTCTGGTATCCAGCCGTGTCTGTGTCGCCTTATTACTGATCTCCCTGCAGAGCTACAGGACTACATCATGAGGATCTCCTTCGTACGGCAACAGATCTACAAGACTGTCACAAAGAAGGTCATGAAGCAGACAAAGGGGCTATATCCGGCCCCCCTGAAGATCATCGAGGTGAGGGAAGCAGAGTGGCGCTCTTGCCTGACTCCTCCTTTTTAACTTTCTGCTGTCAGCAGCGCCTCTGATTCAGAACGCTTTCACACAAACCCTTTCTTCTTGTCCAACAGTGTGTGAAGGCAGGCATTGAGAATGGCTCAGATGCAGGTTACCTGGAGGAGTCACAGGTAAGAGGGACAGAATAACACAAGTTTTCTGTTTGGAAAGAATGAACATGAAGTCTTTTTAAAGTGTTTTTAGTCATGAGCCAGGGAAGTCATTGTATTCTGTTTTACTTTTTCCACTCCTCTTGTCTTTCATAGAACTTTGGTAAACTAGCCATAACACCTGAGTCAAAAGCCCTTGTTGGGCTCTACCAAGGCCAGGTGGTATGTAAGAAGAACCGCTTTGGGACCCCAGAAAGGGAGGTGAAGTAAGTGGACATGAGATTAGTGTTTGAATGCCATGCAGGAATTGACTACAGTGGAGGAGATGTGCTGCCTTTAGCTTGCAGACACCTGGGTGTTCTTGAGGATTAGGCAGCTCATCACATTAAGTGCCATGTCTAGTAGAATAATATAACTCCATTTATAAATGGTGCTCTGGTGTTAAATTACACAACAATAAATGGATTACAATGTATGATCTGTGGTGTGTTAGGAATGTGGCTGTCCTGGGAGCGGGTCTCATGGGAGCAGGCATCGCCCAGGTGACTATAGACAAAGGCATTCATACCATCCTGAAGGACACCACAATGGAGGGTCTGAGCAGAGGACAGGAGCAGGTATACAAAGGGTGAGTGCCTGCGTATGCAGTTATAGACTCTTGGCAGAAGAGGGCACTGTCTTCCAACTGCTGCTCACAGCATATTTAATGTTTTTAGTGTATTGGTTAACTCATGTTTTCATACAAAACAGTTTTACCCATTCATACATCTCATGAAAGGCAGTATCAACCATCTTTTGACTCTGGACTTTCAGATTTAATGACAAAACTAAGAAGAAGAGCATCACCTCGTTTGAAAGGGACACTACTCTGTCCTACCTGACCGGACAGCTGGATTACAGTGGCTTTGAGAAGGTGGACATGGTGATTGAAGCTGTTTTTGAGGACCTCAACATAAAGCACAAAGTTCTAAAGGAAGTGGAAGCGGTGAGTAGAACATGCAGCTTTCCTGTTTACGATCAGGGTTTGTACAATTAACAATATGCAATCTAAACCCACTTGGTGAACTAACAGTTAATCCTAGCATTTTCTGGAATTCTAGCACTTTCATGCTGTTGCAAAGGGGCCACATCTAATGAAGTGATCATGGATCTGTTTTGTAAATGTTTAACTTATTGTTTTAAAGGTCATTCCCCCTCATTGTGTTTTTGCCACCAACACCTCTGCCCTTCCTATTAAAGACATTGCTGCTGCCAGCAAGAGGCCAGAGAAAGTGAGTAGGCTGTGTGCCGAAACAGGTCAGCGTTTCTATTGCTGCTGCTTTTGATCCTGTATGATTTTCTGGTATGTCTTTGTTGGCTGCCATAACTGCAGGTCGTTGGGATGCACTACTTCTCACCAGTAGACAAAATGCAGCTGCTGGAGATCATTACCACAGATAAGACATCTCAAGACACAACTTCCTCTGCTGTGGCCCTTGGCCTGAAGCAGGGAAAGCTCATCATTGTGGTCAAGGTACAGCCCTTTGCAGTGCCGCGTATGCCTCTGCATGCCTGCTCTGCTCCCAGCCAAGGGCATCCAGCTCTTTCCCTCATCCATTAAGTTTCCACGGACCAAAAAGTGTGCAACTGCAGGGAGGTTTTATCCTCAAATATAGTTCTAATATGTATATCCCTAATTTATTTAAAATACTGTAGAACATGAGGACAAAAATAAAGGGCACATGAAATGTATAGTATAAATAACAGATTATGAAGTAAATATCAATTAAAAGGCAGTTTCACAGGTTAACAACTTTAAGCTTATGTTAGTTACCAATATGTATTGGCTGTAAAAGAGGCAGCAGGAGGCCATGCTGTCATTTCCCAAAATGCAGATGCATCAGTCACAAAACTAAATGGTTTAATGTGGTGAACGGAAGAGGGTCAAAAGTCGTGACTGCATTTGAAAATGGTCATCTCTCAGAAATCATTGCTCTGACTGGTCATATAAAAGCCAAAGAATACAAACCCAATTTAGATGCTGAGGTGGTGTTCAGACCCTGCTTCCTCACAATGTTACCATCTCCCAAGACAAGAACTGTCCCATCCATACTGCTGTGTGAATTTAGATGTGGTGTCCCAAAGCACCAGGATGAAGTGAAATGTCTCAAAACAGCATAAAAACATTTACAACATTGCTGAACCTTTGATAGAACTCTAACATTTCAGAATTTGGTGTAGATTTCCTTCTCCTTCATTCCCTCAAGCAACTTGCACGTTTTCCTTGAAGATAGATTCTTGCAGTTTAAGATTTGGACTGATGACAAATGATATTGATGATGCACAGATGATTTTGCATTATTAGACACTTTAAATCTTGTTGTCATACCTTTGAGGCTCTGCTGAATCACTGTTTTTCCTCTTCTTTTGCTGATTCATCTGCCCCACTTTCCTAAAAGGATGGCCCTGGGTTCTACACCACCAGGTGTCTGGGTCCCATGTTGGCAGAAGCAATCAGAGTTCTGCAGGTGAGCGTGACCTTGCTGTTTGGTGTCTAAGGACAGGACCCTCAGCGTTGAAGTCCTCAAATCACAAGTGACACCACTATGTGCTGGACATGTTGACAGGAAGGTGTGGGGCCCAAAAAACTGGACTTGCTCACAACCGGCTTCGGGTTACCAGTTGGAGTGGCAACCCTGGCGGACGAGGTGGGCATTGACGTGGCAACACATGTGGCCGAGGACCTGGGAAAAGCCTTTGGCTCACGGTTCGGGGGTGGCAGCATTGAGGTGATGAAAGCCATGGTGGAGAAAGGATTTAAGGGTAAGAAATCAAAGATAGAAAAGCTCTTGCTAGAATAATGAAAAAGACTACTCAGCATTTTACTCTTGCTCGTTATGTAGCAGAAGCAAAATGTAATTTTTAACCTATTTGAGATTTGTATTTTGTAGGATAAATTCATGCTGAGAAGTACTACAGCAGAGACTGAAAGCTGCAACCATTACATTACTCAAATCTTCCTGTTGTCCTGCTGTGTGTTTTAAATTGCAGTGCTCACATCACTCACACCCTGGAAAGTCTCTTCTATCCTCAGTTTTTGGGAAATGTGAACATGGATACTTCAAACTTTTTCTAGACCATCCTCTTTTCTTTTGTCATACAGGGCGAAAATCAGGCAAAGGATTTTATGTCTATGAAAAGGGAACGAAAAACAGAAACATCAATTCTGGAGCGGAGGAGATTCTGGGAAAGTTCAAGCTGTCGGCACCTCCTGCAGTGTAAGCTGGATGTTTTGTGTTGGTTTGTTGACCATGGGACTCGCCCCACCCCCTCTCAGTTTCCTGAAGTATCATATTGTGTGCTGATTCCTCAGGTCCTCAGACTCTGACATACAGTACCGGCTGGTGTTGAGGTTTGTGAACGAGGCAGTGCTGTGCCTTCAGGAAGGAATTCTCAGCAGCCCTGTGGACGGTGATATTGGTGCTGTGTTTGGACTCGGGTTCCCCCCTTACCTCGGAGGTGAGAAACCCCCAGTGCATGCTTAGAAATGCTGTCATGAATTCCTTTAGAAGCTCAGGCCATGTTCTACAGATGGTCCAGGGTAGTTTCAGGGCCATGTGTTCTGCTGGATGTTTCTCTCCCCCCTGTGACATTGACAACACTCTCTCCACTTTCCCCCAGGTCCTTTCCGATTTGTGGATGCTTTTGGAGCAGACAAACTGGTGCAGAAGATGAAGAAGTTTGAGGAGGTCTACGGCAATCAGTTCACACCGTGCCAACTGCTGCTGGATCACGCCAAGGACAGCAGCAAGAAGTTCCACAAGTAACTTCTCTTGACACGTGCACTTGTCCCACTTTGCCACTTGCAAAGTTTGCCTTGTATGTAAAACCTCCAGGAACTCACCAGAGCTCTGAATATGACACTGATGCCTTGCCTCCATGTAAACCAACATCTGAATGTAGTAAAGGCTCCTAAAAGCAAATGCTTAAAACTTGTCAAGTTGCCTTAAAATCAAAAGATTTCACAATATAACACGTGCACTTTTTTCCTAGAAATTGTTCTGTTATTACTAAAGGTTCAGAGTGAACTTATGTGCCAGTAGTCATTCTTGCATGTTTGAGTCATAACTTAAAGACCTGGCTGTCAAAATGAAATAAAAATACAAAAATGCAGACTAGGATATGCGGTGGTTGGTAAACTGTATTGTTCTATGATAGCGTTCTGTGTTAATCAAGCAAGAAAATAAAACATCATTTTGCAGGATGTGTTTGTGCTCTATTTATTTTTTTTCTAATCCATAAGGATTAAATCATACAGGAAATAATTTCAGTACAATTGAAATAATGCTACCATTGTTAAATATTATTTAATAACAATATAATGTTCTACAGAAGGGAAATAAGAGTTTATCCATAAATATACATACAAACTTTTGGGCACGCAAAGATGTTAAACCCTGGTAATTAAACTGTAGTTTACAGCCATCTGACAAATGGTACACTATACATGTTCAGACAGCAGTGATTAGTAAACTCAAATTACAGCCTTTTAATACAATGTACTTAATTACAGGCATGTTCTGAATGTTGTACAAAAGACACTTGTTTCCCTTTAAAAGTTCTACTCTAAGAAGTTTAATTTTTATTTTATAAACAGCTCAGATGCAGTGATTGGGGAAGGAGCCACGTTTGCCACAGGTGTCGGCAGGAGCCATTTGGGAACCAATTTTAATATGAACTGTGTAATCCGGTGGGGTTTGAGGACATGTGATTCCAGACAGTGTACGTGGGTGGGGAGAACAAGACTCCATGTGCAGCTTTTCTACCACACAGCTCGTGCAAGAACACCCACGGCGCAGCTTTTCGGGGCTTAACATGTCCTGTGATTGTGCCGGTGGGACTCCTGCGCGCTTCGGTGGAGCAAGAAGGAACAGCCGAAAGAGTGGAGCATGGGAAACTTCCTACTGAACGACAAACCACAAACCACTGATGGAAGACATGGTAAGAGAGCAAAACTTAACATTTTTAAAAATAACATGTAAACATAGATTTGTGCTATGAAGGAGTCCTGCAACAGTCTATTCACTGTACCTGTGTGAAATAATTTTTTTAAACCCTGAAGTACATGGGGCACGTCCATGTGTGAATTTATAAAAGTCACAGTAAAAAGAAAAAATACATGAGGTGAAATAAACTTCTTGATCATTTAAAGTTGACTTCACAGTCCCGCGTTTGCATGCCGTGCCTGTGCGTCTGCAGAGACTTTGTCACTTACAGGCGTAGCCGTCAGTAACTGGTCTCAGTCTTGCTATCGGTGTCCAAAGTCATTCCCTGTACGCTGCTGTGCCTCGGCATGAATTCGCACTGACCTCTTATTTCAAATAAACAAGAAAAACCCCTGTTCCAGCTTCACTGTGTTCAGCCCTGGGCTTAGTGGTCTTTTATCAACTGCCCAATTTGACACAGTGTTAAACAAATTGGGGAAAGAAAAAATACTCCAGATCAGTTCTGCAAATAAATTCCCTGCAAAAAAATGCTTTTAAACCACAAGGCACGTAAAATGATTCCTAAAGCTCAGGCACATGGTTAGGAAAGTGGGAGGTCAGTCTACCACTGGTTCGTGTGTGGGGAACGTCTGGCGTCGTGTTTTCCCCGCCATGTTTGTTCGGAAGTTAGAGTAAGGCAGGTTATGATTCTTGCAGAGGATGAAAGGATGTCCCGAACTAGAGCACTGCCAATATTTCACCGATTTCATTCACTTATGACAGAGCTGTGATGCCCGGAGAACCATGGCTGCACCACAGGAAGTTCAGCATGTTTTACTTTTCTAGACAATCATGGAGTTGAAAAGGAAACAAACAATGATGGCAAAAGGCCAAAGACATCTGTGCCATCGATAAGGGCAACACATCTATGTCAAGATTAGTGTAGTCCACACTAACATCTCTCTCCTCCTGGACTGTTCTGCCTTCTACTTCTCTGCAGTCTAGATTTTGGGCCTCCAACCTTTGATGAACTGCATGATTTTTTTGACCTGCAACTTAGTCAGCTTGAAGTCGTCGGACAGGATCTCATCGGTGAGCTGCACAAAGATGCTCCCGTCAATTCGCTCCCGCACAAAGAACGCGACTACGTCCTCCGAGAGGCCAATGAAGCGCAGACACTTGGAAACTTCCTCCACAGAGAGCGCAGACAGGTCCGAGGGCGGGTGCCATGCCACTCCCTCCCCGTTGGGCCGTGCCAGGACCGGAGCATCTCCCGGGGAGGCCGATGCAGAACTCTCCGAGCTGCTTCTGGTCGACGAGGGCGGTACTTCGATGACGCCCTGTGTGACATAAACCCTGGTGATGCCTCCTTCAGCCCCTCTGACCACAGCAGGTGAAAGGGGGGCCACGCCTCTGATTATTATGTTTTCCCCTTCAAAGCCCTTCGCCGGTCGGGGGGGTGGGGTAGGTACAACGTTCAGCACCCCTTCAGCACTCCTCACAGTCTGTTCATGAGGACAGCTGCCTTGCTCCCGTCCACTCCTTCCCTCCCCAGGCTTCAGGGGAGGAGCGTCGGGTGACAAGCCACGGCCACCACAAGAGTCAAAGGCCTCAAACGCCTCCGAGGGGGATCCCTGCCGGTCACCAGACTCCAGCCATTCAGCTGGGGAGGAGGACGGGCTCCTCGAGTAACCTGGGTTGGCAAATGGGTTCAGAGCCCCAAAAGGAGCAAAGCGCTTCTGAGAGAGTGGTGGTTTCAGCCTAGGGCAACTGTAGTAGCTCTTATGGCCAGAGTCTGTGCTCAGTAGAGGTGTGGAGCGGCCGCTGGCCACGCTGGGCATACTCTCTGTGTAGGACCAAGGGTCTGACCAGGAAGCCTGCGCCGGCTGCACAGAGGGGGTGCCGTTGCTGCCTGTGAGGGGCCGCGTTGAGGAGTCAGTGGCCTTACAGTCGCCCCACGTGCAGGGGTAGCAGTAAAGGGAATACGAGTCAGGAGATGGGGAGCAGCTATCGCTGCGAGTTCCAGAGCTGAAAGGACACCAGCACAGGACACTTTTTTGCTTCACTGCACAAACAAAAGCTTCCTTACAAAACAGCTTTAACCACTTCATGCAGTGAATTTCAGGGCAAGTCCCTGTTAAAGGCACTACTGTACATTTACATTTATTGAATTAGCTGACGTCTCTCCAAAGCAACTTAAAATGATTTATCGATTCATACTGCTGTGTAATTTTTAGTGGAGCAGGACAGGGTGAATATCTTGCTGAAGGATGGTAAGGCTAGAGGTGGGAATTCAACGTGTGCAAATTCCTAGTCCTTGGGTTAAACACGCTAGGATGGAAAGACAGGCGAGCCTGTGGTCTCCAGCAGCCTGTTTACAGTGCAGGTTTGCTTGCTTGTTTGTTACAAATTCATTGACCCCCCCCCCACAAGACCGGATTTGTCTTCATTCACTTAATGGAATCGCCTTGTAAAACCTAAGATAGCACTTCCAAACACACAAGTGAAGAGACAACTTATGTAGCTGTGAGGGGGCAGGACCGCAAGCACAATCATGCTATTTCAATACATGCAAGAAGCTGTCGTGACGCTGTGAAAGGAAAAGGGGGAATTAAAATGAACAACTGCCGTCCTGCAATTAAAATGTAAGCGTCAAAGGCAGAGAAAAAGCCCTTTTTCTTGTGTGCAAGGGAAGTAATTTATTCACAGCCCCAACGCTGGGATTGTTAAACAGTTAAAACATTTTAGTTTGTAACAAGAGCCATTAGGGCATGAGACACCGTTCAATGGACCTTTGTGTAGCGATCCCTAGAAATACTTCAAAAGGTCCAAATAGAATTCGTCAGGGTGACTGGTACATTTTCCATGCAACATGTCACAAGATGTCGGCCTCCAACATCGTTTCAGCTTGGATATTTAACTTCGTTTGAACGAGAAGGAAGCAGGCACGCTATCCCGGCCCAACAATACAGGGAACACCTCTGGACTCCGTGCATCGGACGCCCGTCCTGTTAAAACCTCGCATGCATCTGTTTACGGTGCAATTTGGCACCGCTTAAGGTTTTTGTGTAAATTTTCATATTAAAAACAATGACTTGATGGCGTCAGAAGCGGGAGCGGGACTGCTTCACCTCACAGAAAACCATTGCACGTTTGAGGCATCGAGTGCAAGGGACAGTAGTGACAACAGAACGTAAAGCCACAATCTGTGCGGAAATTCCGGATCTGGGTGTGATGAGGAAGGCAGCAACTACACGCTAAAGCGATTTGCATGGTGGGTAGGGAGCCAGGTCTCCATGGAAACTGCTGCGCTGACATTAAAAAGAAAAAGAAATCTGATGGGATCTTCCAGCAAGAGCCCAACAGAAACTCAGGGGCATTTCATCATCATATTAATTACTGGTCCAATTGAATTATCAGAATTGAATTGCTTTTAGAATTTGGCTGGTTGAGTTTTACGCATGTTTACAAAGGGGTTGTTGTCGAAGCTGGCCTGGGCCTTTGATTAATGGCCGCGGGAAATGCCGGGGGGAAAACTCACATGTCCTGAAGACCAGAGGAGTAGTAGGAGAGGCTCGGGCTGGGCGAGTGGCAGTGGGACGCTTGGATCTGCGTCTTGGGGAAGCGGGGAGGTACTGGTGGGCTTGGTGTCGGACCTCCTTTGGTGCCCCTCGGGGGTATGGGGGGTGCGTTGAGGAAACGGCACTCCTCTTTCACCTGTACCAAAAAGAGCCATTCAGCTGTGGGATAGCAACATATTGCAATGTAACCTTTGCATGGCAAACACACAACTGCGAGGTACCATGATGTCATAAATCACAGCTGTGTCTGCAGAGACAATGACTTTTGTCTTGTTTTCCCACAAAGAACCGTGCATACCAGCTCCGTCACCTGGATACTTTTATGGGCACGGATATTTGAGAATTGCAAGCAAGCAGGTTTTAAATTAGCCCAGCGAAAGTGCAGTGTCTGTCAAGCCATTCCAATATGCTCTCCCCAGTGTGTTACAATAGATCTCTGACCAAGCTTCCTGAAAGGGGAGGCCATTTGTACTACAGTATAATATCACAATGGGCAACTTTAGTTGAAATTCAAGAGTGAACCACTGCATAAAGAAACTAGATTAGCGGTGGTCTGAAGAGCCAATAACAAGGAGATGTATGACAGCAGAGAGTTTGAAGCCAGTGGCAGGAGACTTAACAAAGAGCCAAGTATAATGGTACTGACCATCTGGGGGCTGTTGGACTGGGGTCATACATCTGCCTTGTGCCACAGAAATCTGGAGGTGATCATGTTTATCAAGTAGAATTTTTTTTATAGGTTAGTAAAAATAAAAAATTATTTATCTAGGATTTGTAAAGGCATTATGAAAGTGCTTTACATCCAGAATGGAGTCTCAGTTCAGTTCAAGGAATCACTCCTAAAATGAGACACCAGTTTGAAATAAATTTAACAAGACTTAAATTTCCATTTAAAAATATTAGCTGTTATCTTAGAAAAAGTGTTACAAAATTCATTAAGTGCTATCATCTCAATCTTCATCTCAATTCTATTCAGTTAAAGACTCATAAAGGTAGAGCATCAAATACTTAAAAGTCTGCTTAAAAATGAAAGATAGTTATGAGTAATCTAGTCATTATGTTGTTTTGTTCTAATTCCAAAATCTTACTAAGTATACAATAGTTATCGGACTTTTTTAATTTTTCATATACACTACTGTTGTTTACTGTTCACAAGAGAAACCAGCCCATGCACAAAAATTCTGCAACTCGCAAGAAAACATTACAAAATAATTCCCCCCCCCCTTCACATAATAAAAAACTCAATATTGTTACTGCAAGTTCAGGCGACAAAAAAATTGAATTGAGGATAATTCTACTGAGATTCTGCCATTTACACATTTGCAAACAAAGAGACGCTTATTCTGAAGGACTGCAGCGGAGAATGTGCTTGGTCACTTAAGAAACTTCTTGTGTGTTCAATAAGAGCACATTTCCACTTGTGCACACCGGCCAGTGCAAGAAGCATTACAGTCACAGTCATCCGGGCTTCTGGCAAAACCGTAACTGGTCCCACTGTCCCGTCCCCCTCACACCTACAATGGAGAGCCATCTTTGCACGGAATGCAGCCATATCATTCAGAATATTCACAAAACCTGTAACACGTTCAAAGTAGTCTTGAAACAGACAGGTTTAAGAAATGCGATGACACCCGTCCCTCACGTAACGGGGTTCATTCCATGAAACCATTATATTATGAGAATTCTTATTTCGAGGAGACTGCCATTGCTTCTAATGGAAATAAATGACTGGTTCCTAAATGAAAAATTTCACCAAAAAATTACGCAAAGTAAAAAAATAAAAAGTATTTTCATGCTTTACAATGATACCGCCAGCATATCTTAACATTTTCATTCATTCACTATCTATAAATGCTTCTAATTCAGGGCCACAGAGGTCCAGAGTCTATCTAGGAAATATAGAGTGAAAGACAGTTTGTCTGGACAGAAATATTTTGATAAACTGATTCTGGGATGTTAATGATATAAAGAAATAAAGACCACTGCCAATGATCTTTATTTGACTGTGAAATGTAGGCTTCATGCTTTTCTAAGGGTTTCATGTTATTAAAGCTGCTTCTATTGTTTAATTTAATACTTAGACGTTTATTTCTAATGGTTATTAATGGTATGTAATTTATTACACTATTGCACCATTCTTGGATTTTTTTCTGTATAAATACTTAATTTCAGCCATTTATTCCAGTGGGAACCATTAAAAAAAACCACACTTTCATGTTTTGGGGGGAAAAAAATGAAGGGCATATCTAAATAACAACTTAGCTGGGCACCAAAAACTTCATCATAAGGGACTTTTTAGGAGTGAAGGAGAAAAACGTGGAACACAGTGTAATTTCATTTATTTCATGATCTTTTCTGACACAAGGAGACATAGAACCGCAGCTGAATATTTCTTCCAGTGCCAACAAACAGCCCTTTATCAAATAGAGCAACACAAAGCGTGGGAGCTATCTGGTGCACACACCTTCTGAGAAAACTTTATTATCCACATATGAAGCCCTCCACCCAAAGATCCACCTAAAAACCTTTTCAAATATATACCATGGTAACAGAAAATGAGAATTCAACATGGTTCATCATAAGCAGCATCTGCTGGGTGCAGGAGAGGGGCAGAGGATGGCAAGAAGTAGGAGTGAATGTAAGTGTCTGGAATGGGGGAGGGACAGTAATAACAGATTAGGTAGAGACACGGTCAGCCCCCTCTCTGGCAGAGTCTTACGAAACACATCAGACAAATTACCTCGCAAATCCCAAGCTTTCGTGTGTAAGTCGGCACAGGGTATAATTCCCACTGCAACGTGATGCTCAAACTTGCTCAGCATCTATTCCAGCACTTTTCAACAGTGGGATAACTTTACTTTTCCCATTTCCAAATCTAACACTGAGCCGAGTTCACATACATCACAAATTATATTGGAGAAACATATAGAGGTGGAAGATAGAGTGGACAACAGTAATGTTCTATACATATTCAAGGTGGGCTAAATGAACTGGCTTCCATTTGACATCTTAATTACTGCTTTTTTTTTTTTGTTTTTTGGGATAGTATGTACACAGCATTATTTCTTGTGAGCCCATGACCTCTATGTTCCACAGATGGTGTGCACTGGTCCATAATGTACTGGCATTCGTAATAGACTATTAATGTGCTTCAGTGTCTCAGAGCTGACTTCCAGTAAATTGGTGGTCACAGGCTACAATTTAAAAGCAACGCCATATGAATTATTCAGCAAAGTCTAGAAATTTGCCTATTAGGGTTTTACGACGGAGGTGAAGTGTAATAAAAAACATCTGACTCCTCTAGCGATAACGGTTCGCACAGAGAAGTCCGATATTTCACAGCGTTTTTCAAAGTGTTTCCTCCGGTCATAAATTAGAAGAAAAGGTTGTGGTCAGACTGCTTTTCAGCAGAGGGACCTATATGTGCCACATTTGCTGCTGCAAGAGGACAAATTTTCCATTCTGCATGTATCAGCAGTTCTTGGAAAACAACTACAGATTTGAACTCACGGCTTCTGATTTGGGGGGTACGGGTGGCGGAGTCGGGACCGGGCTGGTGTCAATCTGCAGCAAGCTGACGTGGCCAGGCCCCACAGAACCCTCCAAGGAGGACGATGAGGAATTGAAGGATATCAAGTTCTGTTCTGCTTTCACTCCCCCTTCAGACACAGTGGGGTTCCCACAGGCCTCACTGTAGGTACTGGGGTTCTGGTTGATCCAAAGCTCCTCGTAGGGAATTTCCAGGTCACCCAAAGTCCGGAATTCGTTCTCTGCCCAGTCGGGCATCATGTACTCCCGTTCAGCATCCCCGCCTTCGCTGGGGGTCAGCAACTCATGAGGCATGATCTGCTGCTCCCCCAGGGAGTCCCTGCAGCCCTGAGAATGGCCATCCCCATTGGTGTTCAGCAGGGCACCGCTGTAGACGCACAGGGACAGGCGCTGGAGGGACTGAGCGAGCTCGTTGTGGCCAAAGGCTGGGGAAGTGGAGGCAAAGCTCTGCAGGCACACCCGAATGCGGCGGGGGCTGGCGCACTCCTCCGCAAAGTCTGTTTTTGCCTCCCGCACAGCCTTCGAATAGTCGTCTGGGTTGAAGGTCTCCTGGCAGATCAGGGCACATTCCAAAGCCAGCTTCTCAAAGGCAGGGTCACCCCGGAGCAGGCCCTCAGGCAGGACGAAGCGAGGCATGTCCGTGAGCAACAGAAAGTGAAAGGGCGTCACCTCCTCCTTGCGCAGGATGCAGCAGAGGACCACAGTTTTCGAGATGATGCTCACCAGCTTGTAGCGGTGGCCCTCCCGGATAATGTGCAAATCATACGGGTTCCGGGGCGGGCGGCTGGGCACAGTGACGTTGACGGGTAGACGGACCTTTTCGATGATGCTGCGGATGGTGTGCTCCCCCTCTTGCATCTGAAGCTCCAGAGGACTCCGTGTGCTGAACTTGCCCTTGCACTGGAAGGGCAGGCTGATGCTTTCGTTGGTGCGGTGGTTCATGCAGATCAGGCAGGGCATCTTGCCCTTCACCTGACGGCTAAACGTGCTGCTCTTGCCCAGCTTGCGTAGGATGGTGTTGAACCGGGACTTCTCCCGCACCGTCTTGGCACACAGGATCTCAGCCTGGCCCATGAGCGTCAGCTCATCGCCCGCTTGTAGCGTGAAGTTGTAGGCCTCACTGTCCTCACTGAACTCTCCAGACACCACCTGGAAGAGTCAACAGAACTTGGTGGGAACAATTTTCAATGCTGGTCTAAAAGTAAATTCACCAGTCAAAAGTCTCGATAACATCTGGACAACCAGTGCAATACATTAATAGCATCAGAAGAATCAGAGTGAAAGCAAAACACCCCACAAATATCCTGCATCACTAAGAAATGCTGCAGAAGAGCAGGGAACACATGTTGGCTCATTTACTGCTCAAAACTGTCACCCAAAACCCTTGTCCAAAAAAAAAAAAAAGTTTCCATCAAATGTACAGAAATTTTAGGCTGACAGTGTACATCTGTTTTAGTAAGTAAGGATGATCAGCTGGCACAAGTCAAAGGACGCACACATGGCTTTACACAGTATTTTTAAGAGAAAGGTATTGAATGTCACTGGCTTTGCTTTTGGTAGGAAGTGTAATTTTCATATGTTTTATACAGCCGTCACAAAAAAAAAAGACATAAAATTTTGCTCTGACTAACTGTAACATGGAACTGTGGAACATTATCATAGCAATACGGGCACTCTCTCCGAGTGCGTAAAATGTACAATGGACCCAAGAACTGTGTCAATATTTGTAAAACAAATGAAAGGAAGGGACCAGTTATCTGAAGAACTTCCTGACAAACACTTCAGCACCTCCAAAAGAAGCTTATTCTGTTCTGCTCGCCTCCAGAACACGCAGAAGGAAGAGGCGGAGGAGGAGCACACCATGGGGGAACTCTGAGGACATGGGAATCTCTTTCATCTCAGCACTTCAGTGGTCTGAATGCAAACAGAAACCAAAGCGATATGTTCATTCAGTGGACAGTGTGGCGACATCTCTGCAAACAAGGGGCTGAATGCACCATGAAAGCAGGCTGATGGCTCATATCTGTTCCATGTCCTGCACTTTATTTATACCCCACTTGTTGCAGTGCACCTGGAGACATCCTCGGTCACGTAACCTGGGGTTGTGGGGGTGATCAGACCCTGGCCTGCATCCAGGTACCTCTACCTTGAACCAATAACTCACCTCTCCTGATCCACAGCCATCTAGATGCCCACAAACCTTCCTCCTCTGACTGCCAGTGATAACCAAAAGACTGCAGGCTCTACACAAGGACTTCTCTCTGAAGCCCCCCGCAACCTACATCAAAATGCAAACACCTTGTCCTCCAGGTTTTTGAAGGGGCACTGCTCCACCAGTTCCTGATACCGTCTCATCTTCCATCCTCTCTTCCCAAAGCAATGCAAACTCTAACAGGATGACTTTGCTTAGAGACATCTGACACCAACACAATGTCTGGCCTCAAAGATGGCTGAAAACCTGAGCTCCCTCCTTAAGTCAATCACGTATTGTCAGTTTCTCACCAACTATCATGTACCATATACCATACTGCAGTAGGACCTCCTTTAAAAATTACCCAGCTGTATAGATAAGCAAATATTGCAAGTAATAGCTTAACACTAGGTCACTGAGACTCGCACCAGCAAAATTAACTACCAAAATGATAATCTTTGTGATGGACTGCTGTCCCATCCAGGCTAGACCACCGCGACCCTGAACTAGACAAGCAGTTGATACGTGATGGCTGTATAATAATAAAAATCCCACATATAGGCTGTACCATATACCGTGTGTCAGAGAGAGTGGTTTAACATCTGAAGGATGTTAGAAGAACCAGTCAGGCCGTGATCTGTGGAAACCAACCTGTACGGCTGTCCCGGGAGTCCGGTTCTCTGAATTACAGAGTGCAGCACTACCACCAAATTCCTCCATAATGTATAATTAACAGCGACAGTGACAGACCGCCGGACACAATAGCGTGCATTGTTACATTCTAAGTCGGGTCGACCGTTCATCCTCCTGAGCTAACAAAGGATATGGCATCTGCATTGTTGATGAAGAGATCGGCTCCATTAGGAGAGAGCCTGCATCAGTTATTACAACTGCAAGGAAGACCACCACCAAATCGCATTAATACTCCGGCCAAGTAATATGCTGAGGTACAAGGGTAACAATGAGGCGACTATCAACAAACAAATGAAAGATTGAGCGAATGAAGGGGAGAACCATGGGAAACACATATTTTGATATGTAGGTTTTTCTTATGAATTCATTACATTGCTGACCTTATTAACAAAAGTTTGCATTTCAGAATCCACACTCATGTCGCTGAAGTAAATGAGATTTTGCCTGTCAGACTTGAAAACCTAGTGAAGCCTAGCATTAAAGATACACATTTATTCCTGTAATGTACGCCTTTGTCCAACTTGTTCATATATTAAGCTACTTACCACCATTCTCACATTTAGATGATTTGGATGTTTACAAAATCAATTCAGGTTAAGCACCTCGGGGAACTGCAACAGGAGTGAGGGATTCGAACCCTTGTCTGTCTGATTTTACAAAGTACACAGCTTACTGTCCCAAATGCCTTATAACCAAAAGCCTTTCTTGGTTAGAACCTATAACATTATTGCAGTGTAAGAATAATGTTTGTAGCGCAATATTAAAATGGTTTAATTTGCTCATAGTTTTATCAGTTCTTCCCTAAACTACTTATCCTTTTGTTCATCAAATTCATTTTTAACTAACATTTAGTACTAAACTTTAATTAACAAAACACAGAAATATCTGCCAGTACTGCAAGAAAAATAAAAAAACAATATACTGGTTTCAAAAAAAATTCCTTAAGCAAATGGCAACATCTGTGACAAAATGTCTATGGGAAGGCATTTAAAACTTTCTAAAATGGAATGAAACAGAAAAACTTTGGTGCACAGATGTAAAACGGAAATGTATTTTATGCAAATTACTATACTTAAAATCAGTTTTGCTGTGTAAGATTTGCCCCTGAAACTGAAATTTACATGTGTGGAAAGGAAATGAAGAAAAAAAAACTGACCTAGAAGCCTTATTGTTATAGTGAATGATCATCCTGCTGATGATCATGAACCACCGACCCCACCTCCCATCCACTGACCTTTGCCAGCTCGGTGTTACTGCCAACCTTAGTCCTGCAACAGACTTCCCTTGGCTTCACTTCAGCGAGTGCAATTCATACACCCTCCCATCTAGCTTGGCTTGCATTCCAGATCAGCTGGACTCACCACAATGTCGCACCACTACCGACCTTCACGCTGAACGTAATGGCCTCCATCACGAACACTCTGTCGGGGAAGATGCCAGCAATTTCCTCCACGCTGGCAAAGTACTGCACTGGTTCCCGCACATCACGGTCTTGGTCCAGCAGCTTGAACTTCCCTGGACAAGAGAGGAAGCAGCAATGAAAGGCAGTTAGAGGAGCTGAGTATGCAGAAACATGTTTTGTTGAAACAGGTCTGTAGCAGACATGGAATCAGTTCATGATCCTCATTTCAAATCTGGGCTTTGTTCTCAAAACTGAGCTCTGGAAAAGTGTTGGACATGTAAGAAATTTTAATCGGGACAAGCAGGCAATTCAGCGATTAAAACAAAAAAAAAAATGATTTTTTCTGAGTACACGCAGATTGAAATGTTTTTCCTTTTCAAAACTCACATTCTCCGTTAAAAAATAAAGGTGTGGCCAGGTCTGTGTTAACATGCAAATTGGAAGCATGAATGAAACCATCCATCCATTGTCAATAACTGCTTCAGGGTCACAGAGGCCCAGAGTGGAAATACCGGGCGTGAAGCAACGTACAGACCAGGACAAACACACACACACACAAAAGGCAATTAAGAGCCTCCAGTTCATCTGAAATACACATCTTTAGACTGTGGGAGGAAACCCATTTGAACATGGGCAGAACGTGCAAACCCCACATAGACTGCAGCACTTTTGAACCCAGGTCTGAGCACACAATCCAGGAGCTGAAGAAATGAAAACAATTAAATGTAAATAAAAGTAAGTATGCAAATAAACAAATGAGCTGTTACTGCGGGACTTACGGACTGAACAGATGTGAACAAAATGAGCAAAGTGCAAACTGCGTTTGAACTCGGGCCACACAAGGCAAAGACCGAGAATGCAGGTGCTGGGCACAGTGCTGCCACACAGCTTCACACTCATACCCGCATCCAGCTCGAGTATTTCTCTGATGTGCATCAACTTTGCTCAAATATAACTCAACTCGGATACCAATCTGGGTATTAATTTATAAGGCTCATCTTACTGGAAGCTCACAATCTGGGTGCTCAGGCACCCGGGTGTCAGAGGGGCCTGAGGACTGCTGTGACTGCTTCCTATTTGGTTTGAGGATACGAAAATAGGAGGGTTGAAAGCTGGGGCCTTTGTGATAGTCCAGACGACCCTGTGGGCGGTGAGGTGAGGGCACAGTCTGCTCTCTGCCAGCTACAGGACAAAGGCCAGGGAAATACGAGTGACTCATCTTTAATGACCATCCTCCCTGCTCACTGCAAAGAGGCCCTGCTAACCTACAGCGGGTGCAGTTCATGTGACTGAGGAGTCCCTCAAATTCTGGTTGCCTGGCAACAGGTTTTCCATCTGTTTCAATAGAAACCCCATTTAGGGAAATATTGAACAAAATGTCAAATTCAAATACAGCCAGGAACAGCACGCTTTGTACAAATTATGTCTGATATTTTAAATGTATGTGATTCCTTTCTTCTAGTGACAAGTACAGAAGGATAACAGCAAACACAACACACACAAAAGAACACAACAGAAAAAACAGCGCTGAAAAAACAGCAAAGGAGGAGGGCAATTGTACTACACTATATTGGAAAAATTAATGCAAAAAAAATTCTGCTTGAAGCATCAGACTTCAATATTCTTTTTAATTCCTTCCCAGCCATAAGTGTTGTTTTGTTATGGAAACCAGATGCTGGACTGAAAAGCTAGACCCCATTCATCACCATGCTGTTCTTATGTTGTTCTCTCGCTAACCTCCCTTTAACACCCCACACTGCCACCCATCCAGCAGGTGGAAACTATCCCAGTCCAGCCTACATACCTTCCAAAATCAGGGAAAAAGAAATCAATGGCTCAGCACTTTGGCTGCAGTACAAAGCAGGCCGCTACAGTCACGGAGCAACCTTGTGCAGTAAATGTGGCGTGTCAGCGGGAACTGGGAGTGGGATGCGAAAAGGTTCAGGGTGGGCGTCGTGGAACAAAGGCCTGGTCGTGACAACATCCCAGGGGTTAAAATGAGCATCGCGCTCGAGAAACATCAATGACCGCCATGTTTCTGTGAGCGCAGGATCAATTATTCTGGCTGGCAAAGTTAATCAGGACAAAACACAGAATCAACTAATAAACCACAACTTTGCGGTGGTGAACGGGACCTCAAACCTCAGACAAGGTTGTGGGCGACCAGTGACCCTCACTTTGTAACTCTGATAAGTGTTTGTCCACATACTGCAGATTTGAAGCCTTGGACACACAAGAGGAAACAAAGATTCAGTGTCTTGTGACTTTTGAAAAACATATATTGCATTTAAAGATGGCAAAAAAATCACAGGGGTATAAAATAACACAGTGAACCCAGTCAGAATACAAAATGGCTACTTCTTCAGTTTCACTTTCACAGCTACCCATCATTTTTCTGACCAAATCTATTTCCCCCGCAGCTTGAACAGCTGGTTAAATTTTGGTTTAACTTTTTTAGGCACACTATTCAATTGTAAATGTGCAGTCTGGAATTTTCTGCGTTCAAGCCTTACCCTTCCGTAAGCCGCTTTAGGGCTCCTGGTTTACGGTGAAGGAGCTATACAGCGAGCAGGAGATTATGCGCAAGAATTCCATGTATTGCTAGAGCTTCACGCTCCACAGAGCCTCGGGAAACAGCCTTTGTTGCGTGAGAAAGCGCTGAACAGCGAGCACTGGCACCAGACGTGTCAACATGTCGATGGGGTGGACAAAAGAGGGTAGAGTCCCGTCCACCTCAGCCTGGCCTTAGGTCAGGGGGAACCAGCAATTTCACAGAGTTCTGCTCCCCATCCCTTTACTCCAAAGCTTTAAACTACACGTCCATTGTGATTTTTGCTTACGTTTCTGTACATCCAGTACCATTCCAAAGTTTCAGTGCACTTCCTGGGAAAAAAGTGTTTTTCACTCCCCAAAAGTCATCCGGCAAAAACATTTGACGTGGAAAACAGTGAGTGTTAAGGCACTGGTGTGTGTGTTTTTAAATGACAAGTGCACAATATCTCTCCCTCTCTCTCTCTGTGTGCGTGTGAGAGAGAGAGAGAGAGAGAGAGAGAGAGAGAGAGAGAGAGAGAGAGAGAGAGAGAGAGAGAGAGAGGTCTCTGTCTCCCATCAACAGGTGGAGAGAAAGGAGGAGGCCTGTGCCCGAAGGAGTAGTGTAGTGATGGTTGGTGTACTATGTATCATTGGTGCTTTTGTATTCAGTGATTCAATGACCACTAGTGCAGGTGGTGTTGAATCTCTCTAAATAGTCTTTACTACCTATTACTCTTGTAAATATTAATCAACTGAAGGAAAGGGGTGAGCACTGGGTTTTGAACATTTCTTTCTCAGCCAGGGTAGAATTGGATACCTTTGTGAGTTTTTATTTGTTAGGGCAGTTTAACAATAAAAGGCAGGGATTTTCTGGTTGTTTTGTTGGCTTTGCTCACCCCTGGAGAAAAGGCTTGCTGACTGAGTTGCACTAACAATAATAATAACAATAAAATACAAAAAAAAAAAAAGTATAACCAAAGTTTGGTTTCTTTCTGGTTGAGTCAGTTGTTTCCTCATTCGCCGTGTGGCATCCCAATCCTGGACTGGGCCGTAACAGTGAGTGTCTCCACAGCTCTTCTGCAGCTATTCCCAGAGATTTAGGACACTTGTGGGTTGCTTTTCTTTCACTCTAATGTCCAGTTGGTCACATACAAGTATTACCCCGGTGTACTCAAACTTTTGACTAGCACCACACAGTACATATGAAAATTGTGTTGCACTGTAGCTCCATATTACTGAAAGCTCATTCACGGTTAAACTGACTCTAGTCTGTTTTTCCTCTGACTGCAGATTATTCAGACGAAACCCGAGTGGTGCTGAGGGGGAAAGATCCTGAATGAAAAGACAGAAAAATCACTGCTAACAACTGGACTGACCTTGAGTTGCCTTGTATATCAGTTAATTAACAACACATTTTCAGCATTGCATAATGTCCTGCAGTAGCTGCCCACACACTGTGTAAACACAACACACTGATCCGTGTTCTCCGCTTGACCGGGGTAAGAGAAGCAATGGTTTCAACAGCCATCATTCTATATGCTGGTTATTCAGCCATTTGGCTGACAGTTTTCCTAGAAAAGGGACTTGTAACGTCAGGTTTTTACACTAAGGCACTTACAAATATGTACCCATTTATACAGGGGAAATTCGGTATAAATTTGTTGATCAGAGGTACTGCAGTAGGACTTGTGCCCCAAATCCAACCCCCTGAAATGAAAGGCAAGGGGCGAGAGCTCTTACCACCACTCTCTGTTGCTGAATCTCTCGAACAATCCCCGCGATGTGCCAACACCAGGATTTAACAAACCATCTCCCCTGTGGTGTTATTGCGTGCAGCCGAGCCTGTCTGAAACACACCTGGCGCCATCCAAATTTAACCGTTTACAGAAAAAATGAACTGCACATTGAATTTAATTGACAGACAAACTAAATGAACAGCTAAACAGATAGATGTTGGACCAAATCAAGTCACGACTCTCACTACAAGGAAATAGACTTATCAAACTTTGGGTGTGTTATGTGCAATGTACATTAGGGCCAAAAAAAAAAAAAAAAAAAGAAAAAACCTCAACCCAAGTATTCCAAATCCTGGTTTCCCGATAAAATGAGGGGGATATATATTAATACCCCTCGCGATACCGATTCAAGATTTCCCACCACAATGATTTCGATTCGAGCAAAACTGAAGCAGATCATAGAAATAATCAAAACTGCCACAAGATTAAGTGCGACTATGCGTGGCAACTCTACAGTTTGTACTTTCATCATTTTGGTTCAGTCCATCAAGTTCCCCAGTAACAGGCCTTGACAGTAGGTACATTTTATTTTGTTTTCATTTATTACATAAATTTGACTAATATATATTTTTTTTGCTATTAAAGGCAACTACTAGTACCAGTACTGATATTACTAATAAGGAAAGAAATGTAATGTATAAAACTAAATAAACTGCAAATGAACATACAATGCATGTTAATTACCTCATTAACCATTTGGTAATTGGTGTTTAAAGTCTTCTTTATTTTACAGAAATGGGTATTTTTTTAGATTCTTGGGGATATTTTTGGCAAATTAATTGGGGTTTCCTGGATGACCCTGGAATAAATCACAGTTTTCCTCAAATGAAATAATGGAAATAGCTTCCCGTCACTGGAGTTTGTGGCATTTGAGCCGTTTTTAGGAACCAACTGCGATGAGATACCAGATATAGGTGCAATACTAATGTCTGAAAAAGGTGAAGGAAAAAGAAGAGGAGGATAACCAGCAACCCGATGGCTGGACTCGTTTGCAGTGACGGTGGACTTATTTCTATCCGGCATCAAGATTCAAGTAAATGACAGGACACTGTGGCACTCACTTTGTGTGGCTACCAAGGCTCCACATCAACTGGACAGCACTTAAAACACAACACATGGTCCCCATATCTGTGACAAAAATCACTGGCACCCTGTTTTCAAGCACTGCCCACTTTTATAAATGTGACAGTGATTTACTTTTGAGCCGGAAAAGACTGAGTGATGCTGTCTCTTCGGTGAATTCTGGGTCTGTGACAGACAGCTCAGCCTCAGCCAATCATAGGGCTCTCGACACCAGCTGGTGGGAACAGATGGAGGATCTAGAGGGAGGCTTCCTCAGATTAGAGCATAGCAGCTCTTGAGCCAGATGGAGAGCATCTCCGGCGGGACAGACTGCCCGAGTCTCAACCCGATAACCTCATGCACAGATAGGGTTGCACTGCTCTCCCCTGGAGCATGCATGGAGCTAATAAAACCTGTCATTTATCATCATTTTCTCACAGTAAATGCTTTATCTCTGACTTCATCCACTTCCTCCCAACACCTCCCCTCTCCGCATCCCACACTCAGACAGCAGCTGAGGTTGCCGATGCAGCAATGGCACCAAGTGCACAAAGTGCTGGGCTTGCAGAACAATGTTAAAAGTCGCATTATTTCCTTTTCAACGTATCAGTACATGCATTAGTTGCTCTGTGTGATTCCACGGTGTTTCTGATCACTTCTGGAATTGAGTCTACTGTACTTTGTTCGGGTGAGTAACAGTAGTCTCTCTTTCCAACCAACAGCCAGCGGAATCACTCCTTATGTCAATAACAAACTGCGTTAATAGCTGCTCCACAGCCACCGGCTTCCCCAGTGAACACAGTCTAACCACTTAACTCTGTATCCAAAATTGTTTTTTTCTGTGTTCTCTATACTTCCAGTGACAAACTTTAATGAGAGTTTGCTTCTAATCCATCTATCCATTTTCAGAGATTGGCTGTCTTCTTCAGGGCTTGGGGGTCCAGATCCTATCCGCAAAGCAGCTCATACACTCATTCCCAGTCTCTCTCTCTCTCACACACACACACACACACACACACACACACACACACACACACACACACACACACTGCAGTTTAATGTCAACAAATTCTCCTGAAATGCGTGCGTTTGGACTCTGGGAGGAAAGCAGAGCACCTGCGGGAAACCCAGGTAAACACAAAGAGAACATGCCACTCCACATAGACAGAGCTGGACCCACATCCAAAGAGCTGTGATGTGCCATTGCCACCTACTGTACCCCTACACCACCATCGGCTTCCAGTAATATTTATGTAAAAACCATGCAGATGTATTAGTTATGAAATACTTTGATATTACTACAGCAACAGGGCACCGTAAAAGAACCAGAATCCTGAGATTTAAAACCAACGCTGGAAGATGGTCTTTGCATTCTCTTCATTATCATGTTTTAAACCTTAATAGCACAAACTAAAGGGGCAGCCATTCAGGTAGCTGGGAGACACCGTTACCTCATGTGCTTGGATTCAACGGCGCTGAAATCCTTCTCATCCAACATCATTTAGCCTGAAATAAGTGCTTCAGTCATGGGCAGTGATCTCACCACCTGCCCCTTGTGGTATCATGGTATATTGGGTAACACATCTCTTCCCCGGAGAGGAAGTGCTCTCCTTCACAGCCGGCGCGCTCTCGGAAAGGAGCTATTATTGCATTACTCGGGGAAAATATTTGGGGAAGGACTGGGTCCTCAAACACTCCCTCATGAAGTGGGGGGAAAGGTAATTACACATCAACAAAATGGGCTTGGCATAACAATTTTTCCCTCTTTTCAAAGCCAAATGTGGTTTTTACAAACCTTTTTAAAAAAAAAAAAAAAGGAACTCCATGTTCAGTACACACAATCACTCTACCTCACTTTGCAAAAAAAAATGCAGGATTCATCAGACTTTTTGTATAGGATGTCATAAATAAGCAAGACATAATCACTCCAGTTGGATTATAGTCGTGTTTTTCCATCAAGGTTCACCATCCAAATGCACAAACACCAATGTGCAAAAGTACTTTGAGTTTTTTCATGTTTTAAACATCTGCAATATTATCTTTCCAGATGGACATCACAGTGACAGCATATCAGCAAGCTCAGCATGTATTCCCTGGATGGATTCCAGTATGCAGCAGCTCTCTGTGGGCTCTCTCCTTGGCCGACACCAAACGCGAGGCTCTCAGTGCTTCCTGTCTTCAGGAGTAGGTGGTGCTGAAGACCTTTAAGAGAATAAGCACCCTTGCGTTGATTTCTCCTGAAAACTTTCAAAGTTTTGTTCTCCTGAAAAACGAAAATTCTGGATGGAACTTTCAGTACACCTATCCGAACTGGGCAAAACACATGCAAAATGAAGTGGACAGAGGAGCGAAGGCATGTCGGTCCATATCTTGAGCATCTGACCAAACCTGGCCCATCCTGTCAGGTCACAGAATGATACCTCACACACATGGCTGGCTGAGGTGCAGTTTGGGGGCTGGTTGCTTTGGCACGGTGGATGGAATTGTTCGGCCTAGTGATGCTCCTCAGGCTAATCTCAAAAGCAGAACTGTTCAGCTTCTCCGAGCTGAGAAAACAGTCAGGAAGCAGAAGCATGACTGCCCCTTTGGAGGCCGTCCTCAGTGACCCCATTACGAAGAAAAAAGGAGCTTTGCCTCTTCAGCAAACAAAAAAGAAAATCCCTTAAACGACATTAAAAAAGACAGGTGATGTTTGGACGAATCGCTGGTTACATAATCCCAAACCCTCTTCAGTCAATCATTCTCCATCACCAAGGACCAAACAAGAGCACACAAGACTTTCAAGCTAATGTTAGTCTGGCCAAGCACTTCAGTAATTCCAGGATCTGGAGAAATGGTGTGACCACAACCTATAATCCTATAAAGATTTTGGATATTGATTTAAAGCAATGCTCTTTTTTAAACCAACACGGCAGAGCCATATAATGCAATTCAATTACAATCCACCTTTGTTGTCATCATACAATTACACAACTATAATAAAGTATATCATCAACGATATAAATAGATTTACTGTAGGGAATTGTATAGATTTTACCTGACAAACTGCTAATTTGACAGGAAAAGAAATGAAAGAGTGGCCCACTTTCACTGAGCTTAAACCTTAGTTCACTTATTGCTCTCTCGTTCTCCGCTTCTTACCATCCTGCTCTTAGTTCCCCTCCAGTAGCAGCAGCGGCCCCAGTCACGGGGCTTTTCTGCAACAACAAACATCTGCACAGGCACAGCTGACGTGAGGCTGCCCCACCACCAGCTCTAAATGGGGAGCCATTGACAAATCCAGTCTTATTGAATGCCAGTATGAATAAGCTGTCTGATACAAAAAGTTGATGTGTTGTTAACAACCCCCCCCCCCATCCTGGCTGGCACAGCCTTTAATGAGCACCCCTTCCTGTCTATCCATTCAGCGTCTCCCTTCGGAGACCCGTGATTAAGTACACTGGATCTCCATTACACATTATTTATTTATTAGGCTGTGCGGCAGTCAGGATGGGCAGCACTTAAGGACATCCATTAACCCGTCATCCCTTGCAGTTGGAGTGATCTCAGATCCCTAGAATAACGCTAGATTCGGCCTGCCCCCATCTGTCAATAATGGCCCTCAGTTGTGGCCCGCAGGCCGACCTGGCGCCAACTCCAGCACGTGCCGCTTCCTCCCTTTCCACTTCGGTGCTGACCTCATCTCCGCCTCGTGTTTGGGGTTGACCCCTGTCGTCTATACTGTCTAACCACCCTGGCATCTGTTACATCACCCTCCTAGGACAATGATGGTCATCGGGTCCACAAAGGTTAATTCGGTTTCATAAGAGTAAAATTATTTGTATTTTTGTCATTTATCCATGACCAAGAAAAAAAAACACTGCAGAGACATAGACATTACTTTCAGCTGGGAGAAAAAAAAAAAATCGCTTAAGCTGATCAATAAATATTTTGAGGTGCTGGGTGAACTGTATTTTATACCAAAAAGGAAGATTATTTTTCTCACATTTCCTAACCTGGGTGTGTTGTTTGCTTTCCTCAGTTGACAAGTGGCTTATTTCTGAACTGCTCACTATCAGATCAGAGATTGTTTTTGCAACCGTTTATATGCATCACTTTGTTGACAACTGGCTGTACATAAAACTGAACGTGAGCTGTAGAAGACAATATCCTAACAATTGAAATACATAATCTTGATAGATAATGTGAACATCAGACCAAACATACCAATGTAATCAGCAGTTAAATCAGAGGGTTTGGAGGGGTTTAGTGACACTTTTGGATACAGACTCTTTTTGGAAGCCTGTATTCAAAGTTGAATAAATACAACAGAAAGTGAAAGATGCGATTTATCACAGAAATATGCAATCTTTCCATTTCTCAGGAGCTCTGATCTAATCTAATCAATGTATATTTCTCTTTAGGTTGAAGATCGTAACCACGCTGCAAACGTCATAGATACCGTACAGTCCCATCACCCTAAATAGTGGACTGAAACGTAAAATTGTGGCTTTTCCCTCACCTGGGTACTGCAGCGGGATGTCGATCTTGGGCCCGATGACGTAGTGGCCCTCTTCCAGGCTGTGTGCGGTCACGGTGGTCCACTGCCGGCAGGAATGGAGGAGCAGCACGTCTTGGTCGCTCAGCCCCTCCACATGGTCCCCTGAGGAGAAAGGGACAGGTTTTCCACACATGGCTGCTGCTTTGCTGCCGGGACAGGCAGTTATTGTCGCCACTATCTCGCAGCACACAGCACATGTCCGCCCGCTGTTGTTCAACGGCCGAGATCTCAGTGGCAAGTTCAAAGACAGCCCTGTTTTCCGAGACTTACAGAAATAGAAACCTAGACACCTTTTTCAACCATGTTTACTAAGACAACAAAAATCAGGCTTAACAACCACAACTACAAAACAATCAAAACTCATTTAACAGTCAGACGTACTGTAACTAACACGGTATGTACTAGCACTTCACATTTACAATAAATCTGTAGAGTCCCAGTCGACATTACCAAATCTCAGACCTTGCATTCATTTTGTCTGCGGTCCCCTTGTTCTGTATTAACACTCAAAACCAAGATCTCCTGATTTGGGAAGCCTGGTTTTGAGGTAGCCTCCTAGTGTATGAAAGATGAAACTGGTAAATACGGAGAAGTTTGTCTTTACCACAGTCCATTCCGGGGTTAGAACCTACATAGGAAAACAAAATTGGGCTTTCAAAAGCAGCTTGTGAAGGCTATTTCACTGCACATGTTCATGTACTACATAGTTCCAAAAAAGCTGAAGGTTGAAATTCTCCATTGTGACCTTACAAACCTGCAGTTAGGGTCAAGCATGGCAACGACCCCATATCTAACAACTTCTGATCTGACACTGTCGCAGCAGTATCTGGATTACAAAACTATGCCACAACAACAACGCAGAGACACTAAATAGTAACCTCAATACAGCTTTACACAAATTCACCGTGTTCCTCTTACGTGCATATATTATTGCTAAGATCATTCATTCATTTAGCTGACACTTTTCTTCAAAGAAACTTGGTTTGTATATGTAAATAAAGCCTTGATCTAGTCAAACATTTGTTAGTAACATTACACAGCATTTCCAGAGCTGAGCATAATGTTCCAAGAAAAATGTCACATAAATTATTGATCTGATTAGAAATTCCACCATTTTCTACAGTATAATGCAGGGTCATTATAAAGTCCTTGTGCAGGTTAAATTATTAATAACTTCTATAAGAGATAAAAACAAATGGTAAACTGCATCAGTAAGGTCATTTATTCAAGTTATAGCATATTTAACCTCTGGACTGTTAACTTTTCCATAGGTCCATTACCATAACAGATTCAAAGCAAGATATGATTTTGAAGCTCAGTTAATCACATTAATGGCATGATGAATAAACTACAGTTTGAACATATTCCCTTGCGAGAGAGTACACAATTCACACTCCACTTGAAACATCATAAACAACATTATCTGGAAAAATTAAAGGGAAAATTGGAGTAAATTAATCTCTTTGCTCAAAAATAGAAATTGAATACAATACCTGAATAATTTGATGTACTGTTTTTTATCTCCTGCAGAACAGAACATAATATTCTAAACTACACAAGGACTTTTTAAATGACAGCTGCACAATAAAAGAAGTGGTCAATACAGTAACTTAGAAATATTTTTAATTAAAGGCATTTTTTTTTTTTTTTTTTTTTTAATCGACGAGATGCAACAAATTGAGAAATTACCTTAATGCTTAATATCACTAGCTAGGTCTAATTCTTTAAAATACCAGCATAATGACTGAATCATCTACAGTACGAGTTCTAGTTTCCCCTCGATACAGCAAATGTTTTGAAGCCTTGTTGCACAACAATAGCCACAGCTTCAAGTATCACACTACCAGGATATCGACGCTGACCCTGGCGCTGAACAAAAACCTTGAAAAAAATACAATAATCATTTCATTGATGTATATTCTAGGCCAGCTAGGTATCCTTTACAATAATGGATAAGCACGTAGGCTCCCAGAACATTTCAGGGTTAAAACACCGAAGTGGGGAAGCTTTTGCTGGCCTTGTGTTGGTATTAACATCTGCCTGTATAAACAGCTAAAGTCATAAGCTCTGCACACTGTTTTTTAGGAAACACTTCTGCAAAAAAAGCTAAATTATGAATGCTGCCACGCTTGGCAGAAGACAAAGCTGACTGACAGACTTCACAACCGACAGACGCATATTCAGCCACTCCAAACAGCCATCTGCTCCAGCCCCTTGCTGACCACAAGAGAGATGGGGAGCGGCTGGACTTCACTCAGCACAAGCAGGACTTTAAAGTGCTCGGTACAAGTTTAATGGTCACAAAACTGAACTGGAGACAAACAGCCACCTAAAGTGAATTACACTCTTTGCCGGATAAGAAACAGCTTTCAAGTGCAGCCCTATTCATTCAACATTATCTGCAGCCTGAACTGCGGGAGGCTGGCCAAGGAAATCTGGCCCAGAATATGCCGCCCGGGCACACAGGGTTGGCAGCTGCTCCGGCGCTACATCCCTTCTTATGTCAGGAGCAGTGGTTACTTAGAAACTGGCACATTCTTCGCCTGCACTTTGAGTGTTCATTACACGATGACATAATCCAGGGACGTTAAGAAGACGATCAACAAGCGGAAACTCGGGACCGACACAGGACACTCAGTGAAACACAACGGGTGTAATGGGATATGATCACCACATTTTTTCAAACACAAATATAAACACAAACAAACACGCTGCACATCACTTCACAGACTGTGTGTTACGCTGCCGCTAGGACACTCTCAGAAGGCCATGAATGCCTTCCATTTTAATGTGCATCTGCAGGGCTGCATTTATGACCGAAAGAGGAGCACACAAGAAAAGTGTATGGACATGCCCTATTGACTGAGTCAGGTGGATGGTCCCACAGAGCCACAGAAAAAAAGAAGCAGGGGGGGACACATCAAAACAAAGACTCTATTGATCTGTTCCTGCAGTTGAAACCAGACACCTTGAGAGAAGCTGCCTCACTGGCCCTGTAGGGGAGTCCTGGGCTTCCTGCTCTGCAGAGACAGATCACACTTCTCCGCCAGAACGTCCTCACCATCCCACAACCGTCCTACTGGTTTCAGACCATAAAGTCAGCAGACACACCTCAAAGCGCACTTCCATCTTAATTACTGCGTGGGCAAAGAAAGTCTTATTGACTGAATGCCTTAGCTATGTATTTTTTGGAGAACAACTCCTCTATTTCTCAAGGCATTTGCAAGAAATATACGAGGTTTTTCTTAGAATAACAAAGTTACAGGACTTTTCAAAGTCCAGTTATACATCTATTTTATATTTCTTCCACAGTCTCATTCCAGCAAAAATTCTTCATCTTTTTTTATGTTTATTTACTTAGCTGATGCCTTTCTCCAAACAGACTTACAATGTTAAGTTTAGTAGCTTTTACAGAAGCAATTTAAGGTAAAAACTGGCAGTACAGCAGCAGGAGATGGAATCCAAACCCAGGACATTGAAATGCAAGGCTTGAAACCACTACACCACCTGCTGAATACTATTTGCACCAACAGGAACACAGTACAGCAGGAACACAGCACATGGAAAGGTACTCATTGTTAAAGATCCCTGGACAGAATGGCCAAATAAACTCACCAGCTGGGTTTATATTTACATTGTGAATGTGAATAGTCAAAAGCACTGATTGGAAATGGCTCCTACTCTCATCTCACTTCAACGGCAGTGTGTCGTGGTTATTTCAGTCACCAGGTGGTGGCCAAAGAGCAGGGCTTGTCTACCGTAAGGATGCTGCTGTGAACCTCTCAGCTGCTCTGCTAACACTCTACTTCAGAAGGAGAGGATGGGTTGATCCCAACCAGCCCTTATAATTTACCCTTGTTTGCACTGCCACACCAGAGCACTTGGTCGACACCCCCCACCCCCTCACTACAGCTCTCAACATGTCCCATCATCCTCTCAGCCTGGCAGCCTGTAATTCAGCCTTTCGCACCCTGTAATCACAAAGAGAGACGATTAACAAGCAATGGCCATGTCTCGAGCGGTGTGGTCCGACTCATTTGAGTGCTGCCCTTTCCCCCTCCCCCAACCCTTTGAGGGAGTGAAGTGTATAAGAACACGACCCATACATAAGCCTACGAACTTTACTCATAGACAAGGTGGGCAATTATACTTTAAAAATGGCATTGCATCAAAAATTGGACTAATGATGCGTTTCTCACGCCAGATGTCATTTTATCCAAATGCCGAGACAGTGCTACAGAGTGTGACAACCCCCCCTTGGGATCGCAGCAGCAGTGAAAGTGGACACAAAGTAGATAACACCACTAGTTAATCACAGACTCCTGCCTATTACCAAACCCTTCATGTGACATAAAATTGATTTCTGCCGAGAGCAAATGACCTTATGAAAAAACACAATCCAATGCCTGTCACTCTGATTCTCTGGCTCCCTCTCATTAATGAAGGAATGCTTAAATTTCGAATAATACCAGTCATTACGCTGAGTTTCAAAAAGCCATACACATCAGTTTAGAAATGCTGAATCTGTGATTTACTTTACTAGAATGTAGAATCAGCCATTTATAACTTTCCAAATGAACATCACATCCCCAAAACCAAATATAAGCTTGAAAATATTTAAATATCAAAATGGTCAGATTATGAATGTCCAAAGTGCATAGATCAACTTTACTGGCTTTTTGACGGGGCTGATCGTTCACGTGAACCTGTCCACAGACTTGAGGTTGACCTGTGATGGAAAAATGCAAACAGCACAAGATGATGTGTTCCCCAAGGTTCACAGCTGAAAACAATCAAAAATCATTTCTGTATGTAAAAGCCATAGGATTTACAAAGCATTTTTTAAAGAGCAGTAAACATAGATGTTGCTAAAAACAATAATGTCTTTCAAAATTAATTTTTTGAATAAAAGTCTGAAATGCCCAAATCACCCTGTGAAAGGGCTGGCAAAATGGTACAAAGTTTGGTCAATTGTGGAGTAAAATCAATGCCAAGCTTTTCAAAGAAGCCTCTCAGCAGCTTGTCAATATTGGGAAATTCATCTAATCATTAACATGTTCAGGATGAACCACTAAAACTTCAGGCCTAAAGAGACACTAGACTCATTTCCTATGTCATTGTCTTACTAGTGAATGAAATTAATCATGTTAACGTCAGAATAGTTTAGATATTACCATTTGGTGCCTAGAACATGGCATGTATGTTAATAAGTTGGTAATCATTATATAACCCAGCTGAGGAGATGCATTCATCACACACATCTCACTATAACCATTACACTTATCTTAACTGTTGTTCATTCAGCTGTTATACACACACACACACACACACACACACAACACCATTTATATCTTTGCAGCAACATACAAAGTGTAACAAAAATGTATAAAATTCCACCTGAGATCATTACTCTTAGAAACCTGCAAACACTTCAGACAAAGGCTCAGTATTTAAGTTAAAATAACCACTACAGTCTTTCCAAAAGGCAACAAAAGCATGATCCTAATAGGTTATATGAGTTGACAATAACTGCTCAATTATTGACTAACAAAAGTAAAGACAGTTAAGGATTATAAGTCTGAAACCATTATATCGGTACATAAGTGTGTGACTGTGTATAACAACTGAAGGATTTTTTTTTCCTGACAATTATACGATGTAAGCACCCCAGCAAAACAAGCAGCTGGAAAACTATTGAAGAAGTTAGTGGAAACTGTCTTGAAACAATAATGAACATCTTTCTTTTCAAAGAGATGTGCAGATAAATCAAATAATCTCTGGCTGACTTCAGGTTTTAATATTTACCCATGACAACATATCTGGAATTCATAAACATCCCACACATCGCATTGTCCATCAAAGGTGTTATTTTCATATACATCGTGAACAAAGCTTTGAATGCAGTAGTGTGAGGGTGTTGATCACAACCAGAATGTTTACAGTAGTGTAAACTTTGCAATGTACAGTTCTGTTCATAAGTTAACTCTGCTGTTGAAAATTTATTTGAAAATTTATATTTAATGAACTAATAGTCCACGTACTAATGTGCAAGGAAGCATGTGGCACTGAAGGTACACAAGATGGACTGGAACCTCCTTCATTCATATACCATTTCTATTAACCTCCCTGCTGACTGGGTAAATAACTAAGGAATTTTTGATAAAGGTGTTAAAAAAAGTTATCAAATTCAAAAGGCAGTGAACCTTATTCATAGAGTAGCCTTGGCCACAGGCACCTTTCAAATTCTGATGAAAACCAGGAATCCTCATGGGAAAATGTACATCAAGACAAGAAAATATTGCACTGAATTTATTTCATTGAAAATTCAAATACAGTTCTATTGTGGATAGTAACAGTGGATAGTAACTAATATGTTTAACATTTTTTTTCATTATGCTCTTACTTTCAAAGTAACCATGTACTTCAGGAAACCCATATTAAGGTCCCGTCTGTGCAGACTGTATGACTGGGGTTAAGATTGTTTTTCAATAAAACTGAGTTTCCAGAGACACAATTATAATTGGTTAGGACAGGCAAGTTAGGACTTACTTGTGTTTGAACATTATATTGTTCCAAACTGAAACTGGATACTCTGTCTTCAATATCCTACTGAAGTTTTATAAGGACCATGTTAAGTTTCATTCTTTTTTCTTTAAGTTTTAACAACTTGTGATTTTCTACTGTTGTTGTCTACATTCATTACTCCTGCTTGATCATTTTTGGATGCCTTGCAGTCGATGTAACATTTGTCTTGGCTGTCACTGCTTTTTAGTCCCCATATTTCCTGACCCAGTGTTGCGCTAGTTGTAAAAATAAATAAGTAAATACATTTATTTAATTTAAAAAAGATCCCCCGCAGAGAGTGTCGAAAGTGGGGGTTGTTAATTGATACCGATCTTTGATTGGATGCGCAAACTACGTACACAGTGTGGGTTGTTAATTGGTACCGGCCTTTGATTGGACACGCTAGCTACGTAGAGAGCGTAACCTAGGCACGTTGCGCAACGCCTCTCTTTAACGTTCAGAGATGCTGCTCCTTCCGCGGCTTTGCGTCTTGCGCTCTTTCATTTTATAAATCAAAAGTGAACATTAATAAAACTCTATTAAATAAACTTCCACTCGAATCGGCACTTCTATCTCAACAACGCCGGTTCTGCGCAGCGTACAGACACCCAACGGGAGGACCGAGTGCTAGAAACTTGGACGTTTCCTCCGCCTGCGCTCCTTAGTATTCAAGACACTGAGCTGCCGATGACAAGATTTCCATATGAATGGCTGCGGGTCACTTGAGCAGCACAACAGACACTTTGTCACCTTTTTTGCCAAGTCTCCAATAACCATTTTGTTATAACCGAAGAAGCCAAAACAAATTGTGACAAAAAAGTTCATATTACTGAGTGATACGCGCAGCTCGAACGAGTCAACTCTTTTAAACGAAGTATTTCAACCTTTCGCGAGAAGAACGATGAAACAAAATTCCTTCACAGCCCGATTACTTCACATTTCTCTCTCTCCCCTTGAATTAAAATAAACATTTAATATAAACGCTTACGTATGTAAATTGGTGTGCGTAAACTTTTTTATTCACGTAAGGCGCGTGCGAGAGTACAAGGTTGGGGGAAAATGAACACAGGAAGGGTTTTGGCTGTCAGGAGCGCGTCGCGCGCGGTCCCGTACGGGCAGCGTGCGGGAAATGCGGGGGTGCAGCGCGCTCTCACCTTGGCTCAGGCGCACCAGGGTGGGCAGCCTGAATTTGCTGACCACCGCGTCCAGCGGCAGCGACACGGAGCTCCACGCGATGTCCGAAACGCTCGCCGACAGCTTCTCCATGTTGGCACCATCATAGAGGCCGCGAGGGAGGGTCCGGCCGCGACGTGCCGCGAGTGGCGAAGCTCCTCGGCGGGGCAGCTGCGGCTCGCGCCATCTTCGCCGAGCTGGAGGAGTGAATGTGGGCCGTCTGCCCGGTGAGGGGAGCCCTAGTCCCTCAGGGAGGGGAGAGGTCTGTAGCACCACCTCCTTCCAGGAGCTATCAGCAAACGACTGTCCGTACGAACCCTCCGCTCCTCTGTCTCACCCACGCTTCACACGCGAGTGTTGCCAGGTCCCCCCAGATGGATTTGAGCTCGAGTCTCTGCCCACTCGAGCATCAGAGACACATGGAGCCTACGTGTGACCGGGTGAGTGCGAGGTCCAACCCCTTGCTGTGGCTGAAGGCCACATGTGGACACCTTCGTGGTAGATCCAGAACTTTTAACAAAAATCTGTGGTTTCCGTGAGATCCAAGTTACCTTAACATCCATAGTGATTGCAAATTATATTTATTTGTCCCAGAAGGTGGAGGACATGCCCGCCACGTTCAAGCTAGAATAACTATGCTGATTGTTATTCCTAGTAAATTTTGGTCCCTAGAATACCTGACAAATTGGTCTCGTATCCAATAGCTGAAACGCATGATCCTGAAAGGTCACTGAGTCCCAGCAGTCATCTGATTTGTTTTTTCTTCAAAGTGTGGGTTGTTTAAACAAAATTAGGAAACTTAACTTCACACAACAATCTGGAATATAAAAATTCCAGGCTTGAAAAGACATGCCATATTGCCCTGCAGCTAACATGTCCACCATAAAAGGAAGCCTGCTCACAAAACCACTGCTGCCCTTGAATGTGTAAAATGGAGGGGGGGGGGGCAGCTCACACTGGACCTACAGTGACAGGTCATTCCATAAATCCAGCTTGGAAGACATTATTAAGCCTAAATCACCACAGATGTTTCACGAACAAGGGCATTCCAGTCCAGTCTCCACGGCAGGTTATTCTGTTCCCACTGAATTGTACAGACAGCATTTGTAAGTGGAAAGGGGGCACTTAGTCAAAACATACAAAACATTTTTTTTTTGTTCCACTCTAAGAAAATGCTGGAATACATGATCAAACTTGCAGTTTTGGCCCAGTTTGTGTAGTTTTGCTCTGCTGTCCACTGCATTAATAATGTAACCAGTCAAACAAGGTCTTTTCAGTATGAATCTGCTTTGCTGGGATTTAACCCAACATATTTTCCACCCAATGCAAACCTTAAGTTTCAATGAATGCAATTTGAAAGCTGAAGTTGAATAGGTTCCTGCATTTCTTCAGAGCTGATCTGCCAACAAGGATGGTGCCACTACCCAGTTGAGCCGACGTGATGCAGTCATAACACTTTGAATGTGGCAGATATGGATCAGTGAGATTCAGGTTTGTGAATGAACTCCTCCAACTGGCCAGGCAGCCACCCTCTTTAAAGGTATTGTCTCATACTGCTCATGTAAAGCTTTTATTCAAATCAGAACAGTGAGGAAGTGAGCACTTCCATGACTCAAAATATTTATCACTTTGTGTGCATAATTACCATATTTATAAGGCGTGAGGATCAAAGGGCTGCCATTACAATTCTGTTCAGAGTAACAAAGGATGCCTGATGATCAACTGCCGCCAGTTTAGCGCAAGACCATGTTCAGAAAAATGCAACTAGGGAACTGCTTGTAGTGCAAATCTTACACATTGACTTCAGATTAAACAAATTTACAGTACAAAATTACTCATTATACATGGCCCACTAAATGGCCAAAGGGGAGGGAACCAAGACATAAAATGTATGCTCATGGAGAGTTAGCATCCTCTGCTGGACATTGTACACGAGAGAAAACTGGTTAGCTGTCCCAAGTGGGATTTCTGAACTGAGCAACACCTTGACAATCTTATTTTACTTTTTACATAAAATAGCCATTTCCTGTCCTGATGCAGGAATAGAAACTGTTGACACTGTCTGCATAGGTGCAAATGGTCAATGTCACTACTGTCGGTGTCCATAGCCGAGGTGCATAGGTGGTTTTTACAAAAATTTCTCAGTTGACTGAAAATCACATCACCCCTCCACACACTGCAGTATTACTGTACAAAGTGAGATTTTATTGATGTCAAAAAATTTTAACACCACCACATGCCATTGTCAGATCCATTCTGTGAAAGTATAGTAAATATTACGTAAGGCTAAGAATTGGTTGTACAAGGAGAGATCAAGCAAAAGGAATATTGTCAAGACTTGGTGGTTATTTTTCTTTTAAAAGCTGCAAGGTGCAGCTGAGAACATGTAGGACCCAAAATAGACAAGTCCCAGCATTGCCTCTGCCACCTTCATTCACTACCATCTACTCAGAAGTTGAAACTGGATTCTACCTAAATGATTTTCTGGTTTCTCTTGATTTCCCCCATTATTGTTTCATTGTGCTTACAGATATCCTCAGAATAAATCTCCCTGTCCAGCTGTCAAATACCGTAGGCATACCACACCTTTCATTAAGACTTCTGGAACCTTGAAGGCTTGTATCATTTCATAGTTTAATACAAATAACTTCAATGGCTTCATACATTCTGCTCTTCTGTTGTGTGACCTAGGTTTAAAAGTTGTGTGTGTGTGTGTGTGTGTGTGTGTGTATTAAAAAAACGTAATCTGTATTCTGGGTAAACGATAGGATTTGTATACTAATTATTTAAGGCTTTTGTTGAGGTAAAAATAGCATTACAACCAAATTGTGAAACTGAAATCACAGGCAACTAATCAAAGCCAAGAACACATCAAGTTCATTTACACTGACATCCAACACCAAACAGCAACAACTACATCATCTACAAATACTGTTTATTTGACGTTTTTAGTCATATCAGCATGAAAACTAAACCAGCAGGCTCCTAGTTAGCAGAGCGGAGCCCACAGTATTTAATGAGCAACTTGTTAATCTTCGCACTGCTTCTTCCACAGCAGAGAACACACTTTGCCGCAATAAACAGCATGAACTGTGTATATGTTACGGAGCCATAAATTTACACCGTATTCCCTTACATTTACTAATGGCAGAAAGTGCAGGTATAACAGAAAATGCAAAGCAGTGCACATTTACAAAAAGTGAGCTGCATGCTTCGCAGTGAAGGTTAAAACTGAAGAAAAAGAGCCACCGAACCTCAGCCCCACCTTTGGTTAAGTCACTAATGCCCTGCTGAGAGGAGCAGCTCTCAGGTCACCTGCAGGACAGCAACTGTTTCATTAGAGTGACACCAACAGGCCCATAAATGTGCAGTGCTTCAACTACAAAGATTAGTGACTGCTTACACCTTGCTTTGTATTCTATTTTCAAACATGATGTTAAAGCCCTTTAAAAAAAAAAAAAAAAAAAAAAAAAATATATAACTTCTGTGTTAGCAAATTCAGAGACCCAACATGAAACCCCAAGATACAGCTGAAAGTACTGATCCTGTAAATACATATTAAATCTGCATAGTTTCATCACTGCATGTATGATACCCATTTGACTTGTTACAAAACATTCTCATAGTGTTCAAATCAAATATTTTGTGGAAACCAGTATTGTGAATTACTGTTGGCCATAATTCTTGAGTTCTGCTAGGGTCCAACATTTGATGAACTGGTTTATTCAAATACTACTAAGTAATCACAGCAACAGCAACCAAGTTGAAATAAAACATCCCCATGCACAAGAACACCAATAATCAACAAATAAAAAAAGATAAACCACAAATATTTAACTTAAGCTAGTTTTTAATGGATCTGCAAAACTGTTTGAATTTCCAAAGAGAATTATCCAATCTATACCTCACATTGAAAAGGTGGTGCCGTTTCTTTTGAAGAGTAACTTACAAAAAGTTTTCCAACCAAAAGAAATTAGCATGCAAGACAAGTAAAGAAATCTTGTGTAAAATAAATCATACTGATAAAAAATGGTCTAAAAAGAAATTCAAACTTTTCTGCACTTCCTTTCAGTTCAATTCATATATTAACATGGCCGTGGAGAAGCGAGAGCAGTTTTTAATATCGATATTATTAACTGTCAAAGTACCACATGAAGTGGTGTTCCCACCAGAGGTGCCGCTCCTTCTGTTCCATTTAAGGCACAGGACAAAATAAATCCCACCTAGAAAAGTTCAAGCAAGACCTACATAGATGCTCATCTTGTCACTTACGCACTTGTATACAAATCCCACTATTATACAAAATTGTTAATTCTACATGGTTTTTTTTCTTTTGTTTATCCTGACCATTTGTTGCAGAATCAAAACCAGACATCCTGGAGTTGAGTTTTGACTAAAATACAATCCAACAACAACAACGAAAAAAAAATGTAGTGGTGAGTTTTCTTCTTTTGTATCCTTTAAAATAAATGACAAGAAACAACATGATTTCTTTATCTATACATTTTTGAAATAAAAATTATATTGTCAGCAAGCAGGTGTGAATAGAAGAACAAAAGGTTGTTTAAAGGTATGAGAGAAGGACAGAGGACAGAGTTGTTAGATTTAGACATGTGAAGTGGTTTATTTCCAGAAACAGATGGAAATCAGGAGGGAAAAGAAGGGAAGGGGAGAAAAAGAGAATGGGGAAGGGGGGGAGGAGAGTGAGAGAAAGATTATTCAGCTGCAGCACTTGCTCTTCCACCCTGTAACTCCACTTCCACTGGAGATATCTACGTTTTCACTGTTGGGCTCTTTTACAGGCGTCTGCAAATATAAGCACACAGGGAAACAGCAATGGACTGTGAGTTTGCACCATTTCACAAATTTCAGAATGATGAGACTAAAAAGGAAAGTTTGGAAACAAGTACCTTTAACTAAACAAAAATTTTAGTTGCAAAATTACTTTGAAGTTACTGATATAATTGCTTTGGACGTTATTCGCATTCTCAGAATAACAATACAACTCAATATTTTAACTGATTACAATCACCCAATACCCTTTAAATGATGTAAAGTTACCTCTGGGAACTGACATACAGAAACTCACCTTCCTAAGTATATCTTCTGCTAACGTGAGGAATGCCTTCTCAATGTTGATATTTGCTTTTGCACTTGTCTCAAAAAACCTAATGCCATGTTCTCTTGCGATCTGACGGAGAGAGAACCAGCAGGGTGATGAGCAGAGCTCCACAGCCACCAGGAACTTAACACTGCAGATGCTGATTAAGAGGTGCCGTTGCCAACAGATAGACTGAGATCACATGAAGCCATAAAGAGGCAGGAGGGATGCATTTGTGTATAATCTAAGTACGGTATAAGAAACTTTGTAAGAACAAGGTTCTGACTGGGAACATTAAGACATTTTAAACACTGAGGTGTCAAAATGAACACCAAATTTGTAAAATTACATTATGTGGTTTAACCCTGTCGGAACACTTGTACTCAGATGAGCACCACAAAGTACAGGATGACACAACATATTCAAGTACGACACTGTGCATTCACAATTCACATGCATTGTGTCTTTTGGCACAAAACAATTTCATTCTGAGTCATTTTGCCTCACATTTTGGCCCAGTGTCACAAACTAGGTTTCAGTTCCATTTAAACCATGTCCATAATTTCCAGCTAACTGAAAAACTTAAGGGGTAAAATGTAATGAAATACACTGACAGGACTACCCTATTTCAGTGTGAGGTTTGAGGCACACACACCTACTATAGTGTACTGTACTGAAGGTTCATGAATGTGAATACAACAAAAGCTAAAGTATAAATGAGAATGATAAGTAATGCAAATCATAAGGTTCTCTAAACACGTGAATTTTGTTCACTATGCATGAAATTGCTTCAGCCCCAGATACTGTACAACAAAAGAAACATCAATTCTTGCTAGTTGCACACAGTGCTGTGCATCATCTGACCTGTTCTCCCTTTGCCTTTGGTACCACCCGCTTGTCTTCCATGTCACACTTGTTGCCTAGCAGCATTCTCTCAACATCTTCATTTGCATGCTGAAAAAATTAACCATTTCCATTACTTCTAAGGCAGAAAGTTGTCAAAAATAACATGACCATTTAAACCTGCACATGCAACTGTAGCAGTACTATAAACACACACACAAACTATACTATATACAGTACCATATATATATATATATATATATATATATATATATATAGTACCACACACACACACAGTATTTTCTAGTGGTCCAGAAACATTCAAACAAAAATAAATGTTCCCAACAGTGCAGATATCTGAATACATGGTTGCAACAGGCCAAACCCTATTAGAGTCATCTGACAGACAGAAGGGGGAACAGTCCTTTACATATTATCCAAATAAACTTCTCACCTCATCTATGTTCCGCAGCCACTTGCTGATGTTCTCAAAGCTCTTGGCGTTGGTGATGTCATACACCAGCATAATCCCCATAGCTCCTCTGTAGTAGGAGGTGGTGATTGTGTGAAACCGCTCCTGGCCAGCAGTGTCCCTGTATACAACAATATCATTATTAAAACCTGATATTTCCATTTTAAAGACAAGCACAAGTCACCTTCATTTAAATAAAGATGAGTTACATTTTTTTGGAGTACCCATCCTTGATAATCATTCACTGACATCAGCACATGTGCATAAGAGTGCAATTTACAGAAATTCATATATTCAGACAAAACACAGTCGGGACCCAGGTTTAAGCAAACCTTTAGTCCACACGGTGGCGTCATCGCAACAGCAACAAGGAATTATTCAGAGAATTCAATTCAAATACATTTCATTTAAACTTTTACAATTGCAATTTTGTAAACATTAATTTCATGTGTTCCATTTATTTAATTCATCGTCTATAATAAAATATTTTGCAAAAGGCACACACTCACCATATCTGCAGTTTTATCTTCTTTCCTTGTAATTCAACAGTTTTGATCTTGAAATCAATTCCTACAAAATAAAATGAAGAAAATCAGTGGTCTAAACACACAGATTATGAGATAAGTTCTCAATAGTGATGCTTTGGCGAGTGATCATTACATAACCACTTAAAGTAATTTTGTAGAGTAGCAGATTTGTCATGGAAACAGAATCTTTCCCTTTTGTCAAAAATCAACTAATCCTTGCAATCAACCAGCTAAACAATAACCAACAACTACTCCTGTCTCTTCTCTACAGACTCCATTTCAGCATCCAGGAAGGGTCTCAACAACACACGTATCCTGTCCCCCAAAAACAATTTACATCACATCACCTTTGTATTTCCTGTCAAACTCAGTTTTATAGGCAGCGACTTGTGCAACACACACCAGTAATAACAGTGGTATTAGACCAGCTACTTCAACAGACTGTCTACAGAACGAGCACCTTCTCAATGAAATAAATGTTAATGTCCGAATTCAGCTGACCTCTACTAACAACCCCATATCTCCTCATTTTGCCCTATTGCCATTATATTTATTTCTCAAATTAGCTGAAACATTTCAAAAATCTGTCAACCAACATGCAATAACTGTTACAAAAAAAATTCACCTATCTTTCAAATATATTGTTTAGTCCCTCAATGGAACCTTTCAAAACTGTGCAGTAAACTTTACAAAAAAGACAGAATTATAATAAACAGTGCAACAGCATCTGCTTCCATTTAAAAGCACATGGCACTCATCTTTCCCTGGACGCAACTGACAATGGCATGTTGAATTTCTCCAGTGGACTGATAGGACTACAAGGAATTCATAAACAGTCATCATGCCTCCTGCACTTCTTCCAACTGTACGCAGATGTGCATTACTACAGAGTTAAGGAATTGCACAAAATCCATGTAAGAAAAACAGTCACAGTCATATTATTATACCAACTTAATGTAATAGCAGCAAAAAGTGCCAAAATATTCATTTATAGCTTATATGAGTCTGGCTGATAGTCCTAGAACCTGTGATTAGTTGAGCCTAAACCTATGAGGTCAACAACCAAAAGATAAAAACACTAGTTTTTGTAAATTGAAAAGGAAGATCATAAGAAATGCCTGTTCTTTGGCTACTGTGACCATTTCCTTTAACACCGATGTCTTGAAGCCGTTTAGCATTAAAACACGGCAACAATTGTTAAGTCTGAATGGTGCCAGTTCGATAAATGAACGACTATTGGAACATGACTGTAAATGTCCCCGACAACCAGCTAGTCTTTGACCAAGCTTGTTCCGTATTCTTTTGGTCCAAAAAACAACGAACAAAGGAGAGAGGCTTTGTGTACTATTCATGTTGGTGCAGATATCTCATGAGATGCTAAACAATATACAAGATGTTATGTAGCAGTGTATCAATTTCAAAGACATATAAAGAGAAAACAGGGGTATTACAAAACTAAAATCAGCATCAAATACACAGACTAGTCGACATTTATAAGTTAAGAAGCTCAAGAGTCATACGGTGCATTTAACTAGTATGTGATACAGCACAATGTTTCACAATCCAAGCCCTGTAAACCATGCATACTGTGATTTTATTTCAACTGTCTCAATTTATCCTGCCACTGAATCTCTTAATTTCAGTCATGCCAAACTGAAGGTGTCAGTCCTTGAAACTGGGAACACATGAACTCAATAAACAAAATGTTTTTAAATTCTCAGATACTGAATACTTCATTTTTTGCCCAGGGTTTTCCATTTCAGACACTCTGGCAAAGAGAAAAAGTCCCCAAACAGTTCTGCACTTTATCAAATCTAATACTGTATTCATTAGGGATCCAATTAGTAAACATTTCTCCAAGGACAACAATAAATGTCCACTGCTCTTAAACGTTAAAACTACTGCCAATCATGAAATGTGTGAATACAAGCAGCTGTGTGTTTAGGTGGGGCACATCAGAGACAATGGACACATTAGTTTGCCAGGGTCTGAGTCACTCTCTTCTACTGCAGTATTTTATGTTTAATTTTATGCCACACCCACATATAGAGGCTGGAAACCAGACATAGTTCATGTCATCTGAACTTCTCCCAAAATTACTAACAAATACAAGCATTCTCTCTCAGGAAAACCTTCAGGCCACAGCTGAAAAGATGCCTACATTTAATAACAGAGGTTGCTAGTTATAAAGCATAAAAAGCTAGAACTGGAAAACAGAACTGCCCAACAAAAACTGGTTACAAAGAAGATCTGAGCAGTTTCACAGAAGTTGGAAAGAGATAATACCATTAACAATATTTGGTTATTTTTTTCAAATGAAAATACATTTTCATAATTCAGCTAGCCTGTTTAAACTAGAATTTACTAGAAGTCTCAGTGCCAAAGGCCAAAAATGTTACCAACAAAACTACATTACTTCCATTTTACACACATGCTCTTCCATACAACAGGCAGTGTAATCATCAGGACAGAGGTGGACACCTTTCTGACATACCTTTTGGTATCACATCTCATACTACCTAAGGACAAGACCCATCTGATCTATACCTATCCAGAGACTTACCTCCAAATGCCTTGGAAACACTGATTGACGACAGATTATCAAAAGCATTTGATACACAAGAGAAAAGGGAGTCAATGTGTGGGACAAAGCCATCACAGGTATAATTAAATATAAACCCACTTCTTGGACCCAATCAGCTATAAAACTGTATACCTCATCCGGGTTCTATCAAGTGTATACACAACCAAATTAGAAAACGACAAAGCAAAAGTAATTCCACATCAACCAGAAAGCACATTGTCTACAAATGAAAGCAAGTAATCTACTTATCTCACTACATTCCACACTTCTTGAGGGAGAATACAAATTAATAATGGCCAGTGGTTGTTAGTGAAAATATTTAACATAACAATGACCCCAAAAAATGTTCTCAAATTCTTGAATTAAATTAACTTGCTTCTCTGCTTCATTGTTTGCTTGCTATCTAATTCATATAACTCTTTTACATGACACACAAGATATACTGATGTATTATACTGGTAACCATGGGTGTTTCACTTCTTTCTGGACTGTCAAGCAAAAGTAGTATCAATCTGTGTCACTTTATATACTATACAAATCAATCGGTTGTGAAGCTACAGAAAACATTCCGAACAAGTCACCTCAATCTTCCCAAAACTAGTACTATTTTCATCAACTAATAGTTTCTTCCAATGGTCTAGAATTCTGTAGGCCATGTAGAATTCTTGCCCTTAAGGAGAATACCTAATAATTTACAAATAAAAAGCATAACTGTCAACACAAAGAAGGGAAATTTACAAACACTTACCCCATAAAGAAGAAATTGTTAGAAGACGGCTTTGGAACAGGTAAGACTGGTTTCCATTTCACAATAGTCAATGTGTATCAATGGCACCCAAGATGGCACTACCTCAAAATACACTATTCACTCTGAAATAGGTAAATGAAAGTACATACATGTATGGAAACATGCTAGTTTAGTGAAATAACTTCAACAAGCAGAATAATTTAAGCAGCAAGGCCTGAATTTCTGGTGCTACAATGAACCTTAAACATTTCAAAGGCTAGCATACTCAAAGAAATTTAAAGCATGCAGCAGCTAATGGAGATGTAGCAAAAATGTATATGAGGGTACTTGCATGTTCATGAAACAACATGCATGTCTATGTTTGACATTTTGTATATGGCACAACAGAGCAGTGAACCAAATGAAAAAGGTACAACATTATAGCAAAAGGCTAAACTTTTGAGGAAATGCTTCACTCCCCTCACCTCATCAGGACTGGTCCTTCTATATTTGTATGTTTTCTAAATAAGTTACGTCTTCCGGCAGAAAGCAACTCACTAGTTGCAGTCGCACTTCACACAAGCAACAGCCAGCAAGCAGCTAGAAGTGGTGACAACATCACAGTGTGAACAGGCTAATAAATACATGTAATAATAAAACTACCTATTCAATGGCACCATCAGATGAAATACTGTAAATAAATACTGTAAAAAGTCTCCATATACTTCTCCTGAGAAAGACCTTTTCTTACAACTATAATAACCACTAACAAAACCTTAAGCACACCAAAATAAACAGAAGCTCATCTGTACTATATGCTTGACCAGAAAATGTGAAGATACTTAAGCATTTCATCTACATGGTAGAATGCATTTTTGACTACTGAAAGGTAATAACAGTGATATATTCATAAAATTATATCATGCATGTTCTCTTACCACAACTGTGTGCTAAATATGAGCCAAAAAATGTATTAAACTTTTTTTTGTTTTAATGTTACATGTGGATGTACAAATCCTGGAGCGCAACACATTATTTGGGGGCTATGAATATTCAGTGTCTTATTCAGGTAAGCGTACACACAGCAACAGATGCCAGTGAGCACCAAAGTAGGGCCTAGTGACAGTGAGCTGTTCTGTCATCTCCAGTCTCTGCCATCTGACTCACAGTCTGCATTTCTACAGTCCTTTGTACCAGTGCTTCAGTTTCTGTTGTATTCATGCAATTGTTTCACTAACAAGTTTCAATTTAGATTTCTTTAAGTCTTTTAAATAAATTTTAAAACCGTATTATGCTGATGTGTAAATAGCGGTAGCGTCACTTTCCACTCCAAAAACATAGGTTCAAATCCTAAGGCTTGCCGTGAGCAAGGTACTTATCCTTAACCACTCCACTAACAAAAGCCCAGCTGTATAAAAAGAGTATAAATGAAGTAGCTTAACACCACAAGTCATTTTGGTGAAAAGCATTAGCTAAATACAGGTGCAAATCAACCTTTTTTTTAAAGCTAATTTCTACACCTCGGGTAACATTTGTGATCCTAAATGTATCATTATCTCACCATTACTTCATACTTGTATACTGTTATAGCTTCAAAAGGTATCAACACATAAAACAATTTCTTTCTGCAAATCGCCCATGTATGATACGCATGTGAGGCTATTCTGGTCACATTTTTTGAGCCTTACATTCTTTCAGCTGAGTGGATACTTCTAACTCTATTGTGTTCAGTGAATGTGTTTGCATTGTTTTGTAAACTATTGCTTATTTTAAATTTATGATTGAGAAAGTGCAACCTTTTTGCAGACATCTGCAAGGCCTGGATACTTGGACAGGGAAATTCCAGTTATATATTTTAAGACACTGAGCTAGCACATTAGACCTCTACATATGTTGCAAGACACTCAACTGCTGTGTCATCAGCCAAAGCTGACACAGATTGGTTATGTTATTGAACCTGTGCCATACATACCAAAAGTAGACTGCTTTCATGAGTATTTCTAAAAAGTACCTGCATGTGTACTGAAACATTCCCCTTCAAATGGCATTAATACACAGGTTTAAAGATTCAGCATTATTATTACCATTACTGCTACTATTACCACAGAACTCCAATACAAAAAATCACTGCCTGAAATTCTGTCCATTTACTATATCAAAAAAACAGCTAAAATACCTTTATAGTACATCTTAGAAAGCAAGTATTTCGTCCACACAATGTTCCAATAGGTAAAAATTCACAACGTGCACAAGTCATGTACTACAATATCATTATTACTATCAATAACACAAAAGCATATAATTTTTAAATGTATGATAGTGTTTAAAAATGCAGTAATCACTTAAATTTTATTCAAAATATGGCCAACTTAAGCTCACGTCTAGTCTAATAATGCTATTATATAGAAATATCGGCCAATTAATTTGTACAACCCCCTTTTCCTTCAGCTGCACCAATACACCATGACACTTTCACCTATTCTTGTTACTACAACACTATAACTTTGTTAAATGTAACTCAAAAGAAAACCCTTATTTATTAAACTGTTAAGTAACCTTGATTTGTTGTTTACAACATTTCTTAAATCTACACAACGCTAGAAACAGCTCACTAAAAACAACTATAACCTAAAATTCCCCCAGATTTTCCCAAAAAGATTCCACAAGAACTTTGTGGAACTGACGCGTCTTTCCAGGGTAAATTACATGGCGGATAGGAAGGTAGTTTATCATCATCCAACACTGAACTGTAAGCCATTCATGAGGGAAAAATGTAAACAAACATTTCTATGCTAAAATTTTGCCAATTATTTCAGGGAAACCAGTTGCGTTTAGAAGTATCAGGAGTAACAGTAACTACTAAGACAGGACCTTCACGTTCCACTTTAAAAGATTTATGAGAAATGGGTGGAAAAACCTTGTGGAGTAGAGCGCTATATAAACCAGGTTTATGCCCAATTACAAACATTAGCTACGGACAACTGCAATATTTCCAACAGATGACTGAACCGTTATTTACATTCTTAACAAATAGGTACAGAACACAGAAAACGTAATATTTGAAAACACTACTTTCCGTCTGCGAACGGACTGCGCATGCGCATTCCCGCAGCACACTGGAACGCAACGCCGCGAGGCACAGAACCACCAGCCTCGAACTACAAATGAACGAACCGCAAAATTCATACATAACCTCACCCCAATTCATGTCTGTGCTTAAAAAAGATTTAGTAGAACAGCCCCGAGAACTATCCAGATTAAAACTATTCATCAATCGTGTTTACTTTTAAACAGGCCCTCTGCCCGGGTTCCTGCTGCATGGAGGTGCCGTAGTCCGCAAGATGGAACTCAACTGAGCTGATAGCGACACAATGAAGCTGCGCTCTTTGGTCGTTTACTTGGCAGGTCAGCATGTTGCCAAACACAAAACACAACGACAGCAGAAGTGTAGAGTCGGCGGCCCGGTCAGCCAGCCAAGCGCTCAGATCCGACATGATGTCCGGCGACACGAGTGCAGAACTCAGGCCAACATGTCAGAGTGCGGGAGACTCACCTATGGTGGAAATGAAGGTGGTGTTGAAGGCGTCGTCGGAGAAGCGGAACAGCACGCAAGTCTTCCCCACACCCGAGTCTCCGATGAGGAGCAGCTTGAATAACAGGTCATACGTCTTCTTCGCCATTTGACTGCAGACGCTCGGCGGATCGACAAGAAGCGATTTCAACAAGCGGGAGAGCTTTGTTGCGAAAGGCCCCAAACACTCAACCGAACAGTTGGCTCATGAAAACGATGTGAGCAGCTTGTGCGAATTGAACAGCTGACAACTCGCAAAACGCTGCGCGGCTACCTGTAATGAATACTGCTTAACTACTATTCCGCCACAAATTGTCACTGTTTTATTGTTTGTTTGTCTATGACGCTGCCCTGCTCGTCAGCTGTAATTCCCACCCCGTGATATTTCCCTTTTCCACTCTTTCTTTCTCCCACACAGTCGGGACAAAATGGCTCCCCCTCTCACCCGACTTACTCTTTCTTCAAACTAGCTAGCGAGCAAGCTAATTCAAATACTTGGCATTGTCCTTCATGCCAACCACGTCTCTACCTAAAATCGCAAACGATTTAATTACTTTAAAATATATCTATTTATTTTGAGCACCGCTATTAGAATCTCAATCGCTTAAATTTAACGTTGTAACAGACGACCGCCGTCGCCTTCGAATGGAGCCCCTAAGGCGACACCCTAGTTTACTGACACGCCCTTGTCTCCACCCCTGCCTCGCCTTTCTAAACTCTATTGGTTGGTTTTACTGCTCATCAAATATAAGCCTGCTTGTGATTGGGCAAATTGTCACGGTCACAAGTCGAGCAAGGAGTGCCTAGTGCTCAAACGTAGAAAGGGCAAATGTTACTGGACGGCATTTTCGTTCATGTTGGCTCTGGCGGATAGGGAATCGACGCTTATAAATTATACTGGTTTGAGCCAAAATGGCCGCAATTTCTCGCAACGTCGTCCTATTCAACGTGGAGTGTTGTTCAAAGATTTGTTTTTTGATGCCGTGACACATCCAGCTGTTTGTAAAACGAATGATGTCATTCGTTGCATGTGGTCCGGGTGTGTCCCTAATGTAGACATGTTTTTTTAATATGTTCCTCAAATTTCTCATTAGATGACATTTAGCGGAAAGAGTCCTTCTGCAGAAGGCACCACACTGCCGTCCCTCAGTATATAGTATATATAAGTCCACGCAATAATTCATCTACTACTGTCTGCAACAATCCTGATTGATCTGTCTGTCAAAAAATGACTATGGGTTAATAAGGTTTTTCTGGCATATATTTCTTTAGAAAAGAAAATAGGTTACACATTATTCATAAGAATAGTTTAAACAAAAAGGTGTTTATAATAATGACAATTAGGAGATCTCAGTACGTCTGTGGTTTAAGCTCAAAGTATAGTTTAAAACGGGGTTTTTGTGCATAGCAGTACTTGCAGCCATTTACACCCGTATCCCGGTTCCTCCACAGCAGATGGTTTAGCTCCGTCCCAAATGAAATCACTTCACTTCCACTAGAGGTCGTTCGGGTCGTTCGAGTTCTGCGCCAAAAGCTGTAGAATCGGTGATGTTGTTTTTGCAGCATAATTGAGGGAAATTATGTCATTTCAGTTTTTCTTACGTAATTTTAAAGCTTTCAGATAATTTAATACACATGGATTTTTTATTTCATAAAAATGGAGCATTTTGAAATTAAGTTGAATGAATTATGCATATATTTTGATATATTCATAGTGAAATACAGCTCCAAACTAAAATTTACCTTTTGTAGCAAAATGAATTACTAATTAAGTCTGATGTAGAATACTTGTTAAAAAAAGTTTTATATTGCAGTTTTTTTGATTATACTTAAAAATGTTAAAATGTTTCAACTGAAAAGAGTATTCAGGATATTGCTGTTTTCTAATATAACCTCTGAATTTTTTACGTATATGAATTCTTTATTTATGGTAAAAGAGTAATACAGCAGTGCGAATATCTCACTTAAATAAAGAAGTAAATCATTTTGCCTAAGACTGTCACTGGTTTTAAAATGTGACCGAGTGAGTTTTACCAGTATTCTAGTTAGCTGTCTTATATATATATATATATAATGAGACATATAACAGAAGACACTCATAAGACACATAACAAAAGCAAAAGAAGAAAATACATAACCAATAATAATAATAATAACAACATCAACAACAGTCTGATTGTTGATGGGTCTTTGTTTTAGTATTATAGAGGGAGAAGTCTGTTGATAAGAAAAGACCCAGGAGTGCTTCTTACTGCATCTAAGCAGAGTAACCTGGTTGGTAAAAAAAATCCTTTTAGGGGATGTGAGCCAATGTCCATGATGAGCTATAGGTCCTCGTCATCCTGGCCTCTGCATCAGTTCCACCAAATCAAGGCTCTGACCCATGACTGAACCAGCTTTCTTGATGTTTTTATTGAGTCTGTGTGTCTCACCAGAAGTGATGTCCCCCCCAGCACACAATCACATGTTACACACACTGGCGACTACAGTCTGGTAGAACATGTGAAGGATGTTGCTGCCTTTGTTAAAAGACCTCAGCTGTCTAAGAAATTACTGCCTGGTCTGACCTTTCTTATACAGCAAATCTGTGTTGTGAGACCATTCCCGATTGTTATTGATATAGACCCTCATGTACCTGAGGGATTGGTTCATCACCACATCTACACCCTCAGTAGTAACTGTGTGCAAGAACTCTTTAACACACGGAATATCAACCACTAGTTCCTTTGTTTTATTGACACTGGTGTTTATACAGTATTCAGTGATATAGAAATGAACTGGTTGAGCATGTTATATTGTATTTCTGATGATAATCACAGTGATATTCAGTTTCTTGTTTCTGACACAAAGGGCATATTTAGGAAATCCACACAGATAGTTGCCAGCAGAGCCAGTGGGTCAGGGTGAGGCATATACATGCTTCCCTAGGAAACTGTTAGCTTCTCCATTTTGAGTCATTAGCCTGTAAAGGTAAAACAAGTAAAATAAGAAAAAACTTATTTGTTTATTTAGGTGCACTTCAATATTGAGGATCAGGAGAGGTGAGCTGTGGGTTCAAGGTAGCACCACATGGTCACAGGCTGGGACCTCATCTGGTCAGGAGTCTGATCCTGAAAAACAGGAACCACCCAGTGACCCCAAGCTATATTGCTGATGATGTGTCCAGGTGCATCAAAAGATGTCTGAGATAATACCAAAAAGGTCCACTCATAAATCAGGAATTTGAAAAATGGGGCTGAAATCCTGCACACACAGATTTGTGAAAGTGGCCTGAAGGTGCAGAGAAAAGAATCTAACAACACATGTCAGACTAGATTAGGTCAGGACCTCTTACCTGTTAACATCCAAACAAGAGCATACAATTTTGGAGTCAGGTCAAAATTAGGGAATTTTATCCGTTTAACGCCCTAAAAAAAGATGGGACAAAAGAGGAGAGTTTCCTCAGCCAGCTGCTCTGGAGACTCAGTGCAGCAGCACTTACTCATTTACCTGCTTCAGGACAGTGAAACCCCAACGTGAAAAACCACAACCCATCACATTATGAATACACAGACAGATGAGTGCCTAACTCACAGGACTGAGGAAAACCCCGACAAAGTGCAGACTTGGTGACCAGTGTGGGCATATGACACACACACACACACACACACACACACACACACACACACACACACACACACACACACACACGCACCCTATTATCATTGTTATATGAGGTATTAATTTGTTACACTGCTTACTTGTAATCTATTTAGATCCATAATGTATTCATTTATTTTCATATACATATTTTTATGGATTTATGCAAACATTTGTTGTTATTCATTACAAAATATTTGTGCTCATAATACTGTTGCTTTGGCAATACAACTATATGAAGTTTGTTACACCACTAAAGCACAGTAAAATTTATGCAACAGTAAAATTCGTCAGGCACCATGTGGTTGAGTTTAAGGTTTATAGTTCAGTGATGCTCTGCAGGTTTTGTCTACTCTTTTTTACACTGCTGTTCCACACCAACTGGTCCCTGCAAGCAACAAAGGTTGTGGAATAGTTTTTAATTTAGACAAATATCGAAAGGTTTACAAAGGTTTATCCTGAGGTTTTACCTTACATGACCTATTTCCCTCCTTTAAACACCAAATGCGGGCATTAGCCCGGCGTTACTCGCTCTGCTGCACCACCAGATGGCGCTGCGATCAAATCTCTTACTATCAAACCAGGTGCCTACCAGTGACATCTTGAATTTCTTGTTTTTTAAATTTACAATAATGAGCGCAAAACAGAAATTACGCAAAATCTTTCAATTATTAAAACTACATTTAAGATGATTAATGAAAATTCTGCAACGTCAGCGTAACACTGGCTATGCAACGCAGCGGGAAAATATAATTTCACTGTTTATTGCAGCTGTAAATACAAATGAATGCAAGAGTGCAAAGGATCTCGCTTTTCAGATTCACTGTTTACGGTTACGTACAAAATAAGGAAATAAGAACGAGCCACCTTAGATTGGGAAGGCGACAAACGGGGAAAACAACCGAAAAGACTATCAGTCCCAGAGTGCCTTGTGGCGTCCGCAGTGATACTGGGCGGGATGACAGGTGACGTCATGTGTCGGTGGGCGTGGTCTCAGAGCGGGTGGGTTTGACAGCGCTTCTTGCCTCAGTAGCGGCGGCGGTAGCGGCGGATTCCCGCAACATCCATCTGGAACGGCAGCCCCACCCCGAACCACAGCGATCGGACGTGAAAACACAGGCGTTGCCCGCACCTGGGTCTGCGAGGGACGCCGAATAAAACTGGTGCTTTTCCGTGAATGAATTTATGCCTGATTTAATTCACGTGGACGCCTTTTATAGTCAGTCCATTGTTCTGCATGCACAGGCTGGGCAGAGATGAGGCATCTGCACCTGGGGGCTGACAGCATCGCCTCGCCCTGTGATCTCATGTGACTCCGGTCATCCTGACAGCCGGATTCGTCAACATCTAAAGCGAAGTTCGCTCTCCGTTGTCCAGAACCAAGATGTCCAAGATGAAAAACTGCGAAGCGGTCAAAGTGGTGGTGCGGTGCCGCCCGCTGAACCGCAAAGAAGACGCGGCGGGCAGCGACAGCATCGTGAAGATGGATGTGAAATTAGGGCAGGTGGCGCTACGGAACCCAAAGGCGCCCCAGGGGGAGCCACTCAAGACGTTCACGTTTGATGCGGTGTACGACGCCGGGTCCAAACAGAGCGACCTGTACGACGAGACCGTGAGACCCCTCATAGACTCGGTGCTCCTTGGCTTCAATGGGACCATATTCGCCTATGGCCAAACAGGCACCGGCAAGACATACACAATGCAAGGCCTGTGGCAAGATCCTGAGAAAAGAGGAGTCATCCCAAATTCCTTTGAGCACATCTTCACGCACATTTCCAGATCCCAGAACCAGCAGTACCTGGTGAGAGCCTCCTACCTGGAGATCTATCAAGAGGAAATCAGAGACCTCCTATGCAAAGACCACGCAAAGAAACTGGAGCTCAAGGAAAATCCAGATTCGGGAGTTTACATCAAAGACCTCTCTTCCTTTGTGACCAAAAATGTTAAGGAGATTGAGCATGTGATGAATGTGGGCAACCAGACCAGATCAATTGGGTTCACCAACATGAATGAGCACAGCTCCAGGTCTCATGCCATTTTTGTTATCACCGTTGAGTGCAGTGAGATGGGCCTGGATGGGGAGAACCACATCCGCGTAGGCAAGCTGAACCTCGTGGACCTGGCTGGCAGTGAGCGACAGAGTAAGACAGGGGTGCAGGGTGAGCGCCTCAAAGAGGCTACCAAGATCAACCTGTCCCTGTCTGCCCTGGGCAATGTCATCTCTGCCCTAGTAGATGGAAAAAGCACCCACGTCCCCTATAGAGACTCCAAGCTGACACGCCTGTTGCAGGACTCCTTGGGAGGAAATGCAAAGACCATCATGGTGGCCACCCTTGGGCCTTCCTCGAGCAACTACGAGGAGACCCTGACCACACTCAGGTATGCCAACAGAGCCAAGAACATAAAGAATAAGCCACGGGTGAATGAGGACCCCAAGGATGCCCTACTGAGAGAATTCCAGGAGGAAATAGCTCGGCTGAAGGCTCAGCTGGACAAGCGTGGCATGCTGGCCAAGAAGAGACGGAGGACTAGTCGGAGGCTGAGGAAGAGTGTGGATGGGGAAGAGGTGACGGATGGGGAGGGGGATGAGGACGTAGAAGACAGCATGGAGAAGGATGTGGAAGACTACATGAAGGAGCAGGAGGAGAAGCTGGAGCTGGAGAAAGCTGCAATCCTGGATGACCGAAGCCTGGTGGCTGAGGAGAAACAGAGGTTACTGGATGAGAAGGAGAAGATGATGGTGGACTTGAGGAAGGAGCAGGAGGCCACAGAGATGCTGGCTGCTAAATTTAAGGTAAGAAGAAGCAATGGCCTTTTCTCAATATCATTTTTTTGTCTGTGTACCAGAGGGGGACTGAGCCATTATGCTAGAACTTACTCCTATATTCTAGCTTATAATATAGACAATGGTGTGTGGAATTATCCATAATTTTTTAAAATAAATATTCCTGGAAATGCATTGCTGGGATATAATACTAATATTCCTATACATTTACAAATGAAAGAAAGGGGAAGTGGAAATCAAAATATTTTAATCCTTTTACATGTCTCATTTTAATTTGAATAATCCAATTTACCTGCATTATCTGTTTACAGAGGCTAATAGTACTTAATTAGTTGTTCATAATGCAGAAAGGAACATATTCTTTAAATGACTCCATATATTCACCTAAAACTGAACTTGTTGTAATAGAAGTTAACTTTGTAGCTAGTTTCTATTTAAGAGTCACTGTAGAGTAAACAACTGTTTCAGTGAAGGTGGTGATTCTGAGCAACAGCAAATTAAACGTCTTTAAAATATATGTTTGTTTTATTTTCTTGGTTCCATCTAAAAAATTCTGCTTTGTATTGTGCAGAACTGGGATTACTGTACAATGGTTGTGCTTTTTTTAAAATAAAAATAATAATGAAGAATAATGAAGAATCTTTGCGCCATCTCTTTTTCTGTGATACACAGATGAACACTGACACCACTGAGCGGATTTGACTTTCTTTGATGTCATTTGAATGTGATGTTAAATGTTAAAATATCAAGTGAAACTATTCTTTGCTGAAGAATTTAAGTTTGATCGTATTTTTTTTGCTTGTTTATCTTAATACAAGTCTCAAAATACATACAGTAACTGTATGTTACACGTGGGTGTAGTCTGCTATTGTGCACCACATTAAGGTGCATTTTAAGATGGCATTGAAATTTTTCTGAAAGCTGCAGTGGCAAGAATATGTGCAAAACCATATGCTCATGATATAAAACCCCAAACAAGAGGTCTTCTCAGTGTTAAATTAATTCTTGTGCATCTATCCAGCCTAAAAGTTGCCCTTTGCTCATGAATAAAGCCTGAATGTTGTTTTAATTGGCTAAAAATATAGTATTTATGCAAAGCAGAAGGAGCATATCTAGAATAAGCAGATACATTCCTGTAATGAGAATTCAACCCCTCCATTTTAATAGCAGTTTTGTACTTAATAATAAGCATCTCTAATATGATTTCAAATGGTTAATTACTTCTGCATAATATGTTTACCAATGTAACCTTATGCCAAGGTCATAATGAGGCCAAATGGTGATGATCCAGTCACTGGCCAACATGGTACATCCAGGCACAGTAATATGATTCCAACCAAAGACTATGGGTTAGCAACATAATTTAACTAAGTCTAATTTTTGAGAACAATCTCATGCATGAAACTGGGCACATTCTACAAGGTGCAACAGTTATTTAAAGGAGGAGATTTGAATCACATGAATGATTAATATATAATATATATATGTATAATATATAATAAATATATTTTTTTTCTGAGGATGTGGCCATTGGAGACCTTCATCACAGTGGCATAAAACACCTGGTTTGTAGTGTCACTTCCATACAGATGGATTTGTAAGCTTTTTAGAAAGTGAATTTCTGTTTGTTTTGGTAAGTTTTCTCATTTTCCAATCAGTTATCTCCAAAAAAGAAATATCAGTGTGTTGAGTTGGTTTTAAGGGCATGTACAGATTGTTGATGTAAGAATCACTACAGGGTGATGTCACATCATGAAAGAGTTGGCTTGAGATGTGTTGCTGTGAGAGCTTTCGGGATGAAGTACGTTGTCGGTATGCCTAATGGAAAACTTATTCAGAAGTTCTCTAGAGAGGAGCATCCAAGGCTAGTTGTAGTATGATGACTTTGGGCTGTCATGATCTGTTTGTAGCCTTTCTACTTATGCCTGAAGAAGAAGAGGTACTAAGTGTGGGTAGGAACGTTGCAGTCAGCATAACTCTTTTGCTTTTAAACACCTGGACAAATCTGAAGTTTTCTGGTGACGAGCCACAATATCTTCTTTTGTAATTGTTAGTCTACAGTGGCTGTTCTGTTTTTTGTATGTTTGACTGCGGAATAGGAAGTTGTATATAAAACAATAGTTATGCAACAAGGTTACGTGTTCCAGACATTTTGTTATCCACCTTTGTTTTCAGGTGATGCATGCACTGCATCCTGGTTAATTATTCATCATGCATTCTCAGCCAAACCAAAGGTGACCCCAAATACATCCAAATCCATTGTATGTAGGATTTCTTCAGGTTCCCTGGAATTATGTACCCTGTGTGAAGCAGGGACGGATATCACTGCCGAGTAAGGAAGGCATTTAGGACGCCTCCCACATTGAGCTGGGCCATAATGGATGGTTGCAGCTCCTCCAAACCCTTCAGTTGGAATGGATTGTAGTCACTCCTGACATGGTTGCCATCAGCTTAGCCTCAGGTTTTCTCTCTGGCAACCCAGCTGCGACAGTGGAGACCTCTGCCCTTCACTGGAAATCCGGTCGCTGTGTTCTGTTGTTCAGGTTACAGACATTTGAAGGGGAATAATCCCTAAAGACAATCCACACCAGTCTGTTCCACACTGTTGATTGTCAACACAGCGGCTGTGTTCAGTCTGTAAGGCAGATTTGTCCTTCCTCCTGCCTCGTGTGATATTCAGCTTGTGTCATTTCAGTAATATTTCTCCATCTTGGAATATCAGGCACACAAAAGACTGTGCATCTTCCAACAGGGCTTTGGTGTTCAATTGGTCTCCGCAGCCATATTCTCTACATATTCTGCATTCCTCATCGTGGTGGCCTACAGATCAGGTGGTCAGGGCTTTGCAAAGGTCTGTTTAATTCGTGATGAAGGTGCGGTGGCAGAGTTTATGTCCTCATCCCCTTCCTGCTGAACTCCCTATTCCTGATAGAGCACAACTCTGCCTTGGCAGCAACCGCCTATTCTTGCAACATTTAGTAGGTCAGATGGCATAACAGACACAAGAACATTAACTGTATCTAAGAGGACAGTGACTGGATCCTGGCACATCATCTGTTTATTCTTCTACCTGTCTGTGTGTCTGGAGTGGCATGTATAGCAGTACTGTAACATAGCAATACTATAATTTTTAAATGCATTTAGATACATGCATGTATATGTATAAATAGACTTAAACAAAGGAACGGGTGAGCATCAAGTTTAAAAATACACTGTCACGTGACCTTCCTTTCTGTTCCAAACATATCCTCTGAATAATGACGTGAGTCAGGGCCTATTCTTTCCTGCCGACTGCGTTTTCATTCTCGCTCTTCACAAAGAGCAGCGAACAATGGCTCTCTGCAGAAACCACGTTGTGACATCGACACATCCACGCTAACCAGCGCCCTTACCACTGTGGCTCTGCGACGACACGACGGGTCAAACATTAAACCCCTGTAACGGAGTGGTTAACAAATTCATTGTTGAAATTATTTGATTATAATGAGATCAAAAAGCCAACAGAACTCACACTGCAGCACTGGTTTCCAAAATGTTTATCCAATATTTAAATTCTTTTGCTAAAATTATTTAGTATAATTAAAAATGTATTATATTGTTGTTAGAACTAGCTTTTCAGAACTAAAATAAGTTAGCCTATGGTAATAATGCACTTACATTTTTTTCAGCCATTCATTGAGGTAGCATTAAATGAGAGGGAAATAAGCTTACTGTTGCTTTCTGTGCAGGGTTTTTTTTACAGGAGGATTATAATGATACATAATGAAACCTGTTCGTTTTAGCTTTTTGTGGTAAACATGGGAGTTCTTCTAAAATGATTCCTCCCTATAACATAGGGCTGACCTTCTGGCAAGTAGGGAATAATAAAGGAAATGCTAACATTTTTTGCAAGGAGGTTTGGAGCATCAAAACACTGCATCTTTATAAAATATTAAATTGCTGTAACTGTATGAATGCGAAACCATTGCAGCATCTAAACTCACTTCATTGGTGGGATCTCTGGTTTCATATAAAGTTACAATTATTGGCATTTTTTGGTATTAATTATTTACTCATTGCATTAAAACTGATAGACACTTTTGAGGATGGCTACAGTAACTGGAGTTTTGTTATTTCAATGGAAAGCTTCTGAGAAATAACAAAGATTATTAATGAAAAATGACAAAAAAAATCCAGTATAAACCAGTATTATAATAAGGGCTGGACTGGTCAGAATAATTGGTTCTGCAGGAAGATACGCAAGTCAGATTGCGTATCTTAACACTGAATCACATAGCACTGCTTTTATAAACAGGGAGTTTTAGTTACATCTCTAGACAGGGTGACAGCTGCAGCTTGAAACAGCTGAAATCATTTGTCCAGCCTTAGCTGGGACTTCTGAAGAACAAAGGACATTTGAAGGAATCCAGATATTCGGTAAACAGGACATTCTGCCTTGCTTTGGCTCATTTTAATAAGGTTCTCACCTTGGCTTTTTTGTCCTATTTTTTGTTACCAAGATTTTCAGACTTTTTATACATTTTACATAGATTTAACACAAGTAGCAATTATTGTATATTATTTTGCTGCTACTTTTTCTCAATTTGTCACATAAAATTAAAATCAATGTCAGCATTTCAGAAACACCATTACGGATTTTCAGGCAATGGGGATGAAAATCCTTGTTAACTATATCTGGCATTTGGGCAATTCTAATTACCATGACAAATATAATTTGCATACAACACAAGCTGGTAACGTGTGTGATTTGGTGAAAAATTAGCCTTTATAAGATATTAATGTAAAAAAAATCCATTCAAGTTATCGGTTTCTTACTGCTGTTATTTACAAGGATTGTATTTCAGATAATTTGTTAATTTGCCACCAAGATTAATATTTTACAGAATATCTCCTTATTCTTATTTCTGTTTTGGTGCCCAGCATCCCCCCCTGCTGAACTGCAAGAAGGACTCAGCCTCACGTGGGAGGAAAGGGATAAAATTTAAATAGTTTGAAACCTCTGGGGGAAAATGTCTGCTGTTATTGGTTTAAACACCTGAGAACGGCCTGAGGAGGATTTAGAACTGACCGATTGAGGTGGTTGAGTGCAGTCTTTGCACACTGAAAGCACGAGCATAGTGCACTGCTCTGTTGTGTAACAGCATTTTCACATCCTTGTTGGCCCTTTCATGGTCACGGAGAGACGTCAACAGTAGATGCTTTGTGCTGGCCTGTGAAATAATGAGGCTATATAACAGCTGCAGAATCCGTCACCCCCGCACCACTGCCGTCACATCCCCTGCAGCAACTCCTGCAACCACCGGTGTTCCAGTTGCTTCACCACCCTCTGGGCTACAACAGGACCAGCCACATCGGTGTATCTTAACCAATAAGTGGGCATAATTAATCCTAAAAAGGAATGGAAAAGTTGTCAAATTTAGAGTGTGCTGTATTACAAAACCCCACTAATGATAAGTTTTCCATTGCATAATAATGCTGGGCTCGGTATATTTTGCGTTAAAGATCTGCTAGTGCTGAAATGACGTATCATAATACGTGCATACACATCATAATACAGTCAATATTACTCAGACTTCAAGAACCACCAAGCATCTTGCTTACTGTAATGTTGCTGAAAATGTATGTGGATTATTATCGTGTTTTCCAGCTATTACTGATTATTTTTGTTAGCCAACCACCCTGTCTAGTAGGGCTACACAATTAATCCAAAAATAGTAAAATATTCTTATTGATGTATTTCTCTTATAGCAAAAATACAGGTATTCCATAGTTAATGCTTAGATTTTGGTTGCAAACATCAATCTCCCTCTTATTATTTTGCGTTTCAGTCATTTAACTTGTTGAAGAGAAGCGATTCATCAGAATGACATGTACCCATTAGTGTTTTGAGACATTTCTTAAATCCGTCTGTGCAAGTTGAAGCCATCCAAACAGCTGAGACCATGAACAATGTCTTTGTTTCCACTGGGTTGGGTCTGTTTGCTGGCTTCATCGCTGCTGCTTCACTACTTGCTGCTCAAATATTGATGAGTCAGCAGTGGGACCCCATAGGGCTTCAAAGAGGCTGGGCTTTTTTCGCATCCTATTGACTCTTCTGGAACAAAAACATCCTCATGCATAATGGAAGAAGGAGATTTATTTTCAATCCCAAATTTCAGGATGCGTGAGCCCACTCGTTCAGACGATCCCCACCAAAGCTTTTATTTACATAACCATCAAATTCATTGGTAGTAAAAGGGCAGTAAGGTCTCTCAGGTTGGCTGAAATGACTGCCAGCTTGCTGTATTTTGGTTTTTCTTTTCTACTTATTTGCACTGATAAAATCTGCTGTTCAATCAGAAAGGTGGTTTGAAGTTTTCATGTTGTGTTCTTCCTCAAAGATATTTTTTGCACAATTTATGACTAGGAGCTAACCTGTTTTAATCAGGAACTGGGTACAGATGAAGGGTGGTACAGTGAAGTAGCAGGTAATGCTGTTGCCTCACAGTTCCTGGTCTGTTGGTTCAGGTGTGGGTTCAAACCCCACTCAGTTTAATGAATTGGTTGCTCTGAGTTGCCTTTCGTGTGTGTGTGTGTGTGTGTGTGTGTGTGTGTGTATGATGGGGTTGTCTGAAGTCCACAGTGACCCTACACTGGATAAGTGATTATTGATAAAGGATGGATGGATAAATTTAACTGTAGGGACGAATGAAGTCTAAATCTGTAAGTGGAGTTTTAAAATTCTGTTATGGTGCACTATTGAAAAAACAAATTAAATATACTTATTCATAGTTTATTAAAACATTTAAACGTACCCTGATGTGATGTTCAATTCTTTGTCCTAAATTTGCTCAGTTAAATGTCTGGTTTTTGCCTACAGCAATTTTCCAGGCTAATGAGCCTATTGTGCTCTAGTCCTCTTTGGAGGACAGATAAACCACTTATTGGGTTAGTCTCCAGGATTTGTCCAGTTATGTGCTAAACATACTGAGTTATGCAGGGAATATATACATTCTAGAACTTTACTGGGCAGCATGCTGTTTGACTCTGTGGGAAATCTAATTCATCTGTCTCCAATGGGCCTTTACCTTAAGAGACTCAGGCCCAAATCTACTGTGAAAAGCAGAAATTTGCATGGAGTTGCACACAGTTATTGCTGGGGTGGTGTCCAGTTTTGCAGGTTATCTACTATGAATGTGCATGCAAATTATCATAGGCCCAGTTTCAAGATTTGAATTTGAGTGGCGCAATATAAGTCCTTGTACACGTTTTGGACACGCTTCACTTTTTGGGAAGCACCACAGCATCACAGACAGTGATGTTTGTGATGTTTTTTGCAGTAGAACTGGAGATTGTAGTCAAGGGAACAAAGACATTGGAATTTTACAAATTCATAACAAGTTGCGTGCATGTAAAAATGCTGTATGGAATACCATTTTGACGAAAGTAAATGCAGTGGCAGGATTGAAATGTCCTGTCGGGGATATAAAAAGAGGAATAACAAAAAAAAAAGCTGAACAAAGGAAAAACCTGCTTTTAACAAGGAATCCGTGAGATTTACTGTAGGGACCCAGTTGAGAAATTGCCGTTGATACCTTTGGATCAGACTGTACAGCAGTTCAAATTATGGGAGCAGTGTTCCATGTTCCACACATTTAATAAATACTTATGACCGAGACCTCTTCAGTATTTTACTGAACCTTTTTTGTCCTTAAGATGCATGGGATATATTGCACAGATAAATACAGTTCAAAGATAAAGCAACTGCAACTATTTTAAGTACTGTAACAAAAGCAAGCAAACCCAGATTATAGGCTAACTGAACTGTCCTCATGAAAAATGTAAACATGAGCAGTTCATTGCATTTCTGTCATGCAAGGCCATCCTTTTTGCTGACATTAAATAAGATGCACAGCCACCAGTAAGTTAACTTTGTAAATCGGATTTGGTGTTTTATTTGCATTAATCCCCACCCAGTATTTCGCACTGTGAAAACGGAAGTCCTATAAATGGATATGCAACACGCCTAAATCTCAGCAGCTGCATTTTAGCCCCAAAAGAGGGTTTGTACCGGAACTAGAGGTTTGTTGATGTGGCCCATTGAGGCCACAGCTTGACTTGGTTGGGCCTCCTAAGACCAAGTGTTATGAAGTAATTTACCATCTAGGCACTGGTCCTCTCCTGTGGTAAATATCCTGTGTACAAAGAAAGGTCCCGAATGCCCACACGAGAAGATGTAGACGAAACTTTACATCCATCATGCTGTTCCTACATGTTCTACCAATCCTTTTTCTGCTTGTGTCCCAACAATACACAGAAGCCTGTTGAATCTTTCATGAATTGAGGATTTATTAAAGATAATACCGTGTGGTTACTGTACGCTCAGTGCACTCGGAGGTTTAACAATGAAATGGAATCAAGTATAGTTGCTGCTTCAAAAAGGGGAACATTAGAGATTAAATGGAGCATAATGTTAATGTACATATAAACACATCAAAGTGTGTTTCAGCACTCGTCTGGTCAATTTCAGCTTGTTTATTGTTGCCAGTCACTTCACTTTCAAGGCTTTCATGTTCCTCGTAGGAACTGAAATGTACCTCATAGTTAGAGAAATATTTAATGTGGAAGGCCAGCGCCTGCTTTGAACGCCACTGGGGATAATATTCCCAGACATAGGGAGGCATGCATAGGACAGGGTGCATGTTGGGAACATTAGCGCATTACACCCCTGGCACCCCTGCAACTGTAAAAGGCTTTGGTCAGTTTAACCGGGGCTTTGATGATGTGCCCAACCTCGTGTGCAGGGTTTGCAGGTATATGGTGTTTACTTTGTGGTACGAGTCAGTCTAGCAGCGGCGAGATCTTCACTCCTTGCCAACTATCTGCCTCGAAGGGTCTCCCACCCCCAGACGGAGACACTTCAGTGACAATAATTATTCATGTTAATGTCACGAAGGGAACTGCATTGTTTGGGTGTGAAACCATGGGAAAGGACTGATGTCAGACAAAGCGGCCTTTATGGGCCTGCAGGCTCAGCCTGCTTGTGTCACTGTCATTTCAGTCTAATGGTGGGGGGAGGTTAAAGGGGCTGAGATTTGTGGGCTGTCTCACTGGGCTGGTGAAGCCCCATCTAACCATAGGTCACCGTTTCAATTAACTGCCGCCATTAGGACTGCAGCAACACAATACCTTTTCATGTCATTTTGTTGTGAGGTTGCCGCATGTGTTAAGGAAGAAAAATAATATCAGCCACAAAGATAAATCAGGTTCACATTTTTTAATGCAAATGGAAAGTACGTTTGATTTCCCACTCATGAACTGGTATTCCATCCAGGGTGAACCCTGCCTTTTGCCCTGTGCATCCTGGGTTGGCTCTGGACCACCGAGATCCTGCATTAGGGAAGTAGTTGATGAAATGTGACTTCACGCTCACAGATTGGTGACACGGTTGGTAAAGCAGATGTGTTGTAGTTCCTAAGCTGTGCTGTGCTGATGTAGACTGGAATTCGTCACTTGGTGTGCAGGGATTAGATGTTCTGGCCATGTCTACAAACTAAACATACAGAAAACAATATTAAGTTGCTTTTGGTCCTCTGTTACCATGAAAACCCTTCAAGTAGTTGTTATGCTTCCATTTTGACTTACCTACCCTGCCTTTATACAGTAAAGGCTGTTTTTTCTGATGCTCTTACTGTCCTTTCACTGACTACCATAGTTCATGCCTGGAAGTGTCTTAGTGAGATATCTAGTAAATGGCTGTAAAGTACACAAGGATGGCTTAATGGACACATACTTATTATTTCAGGGCTCAAGAGTCACTTCAGCTTAAATCTTATTTGTCTCAAGCAGGGCACCCCACCAGAGAGATCGGTGATGGTGTAACTTTGTTTGGAGACGGACAACGAGGTTTTCCATTTCCAAGACACAGACAGCAACAAATTGCTGGATATGCAGGAGGCCTGATTCTTAGGTCTTGATTCAATTGTTTGCAAAAAAAAAATAATAAAAAGCAGGACAGAATGTGGCATGGCGATTAGGGACATGATACGGTGATCTGCAGATGCCCTGCTGTAGGACACCTGAACGAGATGCAAAAGCATGAATCCCTCTCCTAATATATAGTGAAAATGTTTCTGTCATTAAATCAGCTAAGGAGCACTTACAACATCTATACCAAAGATTACTACATTACATATGTATTCATGCATTTATTTTTATCTGTCTTTTTACATTTTGAATCTTAAAATTATTTACTTTTAATACATCTTTATTATGTTTTTATTTATATTCCTACATTTTCTTTCTACCCAGTCTGTGCAGCGTAGACTGGAGCTTCTTCTTGTCCTCCGTTGTATATCTGCTCCATGGGTGTTTGGTAATAAACGATTCCTGTGGATGGACGTGCTGAGTAAGTTGACTTGGCGGTTGAAATGGCCTAAAGCTGTCAAACAACATCACACGGTGCAGGTGGCGTCGATGAGAATCGAAAACTGAAATGGTCAAACGAGTCCATTTCCTGGCATAGAGACATAAATATCAACAGAAAGCAGGTCTTACTGGGACACAGTTGTGGCTCCAGCCCGTTTTCATCTGCTTTATTAGAGGAACAGCGTGGGTTTGATACAGTGGAGAAAGCCACTCGTGATCGAGTTGCAGCCCCTCTACTGTTCCAGCTTCCCTCATGAATATTTGACAAGCAAGGCCCTCATGATTGATTTGTGGGAGGGAGCCCTTGGCTAGATCAATATTAGAACCATAGAACTGGCATTGATTATAACCACCATGCAGTTAAAATTTCTGACCTATTTAGACCGACTGAACTCAAGGTCATTCGGTTGTTTTTATTGCTTGTGAACCTTTCCTTGTGGAAACACTGGCTGAAATTTCTTTTACTTCTTTGCCTTCTCTCATGTCTTTTTGCACTGGAAGTTGAACGCAGATGGCAAAAAATAGGTGACATATTCTCCTTTCTAGCAATAACTGAACTCTGCTCCTACCGAGCTAAAAGAGGAGTTGCCTGTACCTCACAGATCAAGGCCTTCACTTTGCTTCTCATCTTACACAGTGTAGGCTTTACTGAATCGATGGCTGCCATTCTGTAGCTCTTTGTAACTCGTGATTTTACTGATCTGGGTTTTCACAGTTTCCATTTGCGTCAACGATTTAACATAAAATAATGTGTATATTTAATACACATTATAATTAATATATTTAAAGTTTTCTGTTTTACATCATTATATATCCACAAGGTTTACTTATTAATATGTAGAAAAGAAAACTTGCTGGTGTCAGGTGTACACCAAACAGAAATTTGCTTGCAAATTTTTTCTTGACGGGCCACTATCTCCAATGCTAAGTCAAGATAAAACTTTAGCAATATCTGTTTTTCCTCATGTTTATAGCTATAAACACAATATAATGGGTTCCAAAGACCAGATGTCAAAGGAAGCAGGTTGAAAATTAACATCTGAAGCAAAAAAGATTATGGTAAAATAATGAGCCTGAAAGCCTCTCTAGCAGGATTTGAACCCACCTGCTTGCTCCCAGGCTGTGGAGTGTTATGTTGTTTCTGCCAACTTAACAAAGGTGTTTGAAGGAATTTATTATTTAGGCACACAATACTGACAATGCTTATTTCTGTACAGGGTATTGGCTAAATTATTGTGTAGGAATAGTTTTACTCTAAATGTTTTACTCTAAATGTTGTAAATGTTTGTATTTTGTAATTATTACACACTAATATGTATGCATGGAGACACAGACACACACACACATACACACACACACACAATCACACACATACACACCAAGCCACTTTATTAGGAACACCATTCTAATACCAGGTAAGACCTGCGTTTGCTTTCAAAGCATCCTGAATTCTTTGTAATACGGATTCAGTAAGGTGCTGGAAACATTACTTGCAGATTCTGGTCCATGTTCTACCACAGGTACCAAAGGTGCTCTATTGGATTTGGATCTGGTGACCAGGGAGGCCATTGAAGGTCATTGAACTCATTGTCATGTTCACTGAACTAGTTTGAAATTGTACTATCATGCTGGAAGTAGCCAATAAAAATGGGCAAATTGTGGTTTTAGCATTAGGGGGTCAAATGTGTGGCAAGAAAACATTCCCCACATCATTTCACCACCACATACAGCCTCAGTTGTTGACACAGGGCAGGCTGGGTCCATGACTTCATGCTGTTCATACCAAATCCTGACCCACTATCTGCATTTTGCAGCAGAAATCGAGGTCCATCTGACCATGTGCTGTTTCTCCAATCTTCAACAGTCCAGTTTCTGTGAGCCAGTTCCCACTATAGCCTCAGCTTCCTGTTTTCGACTGACAGGAGTGAAACCCGATATGGTTTTTCTGCTGTTGTAGTCCATCTGACTGAAGGTTGGATGTGTTGTGGGTTCAGAAATGCTTTTCTACCCACCACTGTTATAAAGAGTGAATATTTGAGTTACTGTAGCCCTCCTGTCAACACGAACCAGTCTGGCCGTTCTCCTCTGACCTCTCATCAACAAGGCCTTTCCGCCCACAGAGCTGCTGCTCACTGGATGTTTTTTGTTTTTTGCACTGTTCTGCGTCGACTCTGGAGACTGTTGTCCATGAAAATCCCAAAAGAGCAGCAGTTTCTAAAATACTGGAACCCCCCTATACAATACACTATACAATTTCACTTCCAGTGGATTCCTTCAGACAGATTTCTTTAACATAATACTTTTAGTACAGTAGTAATTTAAAGACTTTGTGGGTTCACATTATTAGATGAATTATTATATAAGAAAATATGCAGACTGAGAAATGCATTCAAGCATTTAAAAGGAGTACAATGCAAAGTGCACGTTTCTTACATATTTGTATTAATGTATCTTTCACTTCAAGACGAACACGGAGAAAATAAACAGACAGGAACACAGCCAGCAAATCCCAGTTGTTGCACAGAGTGAGGGTATTATCGTCCTCCATCTGAGAGGAAGAGACGGGGAGGGGGGTGGGGCTTCCTAAATTAACAGCTATTTCCTTTTCCTGTGAGATCTAGATGAGCCACAATAAGGGGTTAACTAGCTGCGGTGCTGGTAATAGCATTACCCCCCAGCCTGGGCGAACTTCAACCCTGAACTGTGACAAACCCCCGTGGATAATTCCATTCAAAGACAGGTTACGTCATTTACTCCAACTGCCCTCCTAATCCCCAGACACCTGCCAGAAAGCCCCTTTTCCTACAGCTTTACACTGATTTGCCAGAAGCAACAAAATGAATGTAGCAGTAGCTGCACTGAGATGTTAGAGTTATGACTTTCATATTGATTTTTACTGTGATCTTTGCTACCAGTGTCAAGTGTTTGATTTTTGTTTTCATTTTTGCAAAACACCTTACATCCTTACCTTAATCCTGTTTTGTAAGCAACAATGCATTGCATTCTACCCATTAATTCATAATTTCACTTAAGTTCAATTTTTTTGTAGAGGCTTCTTTTCACAGTGACTGAACAGCAGATAAAAGGTATATAGTGACACTATAGATAAAGGTTATAGATAGAAGATGGAATTCATGATCAAAAAAGGTTGACTAATGACAACAGACTTTGCTGACTCTGATTTTAGGACAAACTGCTCATGGCAGGATGAGGAATCATTTCCATCGTTCCTTATAAATGACCTTTTAGGCAGAAGTGCTGCTTCGAGTGGAGGTCCTGAATTAAGGGGTGTAGCCGTGAAGACGTGAACGCAGCCCAACATTTCATTCAACAAACTACACAGACCTTGTACATTTTCTCAAATATATTCCCATTTCAATACATTTGTAATATTGAACTCCACTCTGCTGTGTTTTTGTAGTTTAATTTAAATCAAAGTCACTGTGGGCACTACTGTTGAACTCCAGATCAAGGTTGTTTAATTGATCATTTTCAGTTGTATGAATAAATTAATTTTTTGGTGTGTACATAAGCAAATTCAATAAGCAGAAAGAAATATAAATATATACAGTACTGTGCAAAAGTCTTAGGCACCTGTGGGGAAAATGCTATAAAGCGAAGATGGTTCCAAAAATAATGCCATGAATACTTATTAATCAATAAACCTTCTAAAATGTGCAGTAGACAAAAAAACCTCAATCAGATCAATATTTGGTTTGGCCACCCTTTGCCTTTAAAACAGCATCAATTCTCTTATGCAAACTTGCATGCAGTTTAAGGTAGAGGTTGGTAGGTTCTTCCAAACATTTTGAGGAACTGGCCACAGTTCTTCTGCAGACTTTGACTGTCTCTGCATGTCCTCCCAGACTGACTTGATCATGTTGAGATCAGGGCTTTGTGGGGACCATACCATCTGTTGAAAGATTCCTTCTTTTTGCAGAAGATAGTTGTGTATGACTGAGATTGGGTTTTTGAGGTCATTCTCAGGCTGCGGAATGAATTTGGGACCGATCAGAAACCTCCCTGATGGTAGATAAAAATCTGCCTGTATTTCTCAACAGACATTGAAGTCGCATGCCTAAGACTTTTGCACAGTACTGTAGATATGTATGAAGCAAAGCAAGAAGACAAGGACAATGGTCATATTTCATAAGGATAAAATAATTTCCTGAATAATAATCATAAAGATAAAATATCTGCATGAGAAAGGACTGTAAAGTAAAGTGCCCATCATTTGCCTTGTCTTATAAAGAAGGAAAAACCCTCAATCTTGATTTGTATTTAGTACGTATTTGCTCAATAAAACTAATTTGCATAATTAGCACAAACCCCCCTTGGGGGCAGAAGAGTTCACATTCATGTGCTCAAGGCCCTTTGAGGCATCTACTCTATTGTCAGGATCTGGTGACTTGAAAGGTGAATTTAGCACATTCTAATGAGTAAAAACAGCGTAAAGCATCTCTTGAAGGCAGCTCATCGGTCATGTGGGAGACATATGCCGGAGTACAACACATTTCATCTCAGTAAAGGAACGCAATTAATCTGCTAGAATAAGACAGGCCGCCACTGTGGCTTCAGTGGAAGGGAATATTAATCTGAGTCTGAGGTTGCAGGAATGAATCATCTCCGAACCTTGTCTTTCTGTGCAGGCCATGGAGAGCAAGCTGCTGGTTGGAGGGAAGAACATCATCGACCACACCAATGAGCAGCAGAAGATGCTGGAGCTCAAGAGGCAGGAGATTGCGGAGCAGGTGAGGACCTTCTGCTTAAAGTGATGAGTGTCTGAGGATGTGAAATGTGGGAGGTCAAGCAGACATCACAGTGTGCAAAAATACAGCCTCCTATCTTCCCTCGGTGTTCAGGTGCACTGCTTTACTTTTGTTTTTAAACTCTTACATACTCTTGTTCCCAGATGACTGTCCCCTGTTGCCCTTCTGGATTGCACCAGGAGTGCATGCACCCATACCAAACACACAACTCTTTTTAATTAACTTTTATTCATTACAGTAAGAATTAGGATATGAAATAATGAGGTCCTCAAACATCATTGTTGCATAATTTGAACTCCAGACTCCGAGGTTCAAAAAGAGGTATTTTGACACAGATTTATTAGTCTTTAATAACACTGTTGTAGTTTACTGTACCTACACTGGTATCTCTTTTTAGCAGAATGCAAATTTCCCCGAAGTAGTATCTGGGGGCACCCACTGAGTTACGCAGCTGATGGTGTGGTTAGCATAGAGGAACAAACAAAACCACCTTCATTCAGATAACTGGAACAGGTTTGAATTTAATTATTCACTGAATAAGAGAACTATTTCATTGTTTGTTCAATCATGTCAGGACTTGCTGTATAAAATTTGTAAGAAGCAGGAATTAATGCACATTTATCTGTAATTCCTAGGTTGAGAAAAATGTATCTTCTGTGCAGATACTGTTGATATGTGTTTTGTTGAAGCAGTGTCAGTTTCGTATTTGATATGTTGGTTCCCAAAGGTACCCTTAACTTCTGTTATTTTTACCAAAACTGAAGTGCTTCTTGAAATGCCCATATTGACTATACATTGTCTTTTATTTAAAATAAGCATGCAACTTTACTGCATCTCTAGAACTGTACCTGGAGTCACATCTTGTATTTCCCAAAAGGACTGAACAACAGTTAAAGCCACAGCTCTGAGATTATCAAAAAAGAGACATTAAAGCTAACATTTTTACTCCATGTTGAAGTTAGTAAGGATTTATACTGCGGTTTTTAACACTGACACACCAGTATTGCTCATCTCATTGCAACTGACTGCTGAATCCTATTTTCTTGTAAGAGTTAAAATGCAAACCCAGTGAAATTCCTACTACAATGACACATATGATCACACATAATTATCAACACCAAGGAAATGACAAAAAATAATACTGGTGTCACTTTTTCTCTCACAGGCACCTTTAGAAGTATTAGAAGTAACAAGATCTGATCAGATTTAATGTGAAAAGGAGAGAAAACATTTAAAGAAGGAAAATGTTTTTTCATACCATTGTGTATGTGATCCCTCCAGTACCAACAAGACACTTTTAAGATGAACTGCTCAGCAGTCTTGCAGTACTGAACCCCTTTGCTTTGTTTCACTGTAAATTTTCCTGAAAGAACACATCTCAAATGTTCAAACTTTATTGCTGGAAGCTGGACATGGGAGCAAAAGGTCTGAGTGAGGCACAAAAGTTGGTGATGCACTTTGAAAGCAAGGCTCCAGTCTCAGGATGCTGTGTGTAAAATGAAGCAGGTACTTTTTTGGCTGAAAGATGGTGGCCGTTTTCTTTGTAGACACGCCGAGAGAGGGAGATGCAGCAGCAGATGTTGATTCAGGACGAAGAGACGCTGGAACTGAGGGAGACCTTTTCCTCCCTGCAGCAGGAGGTGGAGCTCAAGACCAAGAAGTTCAAGAAGGTGAGAAACACAGCTTCTCACCACTTACTCTCCAGAGATTACACATGTTCCTCTTTTGACGTGGTTGTTCATTCAATGAAATCACCTTGTGGGCTGAATTTCTATTGTGAGGGGGTTTGAACTGTTCATAATTCTTATATAAAACAAATTTGTTCCTGGGTCAAAACTGTCACCTGTAATCCATGGAAATAACAAAAAACATCCAAACAATGACAAAACCAATGCACTTGATGACATATGTAAAAATATTTCTCACCTGTCTTTTAATTTTATATTTTCAGAAAATCATTCATTATCACTTACCAACAATCCAGTGCAGGAAATTTATCTAGGAAGGATGGAGTGTGAGAGGGATGAGCAATACCCTGGATGGAGAAATTTTGATAAATTGACCTGAGGCTGTAAGAAGAAATAAAGTCCCCATCATCACAGGTCATCTCCTGCACTGTGTAGCATTTCTAACAAACATTCGAATCCCACTTCTGCTGTAAAACCCTTAAGAATGGTGTTACCCTGGACTTGGCTGCATGACTAAGTGAATTGTTTTAAGTAGTTCAACACTGTAAGTCACCTTGGAGAAAACTGTCGATTAAACAAATGAACAAGGGCAGCACTGAATCTGGTGTTTCCGTCATGATATTAGATTTACCTTAATCCAGCCTGGGCTGTGCAGTCAGACATGAGGTTGAATCCAGCCAGGTGTGTGGAGATTGCATGATCTTCCCATGTTCCTGTGGGCTCCGTCCTTGTTTCAGGTGAATTGGTGACTCTGAATTGTTTTTATCGTGTGTGTGTGGGTGCGTGTGCGTGTGTGTGAGTGTGAGTGTGTGATTAACCTATATACCCTCCCTTGAACCCTAGTCTTCCATGATATCCTTCCACTGGCCCACTGTGACTCTGCAGTAAACCAAGTGCTTATTAATGTTGGATGGACTGGTTTACTACGGTTTCACCATCTCTCTGCAGAGACATGCTTACCATAATCTGATCTGATATGCTAAGATCAATATTAAATGTCTGTAATCATAGCAAAAAATAAGCATGCACTTCCAGTCCACCTCATTCATCTTTTGAGTGCTACCTTGAGGTTTCTCTACCTTAAGCGATGTTTACCACAATTCTCTCCTTGTGTCTTTAAAATTCATGGTAAAAACCCACTGTTTATTTTCATATTAGCCAGTCATTGTTCTGATGACTGAGATCAGTTGTACCCTAAAAAAGATGCTACAGCTTCACAGGTGTAACCTGCTTACCCCGATTTACAAGTGAGCTGTCAAGAAAACGACTAAGAGAGAACGTGAGGATTACAAGAATAGAGCAACAGACCGAATAAGCAGCTTAACTCATCCCCAAGAATCAGCTGAATCAGACTGCTTGGTCTGATCAGGTCTCCTTTTCTACCCAGTTCTCAAATTCGTTGGTCAGTCTATATTGGAGGCATCCCAGCACACACTGGACACTTGTGCTATAATAACAAGGTTTGTTTGGGTGCATTTCTTTAGTTAATGCTATGGCTACATGACCCCTAGTTGGGCCACCATATGGCCTTTGCTGGCCTCTGTCTACAGGTGGTGATTAAGGTTTTGTCACCATAACTTCTTCTTCCTACTAAAATTCATTCAAACGTCACACTCGAAACACTCAGATTCTATGTCTCTGTGGCCTGACCTCTGTTTGCAAGAATCTTAAACAGACAGCCACATGGTTATGTCAAACTTACTTGTACTTTTCAGTGTTTTGGGACTGAGAGTAAAAAAAGGTGCAATTATAGGGGAAAATAACACGTGAATTGTTAAGAAATCATACCATTTGGAGGTACAGATCCATAACTGATATTCATGCTCTCTGATCCCTGCTAAAAATCTTGAACATTCTGTTAATGTGATATTGTCAGACGAAATTGACAGTGATACCAAGGAATACAATAAATCCGCAATGTGTCAGACCCCGATTTAGCAGATTTCTAATTTCATGGACTAAATCCAACAGTTCACACACTAGCACTTTGCCAACATTTTCCAGTTGATATATCAGTACCTCTGTACGTCTTGGTAAAAGTGTTGTTGATATATTCACAATATGCTTCAAAATGCCATTTGTTATTTCGCAGAATTTTGGTTTCATGCATATGCTTGTTTATGCATATTTGGATTTAATGGATGTTTGGACACCCCCTCCCTAACTAGTACATTAAATGTATATACTGTACTGCTGTGTAAATATACGTTAAAAACCTAGTATCTTTATTATACTCACATTAAATGATTAAATGCTATGTTTTCTTAAGTTTTCTTAAATAACTGGTGATATGTGTGGGTCAAGCCCTTTAGATAGTAAAATTATACAGAAATGTCAATGTTCTGTGGTAGTTGCAATGCTGAAAACCTTAAACAATGAGGTTTGCAAAATCTATTCATCACTCAACTAAGACCGTATTTTGCATCAGTTGCCTGACTGCATTGGATGTTTTAAAAAAGAAGTTTACTGTCTGTTTGTGCTGAGCCGTTTGCAAGATAGTGAATCAGCCAAAGGTGGAGATGGTTGTTTCCAAGGTTCCAGCAAGATAGCGTCGTGTGGGGAAGGGCAACGCTTGGCACTGGTGACGATGTATTGCCATGGGTTACTGAGCTGTTGCTAGGAGACGGCTGCTTCGAAGGCCCCCTCGACCAGCGCCCCCTCCCCCACACTCGCACCCCCCCCCCCCCCAAGGCCAGTGTTTTCACAAGCAGGACAATACTCTGCTCTGCTTCTTCTGTGCAGTTGTTCGCAAAGCTGCAGTCGGTGAAGGCGGAGATCCAGGACGCCAACGACGAGCACGTGAGGGCCAGGCAGGAACTGGAGCAAACTCAGAATGAACTGACCAGGGAGCTGAAGTTCAAGTGAGACACCTCCCCACGTGACACCTTCCTGCAGCCAAGACAACACCACTCCATCATACTAGTTTCTCCATAATTTGGTTTTTTCCTTATCGCAATTAATAGATTACTTTGTTCTTTTTTTACCTGGCAACAACCATAACATGTTGCCCATAGCATATTGCTGTTTTTTCACTTGCTGATTCAGAGGTTGACTATACCTTCTTGTTATCTCCTATAGGTACCTGATCATTGAGAACTTTATACCTCCTGAGGAGAAGAACAAAATCATGAACAGGCTCGTTTTTGACAGCGAGGAGGACCAGTGGAAGTTCCAGCCCCTGGTACCTGCTGAGAAGTGAGTAGTATATAGTATATACTGTAGTATTCTGAGATAAACTGGCCAGGTTATGCAGTAAATCAGAGTGTTCTCTGAGAGGATTGGCTTGTGGGTAGAATGAATTCCAGATTTTGTAAGGCATGGTTTTGAATCCTGAAACACTGCTCTTAAGTCACTTCACTTTGTCAGGTCCACTAAAACCCAGTATTGTCACTGCAGCTTATGCAGTTTAAAATATAATATTCAAAGCTACCAGTAGACAAGCAACCAGATCACTTTCCCAGGTAAAATAATGAAAAGCACTTAATGCACAGCAGAGCCAGAGGGGGTCCTGCACATTAACCTTTCCACTTAGCAGTTTCATTTTCACATCCTTCATCTGAAACATAAGTGGTGATGAAAAACATGGTAATTTTCACGATTCAGTTTTGGAATCCTGCCTCAAACCAGTGTTGAAATGTAAGCTTATGCTGTATGATGATTTAGTGTAATTCCATCCCAGGTTGTGATGTGGCATGTGTGAAGTGTTCCACGAGACCTGCTGGGGGGCCGTTTCATTCGGTCCACATAAAGGTCAGGCTGCCACAGTAGGTAGAACCTGGCAGGAACTCCCAGCTTTTTTCCCACATTTGGGATGTCAAGAAGCCCATTTGGGCAGTTAAATTCACCAATATATAATAAATGTCACCATAGTCAGTCTTTCATTTGCAACGTATTTCTGTTTATAAAATCATTAGTTTGCATTTATTTCATTGGCACAACTGCACAACTGCTGAGCAGTTTGAGGCATAATGGTCAACGATGCTACTGTGCAACCTGAAGGCCACCAGTTCCTGGAAGGCCATGTCACTTGCATGTATGCAGTCTGAACCTTTTGGGCACAACAATTTTAAAGCATTTTGACAGAACTGAGGTTCAACTCACATTAATAATATGTATTAAAACACAACAGAAGTGTGCGAATTTTAAATTGTTTGAATTTCTTGGGTAAATTATGCAAATGATTTGTCTGTGTTGAAATTCAGCAGTAAACAACAGGGGGGGCAGACAAAATGGCAGCAATGTAAATTTTGCACAAAACACATCTTTGTTACTGTCTTTGTTTGCTTTTATGGGTATTTTTTTCTTTCTTCACTCTGTCTGAGGATGGCTGTAACTTGTGGCTTGCTGAATAAAGGCCCTTTGTCCTGGTTAGATGCCACTTGGCTCCAGACTCCGGTGAGCTGGTGTCACACATCTCCAGGGAAACTCATTGGCACAGTCATATGACATTGGGGCTGTACCTTTTCAGTTTGTTGCTCTAATGTTCTGAGGCTCCACTCAAGCTGGCCCCTCTTTGTCTGGTTTCCACTGAGCAAAGATCAGGCTTGACGCTGTGATGGTGGCATTTGATGTGTGTGGAGGTGGATGCCTGCGATGCTGCTCTGTACACCCAGGGTTGCCAGTAACTGAAAACAATCTTAACCTCTTCATCATACTTTGACGTTCCAACCAACAAAAGGCTTTAAAGATCATATTTTATTAAAACTGTTTAATGCAGCCAATACTGACAATTTGCAGTCGATATTGTATATCGCTACCCTCTCTGACTTGCCGGTTATTACTACATATCCCTAAGGCCTATGTGTGAATATGAAGAACAACTGATTGACTGCAGTGTATTTCCCTTCTGTATAACCTGTGGTTTCCTGTGATAGAAAAGAAAATATACTGCAATAAAGTATATTATTATATATACACTTGTAAAGAATGTAAACTGCTAAATGGCTTCATGAATGAGCACAAGATACAATGTAGCTCTTTTGAGTCAATGAGGAGACACAAGAACCCCCCAAAAATTCGTTATTACAATCCTGCAGAATCGCATCAGGTGTCACCCATCATGGCCTGTACATCTCTCCTATCTTTTTGTACACCCCCAAAATTCACATTTATACCTGTAGCCTAAGCAAAAGACCATTCAAAGTGTCCAGCATCCAGTCCCAGGTAGTGGAACTTGCAAGTAAGAGAGGTCATTTATTAGTAGGACTTTCAACAGCAGACAATATCTTAAGATGTGCACTAAAGAAAAGAAAAAGCATACATGTCTCCCAGTGTCATCAACCACTTTATCCTGGTCAGGGTTTAGAGTGAACAAGAACCTATCCTGACATCAGTGGGCACTGGGCTTTGAAACCACTTGTGGATGGCCAACACACACAGTACAGGCAGTTAATGGTGACCAGTTAACCTGAAACTCACGTCTTGGCACTGTGGGAGGAACCCCAGGCAGAACATCTCAGCTCAATAGAGTTTTAGCGGGATTCAAACTCACACCCAACCAGCCCAGGCACTGTTAGCCGGCAGTGTTGCTTGGTGAGCCACCTGCAATAAATAATTGGGTAAAACAATAAAATACTTAACATAGTGAATAATATACTAAAAAATAATAATAACAATTAAATTATAAGTAAAGTAAATAAAAGAAAAAAGTCAATAATAATGTTAAAATATGAAAGTGAAGATACTCTATCAGGTAGGACAACAGGATGTGCTATATTTAAGAACCAAATTTTTAACCAGAAGTTTGTTGTTAAAGTGTCAGTTAAAAAAAAAAATAAATAAAGGGTAACTATTTATACAGCTGGGTATTATACTGGAGCAATTTAAGGTAAGTACCTTTAATTGTCAAAGGTAGTACAGTAAAACCAACGTCCTGAACCACTGTACTGTACAGTACTCTATGGTACTCCAACACTTTTGTTCTTCTGTTACCACAGTAAATTTGTGCAGATGAAGAGAAGGCCTGCTTCAGCAGTGGGATACAAGAGACCCATCAGCCAGTTTGCTCGGAATGCCATAGCCATGGGAGCGCCCTCACGGTACCGGGTAGGTAATGAAAAGCCTGCTGAATATGCTGTGTGTGTGCTGAGTTTTTAACTAAAGGCATTACATTGTTGGTATTTCCAGCAACTTAAGGGGTCCGGCCTGAAAGCACAGTCAGCTGCTTGGATCAAAGCCTGCCATAGCTGAGACCCTCACCTGGGTGGTCTTTAACTCGTGTTCCTCCACTTTAAAGAGCATCCCAAGAGCCAAGCCTTGGCACCCTGTGTTGTTGAAGTCCATCAGGTTCTCCTCAGTGCTGCTTGCTGCTGTGGCTCAACCAGCCCGGAGTGGGCCCTGTCCATTTAACACTGTCCCCACTGGCTTCCCACAGGCTGAGAACATCATGCTGCTGGAACTGGACAAGACGCCACCCACCATGTTTCACCTGGACTTCCCCAAAGCACATTCTGAGCAAGACTTGGCCCTGCAGCTGAATAGGAGCCTGCTGCTGGACAACGCCAGCTACAGGGAGATGACTGCGTCTGCACGGGTTAGAAAGTCCCGGTCTTGGTGAGTTGAGTGCTTAAGTTTCACACCTGGACTGTCCAAACTTCTTAGCCATTTTTTATGTCCCTCAAATAAGAGGCCTGCAGTACTGCTGCCAAAGGTCTCATTGCTGCCATTGGATGACCTCATTTATACAAGACTGTTAACTATTGGCTTAGTTAATTTTAACACAGTACGTTAGTTAAACATAAATGAAGCAAATTTAAGAAAAAGCACAAAGTTTTACCTGCTTTCCTATATGTTTCATAAAATTAAGCTTTCTCCAAACTAACATCTTAATAAATATTGCTTTTTTTAAACTAAGAGAAATATTCATTTATTTACCCTTGCCTGTGGCTGCTTAGAATGATTCACCCATTCATATAGCTGGATTAGAACGTGATAGATTTAGAGAAAACACCCTGATCAAAGAGCTGGGATTCGAATGAGGAACCTGTCGAGGGCAAAGCAGAGGCTCTGACCTCTATACCACCTGCTGCTGACAGGCTCTCCCAAAGTAGACAGTTTTTGTTGCTCTGTTGTTGTTCGTAGGAGTAATTGGAGTAACAGTGAGACTGTACACTACTGCAGCTTCATAACTGAACCAATATTTCACTCATTACAATTAGCACATTCTGGAAGAATGTCAACCATACTATTCCTTTTGTAGCAAGCATTTAGGTACATTTAATTGCATTGTAGTGTTTTTTTTCCTACCTTTATATTGGATAAAATAATATCAGCAACCTCTTAAAACAAAATAAATAGTTCTGTCTGTGGAAAGATATAGAGCTGACAGGAAGCTGTACCATCTGTGTGTCAGCAATATGGTATCACACTGTGAAAACACTTGTTTCCTTTAGCCATTTGCCACCCCCTCCTCTGCACCATTGTGCTGTTGTTACATGTCCCTCGTGAGGCATGTGTTAGACACACCCTCCCCTGTTCCCCTGGTAGGTGTCAAGCACCACGTGTGATCTCGTCCTCCCCATCCACCTGCTCGCTCGCTTCAAGGCCCCAGTGCCCCCCTCACGAGCAGGGAGCGGCTGCCAGCACGCCCCACCCCTGAGGAGGAGAGGAGCCCCCAGAGCACCACAAACCTGCTAGATCACCGCCAGCTGGGGTCTGAGTTCCAAACTCATTTGTCCACACATCTAGAATCTTCAGCCGTTTTGCATTTGATCTTCTGAGTGACATAAGAACTGCATCTCTGAGCTGCCATCCCGTCCGTCCTTTTTATTTTGAACCTGAGAAAGTCTTCAAAGCCTTCTAATGCAGGGATTGTACTCATTTGACTAGCATGTTGTCCTACCTGGATGTGATGCTCATGGCATCCTTTAGCTTGCAGTAACTCCCACCCCAGTCTCCATAGCTCTCCTCCTTTGTGCAGCACATTAAGAAAGTCTTGGGGGCTTCTTGAATCTCATATCTGCAGAAAAGTGCAGCTTCAGCAAAGGACCTGGTGAAGCACCTATGCTTGTTTCTCTATATGCCTAAACATTCAACTCTGTGGAAAAGCACCATGAACCTGAAAAGACTTGAACAGCCACCTCAGCCAATTTTACTGCCACATGTTAAAAAAGTTCATGAAGTACACTGTTTCCCATCTTACTGATTAAAAATTAGACAACATAAAGGGTCTTAAAATGTACTCATTTTATTTAGCCACTTCTGACTTAAACATTTCAGAGCTTGAATTATTCTAACATTTGTACTGAACATGTTATATGTTTATCCACATCGAATCCAGTTATAATAAGGATGAAAAGATTCTCTTCATGAAAGTTGCATTAAAATTAGGGTAAGGCTAAACAGTAAAAACACATGTGAAATGAGCTTGACTTTCCAAGCTTTCTTGTTTCAGAAAACATATTTTCCCCATTATCCTCCAGTGGAGAGCTAAGGTACATGGGGCATGGGAAAATTTTCCTTGTTATTTTAGCGGAGTGTAATTTCATTGAGAGATTCATCCCAGACATTCTTCTCTTCTTCCACTCAAAGTTAATTCAACCACACTGATCTTTGTTCTGACCCCTTTTCCTGTTTTTGCTACTATATACAACAACTTCAGCATAGCTAGAACCACCACAAAAAAGTAAAGTGAGGATTGCTGCACAGTATACTTGACCAGGAAACTGTCAAAATTTGTGTACAGAAAAATTTAAAAACTCGAATTTGAAATGTTACCTTACTATATTAATATATGTCACCATTAAGGCTCAGACAACTGAGGTTAAAAAAAAAAAAAGAAATGGAATCAAGTAGATGTCACAGTGAATGTCAGCGATGTCACCAAATGTAAAATGTATTATATGTAAAACCAGTGGGACTGAGCAATGATGAGCTCTTGTTGCTACTTTACATTCAAACCACTGTTGTTTATGTAACATCCTTTATCTGAGTCCCATGCACAGTATAGTAGGAAATCACTGCTTTATTGAGAATGGCATTCTCTACCTTTGAATGCGTCTGATGCATCAACCCCCCCGGCAGTTTTTTCCCTTTATATTGAGAAATGTAGATGAAAAGCTCCACATTTTGTTATGCATTACAGGAATGTAATGGCATATAGAGAAATGGATTTTTTCAGCCTCCCACTTTAAACAGGCTCTAACAAAGATGCTTAAGTAACCACTGGCTACTGTAAATACTAGTTTATGAATTTTATCCCTGATTTTTCAGTATCTGTGTTATGTGTCAAAGTCAAAAGGTCAATCAAATAAGTGACATAAAAGATTATACTCAAAGAGAGTATATGTTTTTCCAGCATGAACGAATAACAGCCTGTTCAGATGCCACCATACCACTACAAAATATTTCAAGTTTTAAAAAAAATATGTGACCGAGGGACCAGAGTAGATAGTTGTGTGTAACATTTTGGAGTGTGTGCAAGTGCTGTGGAAGGTGCTTTGAGTATGACTGTGGGACTGTACTGTTAACAAGATGATTACTTACTTTTCGTGAGGGCAACTTGTAAGCCGTGGTTCTCAAGTGGAATGAAGCCTTTCCCTGGTAGTGCGGAGAACAAACCCATACCTGTGGACATATGACCTACTTGCAGACTGAAGAGATGAGGTTAGGATTACACCAGTTTATAAAGGACAAGTAAAGAGTGACAATGAGAGAAGAATCAGATCAAGCAGTTGGGTTTAAATTATTAATTATTGGGAACACATGCTGTGTGATGTTGTTGAAAATGCTCCTGCAGGGTACATGTTTCTTAGCTCACAGAAAGCTGGGGGGAAAGACCGTATAATGTTGTGGACCATTAAGTTTTGGTTATATTGTAATTATATTTTAAGCATCATCATTGCAGCTAAGAAACACAGAAAGCACAAAGTGCAAGAAGTGCATAGATAACTTGGTTTATTGTATAAAAAGATACACACCAGTAAATGTATGACCTTCTCAGTATCATTTACTTTTTTTGGTACTTCATGCACAAACTTCCTGGAAGTAGAAAAACAGTAATAGTCATATAATTGATAGAAGTTGTCCACAAAGGCAGGGAGGTCTGGATGAGAATATGCAAACTCCCCAATGTTCCATAACAAAATCAAATGTCAGATTCTGTCTGTACTGATAAAGGCTGCATTATTTCCATTTGTGGCATTTTTTCCAGAATACACCCATGTCCAGGGTACTAGGCATGTGTTTCCACACTTTTTCCATGATGGAACTTAACAAGAATCATCATAACCAGTTTTACTTCAGAATATGTTATTATTGCATTGTCTTATCATTTGTAAGTACCTATATAACAGGGCTATGTGTAAGTCAAGATGATCTCTATCCTCACATGTAAAAGTGACTCTGAGATGTCTTTTAAGGGTCCTCTGAGTACTATTAGTATTTTTTTGTCATTTAAAAACCTGAAGTGGATACAAATTTATTGCAAATTTGCATATCATTATTTACATAAACATGCAATAAAACATAAATACATAATTATTTATTACAGTTTCAATTAAATATTTTTTAATGTCTCCATCTAGAGATACTTTAATGCGGCAAAAAAGGTATGTCAGAATTCCCTTTCCAGATTTCAAATACTCTGTGTGTAGTCAGCCCTGGCATGTGGTAAACCAGTTTTTGTGTAGCTTCCCTTCTCTGTTTTGCAGTTCAGTGGTGCTTTTCGAACTCCCAGCCACCCACTGGTAACCAACAAATCCTACCAGTTTCATCATTCCTAGTCATGTCCACTAACTTTTCTGTGTGTCCAAACAGTTGAAATCTGTAGTCTGACGGCAGAGAGAAGTACTGCACGGACTTACTTTGTCCCTGTGCACAATGAAAGCCCAACTAATACTGTACACCATCACTGAAAGGGCAGAGGCCAATAAAACTTAAGAAGTTATATTTTTCATCAAATGCATAGGTATTTTATAATCTATATAAAAAGCCTTCTGTCATAAGCCCAGAGTGGCCCTGAAGAGCATTTCACCCGGATTTAGAAGTTGTCGGTCTTTTACTGTGATGGAACAAATTTCGTCATGAATTGAGAACGGAATATTTCCAAGATAGTAAGCATATTTCTTCAAGGAGATCATTCAGATGGTTCAGCTGCCTTGCTGTCTATGTTGCAGGTGCACAAAAACATGCCATCTTTGGGTGTATTGTTGTGACATTTTTGAACGATCACAACATGTGACCTCATGATGGCACGCTTATAATCTGTATATACTGTAACTTCACGAGCCCTACCTACATGTAACTGCATCTTAACTCATTTGGAAGCCTTCAAGGGTCCTTGCACCCTCTACCCGCTCTCACACCACCAACCGTTGTTTGGGCAAATTATTATTATTGGTCCAATGTTAATGTTGCATATTTGTTGTAATCATGTGGCGAGAGGGCTCAGCTGATTCTTCTACCCACAAGAGTAAACTAGCATTTGAACTGGCAAGTAAAATGTAGACAATGCATTGTAAATATTGGATTTCAATAAAATGTTGTTCTTTTTTGTAATATACTAGGATTTTCATATTTCTGTGGTCTTTCATTTAAGTTTTAATTTTTTTGTATGCCTTTTTTCTGCACACCCTGCAGTCGATTCAAAGCGATCGACAATGAGCAAAGAATGATGCTGGAATGCACAGGAAAAAAAAACAGCTGAAGTAGAACTCTAGCTTTTCCTGTTTCCATGGTGATGTTTTTTGGGATGAGAATGCCTTTTTGTGGGGTGGTCTGTTTGTTCTCTCCTTTTTCTTTCATTTGCATACATTATTTATTTATTTATTTTCCCTTTCCTTCCTCCATTTTATGCTATGGATTCTGCTTCTCTGTAAATTAATGATAGAAATAAGCAATGGTCGCTTAAGTGCAACAAGAGGGGGAAAAAAACAATAAATAAATGCTGAAAAGTGGTATGTGGCTGGTTGATTTCATGTACACGTGTTTTAAACGAAGTAAGAGCCAGAGTCAGTTCTTTTTCACAAATGTGTCAACTGACTTGTGTTCAGTGATGTTCCCCAGATCAACATAAGTTCATTAAAAAAAAACATCTATCAGTAAAGAAAAAAATCATTGGAATGCCTTCAGCAGAAAATAGGTTTTTCCAGTGTTTAGTGAGTCTGTTTTTAAGTGCATCCCCACTGTTTTAGCCTTAGACAAATATGTAGCTCAAGGACACATTCAAGAATGAGCCTGTGCTGCAATGTGCTCTCGTTCTTCTCCACTGGTCCATTAGCTTGGATTCTGTTTGCTGCAAGGGTCTGCAAAGGAAACAGTTAAATGTTTAGTTTCTAAGTTAATGCACAACTGCAAAAAAATCAACAGTAAACTGTGTGAAGCAGTAGAACCAATACGGCCATCTGGAGGATCAACGCTGTATAACACTATATTTTTCTCTAACATTTTTCAACTTAGCAATTGTCATATAACAATACAGTACAAATTTAGATTTGTATTCTATGTGTCTTTATAAACAGTGAAGTTTATAGTACGGTATAATTTTAAAAACCCTCCACTGGAAGCATCTGAACAGTCTATTGAACATTTTCTCATACTCGTAAAGAAAATTACTGTACAGGTGGAGACCAAACGAGATATTGACTTCACTTTTGGGTGCCCCGTTTTTATTCATTGCAACATGACGTGAGTGCAAATAAATCAGTGTAATGCATAACAAATAAATTTAAGCCACACGTTTCAGTTTGAAGGTCTGAACTGGACTAAAAATGATGTAAACAAACGCATCTATAGTTTACAGCAAATTAAACACTGAAAAATATACATGTCCATTTGTTTAGAATAAAAAATTATCTTGGAATAAGGAATATATTTTAATCCAGACTATAAATCTCTTGAGCTGCAAGCATATTTAAAAAAACAACCGCTCAAACAAATGAACGTCAGTAATATTGAGCAGACTGTTGTGTTCGTGCATGTTATTTTCATACTGGAATATAAACGCACTTCTTCGGGATGTATGTCATATATATACATATCTTCTTAACGAAACACACGCATAAATGTCGCAGCCCTAAAAATGCAGAAAAATGACATGTCTCATGGTGGCACTCGCCCTGAGTGGACACATCCCCGCATTTTAGTGGCTGCGACACGATGCGGCTGTTTACAGTGCCACCATGAAAATGTCATTTAACCGCATTTTTAGGGGCTGCGACATAATACAGTTTATTGGGTTCTTTCTGCCAAGGTGTGGCAGCACTTTTTCGGAACGGTTCTAACAGCAGGGGCTCCCCGGCGCGGCTGTCACCCGTACAGTAACATGACGTCTCCTCCTCCCGTCACATGACTCGCTTACAGTTAAAAAAAAACCCAACATGGCAGCGGCTGGAGCTCCTCCACTGTAGCCGCACCAACATTGTGCGCGAACGCGGCCCGCACCGCAGCCATGAGGGAGCGACAGAAGAAGAAGAAGGGCCGGACGTGGGCAGAAGCTGCCAGAACGGTAACGCGGCGGCCATCGTCGCCTTTCTTTTTTCGGCTAGTGTCGCTATCGGCCGAGCGGGAGCGCGAGCCCGCGGCGTCGATACGCGGGTGCGTGACCCGCAGCGCGAGGCCTTGCTTGTTTTCGGACGGCGCTCGCGCGCGCGTTTCCGTTGTCAAATGGGCTGTAGTTACGCGCTTACGACTGTCTTTTTTTTTTTTTTTTAAAGAAGCCGGCCGCTGCGGGAAGGGGGGGACGCTCATGTTTTGTAATAATCGCCAACTTGGAGAGTTTTCGTGTCCGCCGCTTGTTTGTGGTTGTTTATTTTTCCCCTTTGGTAAAGGTACAGCTGCAGACGTGCGCGGCGTCCCTCGCCTGTCTGACCGGGATTCGCCTCGGTTACCGCGCGCTGACGTGTTTTCGACAGGGCACCCCCGCCAGCTCCGTTCACACAGGTGTGCAAACCGTGCACAATTTTGCATTAAAGTACGTTTTAAACACATGTTAGTCGTGTCTGCTGGCGCACAGAGGGTTACAGGTGGTCACTGTCACTAACTCGACACCTGTTACGCGGTTTGTATTCGGGAAAAACAACGCATTCTGAATATGCTGAAGTTTGCCATAGAATAGGTGACATGTAATCAACTAACTTATTTACAGGTTTGTCTGACCATTTTTTACTGTTTAATGTCAGATTCTTCATTTCTGCTTTGGTCAAGGACTTATCTACACAAAAACTGAAGCTACACATGCTGTGGTGTGTCAGTTGCTGCTCCTGTTTGTTCAGTAACTGCTCATTGTTGTGAGGCAGTGACAGCTAATAACTACTGTACATATTTAATAAGTTATTCCAGCAGTATTTTGATTTTGGTACACCACTAATCTTCACAGGTAAGGAGGAATAGCAGTTAGTTTAATTAATCTTTTCTTTAAATGTACAGTAGTCTTTGGGGATGTTGTCTTATAATGTGAAGGTTGTTGGTTCAGCTCCTGCTTCTGCTCCTGCTGCAGTACCTTTGATCAAGGTATTTGCATTGAATTAACAGAGTAAAATTGGCCCAGGTCTATACATGAGTAAATCATTGTGAAGTTGGTTGATTTATAATGTCAGACAATGTGGACAAATGAGCCAACCTAGTAAAGGTTAGCATTGATAAGTTTCTTATGAATAAAACCCATGGTGGGTTATGATATACTGTGTACTTGAATGTCAGGTTGTTTATAGTTGGTTAATCTTGCTTCTGTACTGAGAGAACTATGTGTGGAGCATCTCATCACCCTACAAAGTTCCTATCTTACCAACTGGGTTTGCTTACTATTGTTTTTTTTTTTGAACATTTGCCTTAACCAACTTGTACATTGTCTGTACAGCTGACACTTTGACAGACACAGTTGAGTAGTTTTTACATTAACTTTTAGCAACATTAATTCGTGTTTTCAGTTTACAGGAGTCTATGTTTACAGTTTTATTGGTTAATATAGCACTTAAAGTGCAATAACCCTTACCAGTATTTTGAGAGATTTCACTGAACATTATTTCAGCCTTCCTGTGAAATCCCGTTGAAACGGCTTTCGTGTCATTATTATCGGCTAAAGAGGGTCGGTTATCAAAGCGTATCCCAAATAAAGCTGCTAAATGTTGCCTTTGAGGCTGATGTTGGAGAACAGGCAGCAGGAAGCATCATTATGGCTGAAACTGTTTGTGTTTAAGGAAACTTGCTGTTAGTATAATTTGTAATGGCTTATAAATTCTGTGTTTCTATTACTAGGTTTAAAGTTTGCACACAAAGGCCTACATGCTATTTTTAAAATTAATTTATATTATTTATTATTATATTTGATATTTCAATTAAAAATTGGGAATTGTGAATGGTATTGACTGTGCTCACTTTCCATATGTCACCTTTGTTTGTTTTGCCTCCACATGTGTGCGCAGAAGCAGACTACCTCACGAGGAAGGTGTAAATGGATGAAGTGTGAAACAGTAGGCTAGTTGTGCGCCAGACATGTCAGACATTCATAGATATGTGTCACAGACAGGAACAGGTTGTGTTCTTCTGCTTGCCTAAATACAGTTTGGAAGGTTGTCTTCAGTGAAAGTATCTGCAAGAATAGGTTAGGTTCACCACAGATTAAATCTTATTTCCTTTATCACAAATTTTGCACAAAACCGTGGCTGAACATGGCAGATTTGAAAGATATTTGCATATGCTCAGCAGTTTTTTGAAAATGAAGAACGACAATAGCATAGTGGGTGTGATATGTTACTGTATCCTCCCCAAAATTTCTTTGTCTACTGTTATCTGTAGGGCATTTATCTGCTTTACTCTCTTTTTGTCCAGAAATGCATTACTGAAAGTTGAAGTTTTTGATTAGCAGATGGTCACCAGGAAATCCAGTCATTGTTGACAAGGTGGGCAGAAGATGATGCAGTAATCTGTTTAGAGTTTGTTTAAAGGAGTAACGGTAAGTCTTAAGCCATGATGATTAAGAAATACATCCGTCTTTCCAATGACGCACACCAAGTAAATCCTGCTGTGAGATGTTTCTCCACCTTTTAAATGGAAAAAATAACATGACAGCATATTGTCTTATCTCTTTTGTCTTTTTTGGTAGATATCAGCTGTTGATAACTGCTGATCCAGTGTGTGGTGGCAGTGGTCTGGAGCCTATCACAGAACACAGGGCCCTAGGTGAGACAGGGTACACCGTGCCTGAGTTGCTAGTGCATCGCAGGGTAGTCACAAGGATGTAGGTTTGAATCCTCACTCCACACAGACAGATTGCAACCCGAGTCCAATCGAACATCCCATGAGGTGTGATGAACCAGTATTACCTGCTGTACTATTACACTGAGGCGTTTTTCACAAAAACCACCAGAAATTTGATATTCCTTAAAAGTGATGAGTGACAGAATATCTGTACAATGTTATTCAGAACTCTTAGTATCTGGCCCGTATCTGAGATCTCAACACTAAAAACTGCTCTGTAGTTCTGTTCTTGGGTGTACCTCGTGTATTTGGAGATATCATCGTGATGTACAGCAAGTTGTAGCTCTTACACCCCATTGGTTGCTTTTCTCCCCAGCAGAGCTGCTTTAGACGTCCCCTCCCCAGTGCCACATACAGGGGGCTTTAGTTAAATCACCTGCTCACCCACAGACAAGACCAAACTGATTGTAATTGCACATGTTTCACTTGTCAAGATGTGCTTGCTAACTGCCAGGACTGCAGAGTTTCCTCATTTTTCACAGACCAGCAACACATTTAGTGTTTGTGTGTTTGTTTTTCACCCACCACTGGGCTCAGTCAGGTATGTTCCACATTGCCCGCTTGCGGAAGGCAGGTCTCTCGGGAGATGCGGTTTGCCGCATCACCCAGCATGCACCATTCCCCTGCTAAATGTTGATGTGCCGGGGCCATACCTCGGAGAAGCAGACTGTTGAAGGAGTCACATCTCAGGCCGCTTCTCGCCACTGTGGTGTCATACACACAGGAAATGAATCATGCTTCATTCAAGCCAGCACCACTCTTGCTCCTGTTGTGGAGCCAGGACAGGCATTCAGACGCGCAGCTGGGCAGGAACTGCAGATATGCTTCCGCCAGCTGTGTCATCGTGTTTACACAGAGCCATGGTCGGGTCACATGGTGTGGCAGCCCCGACCCTCCATGCATGCTGGAGTGTGCAGTATAGGCCAGAGAGACTGAAGGCCTGCCTTACCATTCATTCTCCATGGGTTATGTTGAATAAATATAAACAGTTTCAGAATAACACTATCACTAGTGTGTCTGTGGCTTTCTTAAGCACTAACATCATAATGAATTATCTTTAGCAATGCAGAGGTGTCATTTTGGAAAGTTAGATAATTTAGTGAACGTACCTCTTATCAGTTTGCAACAGCTGCCCAGTTGTTTTTCTCCTCGTCTATCATAATACCTTTACTAACAGTTTCTAAAATGTTGTTTAAACTGTCAGATATTAAGGTTAATGTAGCTGTTACTGAACCCAAGCTTAAAAATTCACATAAGTCTTGGAGTTTTACTAATGTAAAATATTTTGTGCTAGACATACCCATGTGAGGTGGCAAGGAGTTCTTTTAATTCCACTTTGGATCAGTAGGGGGCAGAAAGGCAAAAAATAAGTGCTAAGAAGCTACGATTTGATTCCAACCAGTTACCAAGCAGTTGTTTATTAGCTTATTTTTTATACTTGTAAATATTATTTTGTTTTGTGTAGCTGCAGGGGATTGTGTTATAAAGTGTCAAAATGTAAAAAAAAAAAAAAAAAATTGCAAGGGTACCTCTGATTATGAGGACATGAGAAAATGGGATTTCATCATTGCGCTTGTTTCGGACTCTTGCGGTATACAAAAAAAGATTCAAAAGCGTCAAGCAAAATGTAATATAATGTAATGCTCTGCCAAAAACAAAACTTCACAAAGCAGGGTGGCAGCAGGTTGTGTTAGCTGTTTTAACGAACGCTCGGTGGTTCTCCTGACTTGGCCCTTTTTTGTGGATTTGTGTTGGATGTGAAGCTGGCACAAATACACAGGTGTGATGTCCCATTTGTCGGCTAGTTGGTGGCAGTTTCTACACTTTTCTTAAGTAAAAGGGGAACCTGTGATGCCTTTTACTGTATCGTAGTTTCAATTTAAACATTTTTTCAATCTTTTATGACTTTTCCTAAATAATTCATTACTGTATTTAAATAACAAACTTTTGGTAAGATCCTTTCTTGGTGCTGCACATTTGACACACTCAAAACTGCTCGTTTTACTTACACCTTAACATATTTCCTGTTTGGACATATTTGAACATACAGTGTCGTGAATAGTACAGGGTTTTTTACGGTTGCTGTAATTCTATGAAAGGCCTGGTGTTTCTGACTGATGAGAAATGAGTTTAAAACTTGCACATTCACTGGACTCCATGCTATTGTTACTCATCCTGTGACAGTTTAACCCGCATGCCTGGTGAGGCTGGGTAATAAGGAATTTTTTGTTGTTTAACACAATTTTTGTATGGTTCCCTAGTAATAAATCTTATCAGTTAGGGCATCAATAGCAAAAACAAAACTGCTATTGGTTAAGGCATCTTCACTAATGAGTCTCACTGTTGGTTTGGTCATCCCAAGTAATGAGTCTGATTATTTGTTAGGAATTACCAAAAATTAGTTTTGTTAGTGGTTAGCTGTAATCTAGTTCTCACTGTAAAACCATTTGTCCAAGTGAAGGACACAGCAGTCCACAAGGTGACACACACGGTAGTTAGTAGCCGGTTCACTTGAAACACATCTTTAGAATGTGGGAGGCAACTGCAGCATCCAGAGGAAACCCACACAATAGGGAGAACAAAAAAAACTCAGCCCGTACTAAGATTCAGTCCTACACTACCTGGTCTAACACTGTTTTGCCATCTTGTTGAAGTTACCATGGGCAGCTGAGAAAGCAAACTGAACTACATGAGGTCAAATCCAGGTCGGACTCTTGTTAGAAGTGCAAACGATGAAATAGAGGTTGTTGTACTATGTAAACATCATGTGATAATCGGGTTCTGTTGAAGACAATTGCTTTGGAACGTTAAAGAAAAAAGAGCATGGCCAGCAACCACATGGATGGACTCAGTCACAGCAATGGGCACATACCATTCAGCATTAAGAGCCCAAATTTTCTCTATATGTGGTCTTCAAGAGTCAACACTTACCCAATGACATTTAGCAACAAAAGCAGAAATTTCATTATTGTTAGGGTGTCTCCAGTGATGAGATTGTTTCTGGTAAAAACATGGCGCAGTAATGAGTCTCCTTATTGGTTAGGAGAGCTGCCCGAAGTTGAGAGCTTCATGGCCAGAGAGTGAGGAGTGATGCTAGAACTGGACGTTATTTGACACCTAGGGACACAAAGCAAGCTTGTACCAATTTGTTCTCTAAGTAGCACAGGGAAGACCATGTGTTCATAACTGTCAGCTTATTCGGTTTATTTCTTTACAAAGAATAGTAAAACAATAGCCTGGAGGAAGGCCTGACCTGCACACAGTGCTTCAAAGAAATGCGAAGTACAAAGTGTCTGGGAGAAGTGAAGCACCAGCAGCCTGGCCCCATATCTGTGTGTGTGTGTGTGTGTGTGTGTGTGTGTGTGTGTGTGTGTGTGGCATGCACATGTGCTACACCTTTTTCTTCCTCTTTCAGTTGACATCTGCAGCTCCATCTCTTCTAACATCTCTCTTCCCCATCCTCTGCCTCTCCCTTAACTTCTTCACCCTCTGAATGATCTTTAATCTCTCCAATTCCCTACCTCTTCTCTTAACCCTTTTCCACATCTTCTCAGCTTCATCCTCTCACCTTCAGCTTCTGTTCTGTACTCACCTCCTTCCAAGCCCTTCTTTCTCTCTCGCCTCGCTGTACATACATGTGCACTGTGTAAACATTATTTCCTTCACATTGCCCCATGTTGTTTGCGGATGTGCAGGTGAAATGTCACTGAATCCAGCCGTGACCCAGTGGTTTCAACAGCTTGACTGAATAATAATAATAGTAAATGACCGTTTCCACAGCTGTGTGGGAAATTTCCAATGACGGAGTGGCACTATAATCTCCAGGGGCTTTGGTCGCAGTGAAGTGAATGGTCTCCCCAGAGCCCTTTATAATTAGGATGCTCTACTCTCGTCTTCAAGGCTACTAACTGTTGTGTGGTCAGTAAAAACATTTGATCAGATGTTGAAATGTCCTTGAGTCAGTCAGGAACTGAAACAGTTTGAAACTGTTGTTTCAATTATTATTTTTTTTATTTAATATTTTGTTGAGTCATTTTGTTGACAATAACCATGCAAATTGTTTAACTCAATTTTTCTTTACTTCTGTAGTAATTGCATAAATAATATGAACTTGGCACTAATTATAACTATTCTGTTGCTATTCGCATACCTAATTATGTGCCCAGATGTGTCTTTAATGCATTATTATTCTTTGGAAGACCTTGCTCATTCTTTCTTGGCAACCATGCTCTCCGAGATGTTTCCTCCAGGGGCCTTTATCGCAGGTAGACGGTTGATAGGCACCACTCTTTCCTTCAGTGCAGGTACTACTGATCTGGGGGCCTGGATTTGCAGTTGTCCATCAGAAAGTGAACAGGTCACTTCTTCAGGGTTCACACCGTCTGGTAGGTCAAACTCTTGACAGAACTCTTGGCGTTTGTAGGAGTAAGAGCCTTTCTTGTCACCTTCCTCCTTCTCTGACTTTCCACTCACCCGGAGCTTCCTACCCACCTGCATAACAGACAAATCCTCAGGGGTGAAGTCTTTAGTGTTCAGGGTCAAGGAGAACTTCTCTTCCCCACTGTCTACCTTAAATGAGATGGGCTTGAACGACATCAGACCTGGTTCGATCTCCTTGAAGATGTTTTTATGAAGTTTCTCCATGAATTCCAGGCTCTGCTTCATCTCCTGCATGTGCCTCATCATCTCTTGTTCGACGTGAACAAGAGATCTGGTCTCTGGCCAGAGGCTGCCCGATTTCTTTCCCTTCTCCATTTGATACTTGACTCCCTGGAAGGTTGTTTATAATAAATAATGAGTCAGCTGGACAATGAGTAATGTCACGGTGATCATGACAACAACACGAGGGACAATCAACTTCCTGTGGTGGTCATTGTAACAGCAAGATGGTGGACAGTCAGCTTCCTGGTGATGACATCATGTGGCTCTTTGAGTTGCCAGAACACAGGGTCTCGGTACTTGTCCAAAAAACATGTGTCTCAGTTGTAGTCTGCTTTTGACATCCATGGAAAATTTTGCTGTGAAAACAACTGTGGGATTGGAATGCATGTCAAAGGAGGCTATCACTACGTTCTACTAGCTGAACCTTTCAGAGTGGTTTCATCTGGATGACAGAGCAAGTCGTGTGCACCTTAATCTCCAGAAGTAATGTAATGAAATGGTGCATTGTTCTGCTCTTTCTGCTTCATGTTTCTACATATTTCAGTGATGTCGAATTAATTATTTCTCAAAAAGTTGTAACAAGTCTGAAAGCAACAAGGGAAGCTGTGAATACACTGTGGACCAACACAAGTAATGTTATTGCAGCCAAATAATAAATGCAGTCTTACACAAATAGATTTAAGAATTATTTGTGAATAAATGTGAATGAACTAATAAAAGTTAAAATGCCTGGTGAAAATATTTGACCATCTTAGTTCGCTAAAATTTAATAATGTCACAAGTCAGAATCTGGTATAATAGAAAATAAATGGAAAAATTTGTAAGGCCCATAAATAGCCAAAATCAATATGAAGGTCATGTTCAATAAGTTGCAATATGCATTGAGGTGATATAAATGTTTACATTCCACATTTAAAAATCAGTTGAAATATGCAATGATCAGAATATATAAAGAGATAACTTGAAATAAGTAAATGCAGCTCAGTTCTTTAAGTGATGTCAGTGTGTGTTGAGGTAAGACTGGTGTAAGTTATATAATGTACAGAGAAGATGGAATGAAAATGAAGGGGAACCTGCATTGAATGGAAATGCTGAAATTGGAGACAGTGACGTTATCGAATGCTCTTGTCTTTGTGTATATTGGACGGTCATTTACAAATAGATGCAAAACCTGTCTCAGCTCATGCATGGAAGGAAACATCTCATACCTGGAGGTCTCAGAATTACACACTGTCGTGCATTTTCTGCAGTGTGTGGATACATGTGCTAAAGAGATGAGTCATGGGAAACAGCGACAGGGTAGCAGTGAAATCCTTTAAGTGCTAAATATGGATCCTCATTGGAATGTTCAGTTGAAGATGATTTTTGTTGCTAAAAACTGAGGCATGTGTGTCAGTGACTGTGAAGGTGTGCACGTATGTGAGCCAGGTGGTGGTTCAGTGTGAGGCAGGTCTCCTCCATAGTGGCCACAGCCTCCTCCACACTGAGCATAGGATATTAAACTCAGACATCTGCTCCAACAAAGCAGACACCTGCCTCCTCTCCCCATCTCCCCATGTATAGCACCACACCTCCACGCCCCCACATACACGCAGGCACAGAAGTCACCTCAACACCTTGCTCAGTATTTTGTCTGGACATGGATGCTAAGCAGGTATGCAGATAAAATTTCCCAAAAATTTGAAATCATGTCCCACATTACCTGTACTATCATGGCCGGCCCGTTAAATAGCAATATTGAATAATGTTATTAATGCAAAGGATTTAATTGGTGGCAGGTAGAATTGTAAAAACATGTTCATTTTGTTTCATTTATCACTACTCTTGAAGGATACTGTTATTGCTAAAGCCAAGGGTCTCAGGGACTCACCATTTTCCACTGTTGTGCTTCTCCTGGTTGCTAAGAGATGAAATTGTCACAGCTCCCTGTGAATTATGATATTGGGGAGGGCTCACAGAGGCGCTGCCTAAATGCAGTTTTTATTCTTCATTATTTGTTTTAATTGCTCCTGACAGTGCAGAATGCAAATGGGCTTAGCTAGGGTGTTTGGAGAACGTCTGTGCAAGAGTAACATTCCAGTGAAGACTGTTTCTGAAGTGTACGCTGCTGTGTAGAAGGCATTACTTATTTTAAATTTTATAGACCTAGTCATAGTTATTTATACTCTATGTCTGCATGGATTGGCTTGTAGTAGCTTTGCAGTTCTTTCGTGAATAATTTAGCCTCCGCTATCACAGTTACCAGGTGTTTCCCGCGTTGTGGATGTTGTTCTCGTGCCATTCTCAATCCGCGCGGTTCCTGTTCACCCTGCCGCCTTGCAAAACTGTCACATCAGCCCCAAAATTCCCCCTGTGGCGAACACCCGTGGTGAGAATGCAGGTTATACAAACAGGGCCTTGGTTGCCATTCAGGACTCACTCTGGGTTCTAACATCATCACGTGGACTTGTAGGTGATTCGTGCTTATTTTTTTTCTTTTTGTCCATATGCCTTTCAAAAACATAGCCTTGAGTACAGGTGCTCCGCAGCAACCAGAAGGGTAAAGGGTGACTGAAAAGAGAAGCGTATGGTTAATAATGCATGTCGCAAACACTTTTCCAGAACGTTCGTGTTAGCAATTGGCCTTTGTGGCTGTCAAGTGCTGTGCAGAGAGTTACCTGAAAGTAGCCATGGAAACAGTTTTCTGAGCGCCCACAACATTTCTCTGTGAAAGGTGTTTTTCATACAAATACAGTCCAGAAGAGAAAACCTTTACCTTCTTTTAAATACTTGTGGAAAGTAGGTCATTTAAATGTATCAAATTAGAGCAACTGGACTTTCTTCCCTTTCAACCTCCAGGAATAATGTTTTTTCTCCCAAATAAACATGTTTAACAACACGGATTCCCTGCTGACTTTGCTCATTGTAGAAGTTGCACATCTGCAGCTTGTCACCCTGCACCCCTACGGGCACTGTCTGTTGTTGTATTAAACCTGGGTGGGGAGAATGTTGGGTTTCTTCTTTCTTTTCTATTCTGTGATAAATGGCTCTTAGGGTGTGGCAGAGTTGTCTTCTGCATTTCTGCTCCTCACAGAGTTATCTGCTGGACAAGGGCTTCACAAACATTTGCTGGATTCATGTTGCATATGGAGTCATCTGTTAGACCTGGACCCTCAAAGAGTCATCTGTTGGACACCGGCTCTTCTCAACAGGACTTGGCCTCCTTGTAGATTCATGTGGATCTGCCACAACTCACCAGGTCTCTGGCTGCAATTTGACCCTTGACCATGCTTGATCATGCTCTGTAAAGACTCTCAGAGAAACTGACAAACACAGCTTTGTGGACAGAACTCAGTCATATATTTTAGGGTATTTTAAATGTTTTGTCATATCAGAAATTTCTCACAACTTGTTTGGAAACCACCATTGAACTGATCAAAAAAAATATGGTGTGCGTTTAGGTCTGAGTAACATTTCTTGTAAATGCATTGTGTTCTGCTTCTATTTATGAGCTCTAAAATTAGTTAATTTGTGTAGTTTTTATATACTGCCATTCAACAAAGGCTTGGATATATAAATTCAGAAGTCAAACCTCTATGTCACCTATTCAGAGCTCCCAGAAATGGCCAGAGAAGCTCAGTCTCCAATAATAATAAGCTCTTTGTTCTGACCTGCAGGAATGTTGGCACAGGTACGTCCACCAGGACAGTGGGACACTTCATTAATGCACAGTGGGACCTATGAAAATGTTAAAACTGTTGATGGACATGGCTTCACTAACCCACTCCTTTAAATGTCAAAGCAACGGGTATTAAATATGAATGTGAGGAAGTTTGCAGAGATGGTTCTTGTGCTTACTCACGGAGAATACCTGTACGTTTGATGATCTGGATTTCTCTGCTGAAGGGTAGTGTTACGCTCACCTAGCCCTCAAAGGCACAAGGTCTCCATCAAAGAGCATGGCAGTGGTGCCAGGATCAAGGTGAGACGTTTGATGTGTTTTTTACACTCTGTCTGTGTAAGCTGAGGTTTTAGGAAGCCTTTGGCCCAAAGCAAATGGATTAATTCATCCACTCCACGTTGGCTGATAATGTGTTTGCATCACATACAGCAATCAGCCAGTTATTATGCACATAAATATTTGGGAGTGTTTATATTCCGCGATGACTCCTTGCAGCTTTTCCGTTAAAACTGCAAGTGCTAAAAGTAAGAGAGGGATTGTTTTGTAGCCTTTTTTGCAAGGGAACAATCTCAGTTGTTGGTGTAATTAAAATATAACTATTCATCTAATTATAGTTTCACCTCCTTTTGTCGCCCACATTCACCCTTAACTTCGGATTAGAGGAGTTTAGTGGTATAAATGGTATGTCAGTATAGTGCGCGCCAGATAATACACAACTTGTATAGGAGGATATACAGTTAAGTGAAGTTGGTGTGTGTGTGTGTGTATATATATATATATACATATATATATATATATATATGTATATATATATATGTATATAATATTTTTATTTGTGTTAATAAATATATATTCATTTCTGTATAAAGTGTTGCCTCCTGAATGGCGGCTAAGCTTTCGAAGGGTTATTGCTGTACACATATACACATAGATTTCTCTCTTCTGTTTAGCACTCGGATAGAACAGCTTTCGTTTGCCCGACATTTTACTGCCGAATGATAACAAAAAAAAATAGACTCAGAACTGCACTTAACGTTGCGGACAGTTGACTGAACGAGACTGAAACAGCAGCGTGTGGAGGTGAGCAGCCGGAAGATATTAATCTACATCAGATGCTTAGCGTGGCACCAGAGGCCATTGTTGGTTGCCGTTGGTGGCATAATGCGGTAGAAGTGCATAGATGGTGATGCATTCCATGTATGATGAGTTGCAGAGGGTGAGGGGTGGGGGTGAGGCTGGTGCCTTTTTAGGGAAAATAGCTTGGGGGGAATCTGACCTGCCACAGCAAATGGAGCAATGCAAGATTTTTTTAAATAATCAGGTACAACTGTATTTGGCGGCTGTGTTGAGAATTACCTACCTTTTACCACCGCCTACCGGTATGGCTTCATACTGTAGGTTTTTGTTTTCTGAAATGTATTGATTGTTATTGTCAAAATGAATTTTTCAACATGGGGTGGCATGGTGAGATAGCAGGCAGAGCTGTCGCCTCACTCTCCTCGGCTGTGCATTAAGACATGGACTTGAATCTCAGGCTGTGTGGAGTTTGTACTTCACCTTGTGTTTGCGTTGGTTTCCTCTGTGTGCTACAGTTTTCCCCCATGGTCCAAAGACATGTGCAGTACTGTGCAAAAGTCTTAGGCACTTGTGGGGAAAATGCTATAAAGCGAGGATGGTTCCAAAAATAATGCCATGAATACTTATTAATCAATAAACCTTCTAAAAAGTGCAGTAGACAAAAAAACCTCAATCAGATCAATATTTGGTGACACCACCCTTTGCCTTTAAAACAGCATCAGTTCTCTTATGCAAACTTGCATGCGGTTTAAGGTAGAGGTTGGTAGGTTCTTCCAAACATTTTGAGGAACTGGCCACAGTTCTTCTGCAGACTTTGACTGTCTCTGCATGTCCTCCCAGACTGACTTGATTTTGTTGAGATCAGGGCTCTGTGGGGACCAGACCATCTGTTGCAGGATTCCTTTTTTTTGCCAAAGATAGTTCTGTATGACTGAGATTGGGTGTTTGAGGTCATTCTCAGGCTGCAGAATGAATTTGGGACCAACCAGAAACCTCCCTGATGGTAGATAAGAATCTACCTGTACTTCTCAACAGACATTGAAGTTGCATGCCTAAGACTTTTGCACAGTACTGTATTACAGGCAAAGTGGGCAATATAAGATGTCATTAGTGTGTGAGTGAATAAGTGTTACCTTTGATCGACTGATACCCTGCTTCATGCTTTACGTTTCTTTGATCGGTTTCTTTAACGGTTGGTAAACATCAAGAGCCTTTGTAATAAAATCATCATGGAGAGTGGTGCAGTAAATCCTTCCGTGTTTTCTTTTATGCAACCTGATGACAAAACTTGGATCATGTCTTAGATCCATGGTTCTTACATTAACTTCAGTGACGATTCTACCACAGAGAAAGGTACCGAGATGTGATGTAAACAGTGGAAAGGCTGATGGGGTGTACAGTATGGAGCAGAAGCAGTATGCTGGCAACAAAGTGTAAAACAGTGCTGTGGTGTCTCTGACACACAGAGATCCTCTGTTGACAAGGCAAGCCAATATGGCCGTATCCAAGGCTTTAAACTCGACAGTGGCAATAGCATACCATGAGTTGGTACTCTTGACAAACTGAGGCCTGTAGGAGGGGGTGACAGAGTGTCGTGTAGAAGCTCCAAAGCCGTATGTTGTACGTTGAATGCACCTCCAGGAAACTAGACAGACCTAGGAGTAGATTGCCATGCAATACTTTCATAACTTTATCCATTTCTTTCCTTATTAAATCTTAGAAAATTAAATTCTTTTACACATGGTTTTCATTTGTGTCAGCTGTTTAAAAAAATATATCAGGAATGCAAACTTCACTGCAACATTATTATATACTGTAAACAGGAGCTGCAAAATGATTATTTTCGATTAATTTGTTTTTGTGTAATTTGCCAAGAGGTGGAATAACAGAAAAGTTTGAAATGTTTTAGATGTATAATTGTAATGTGCAACTTGACATGCTAATGTGTTCTTAACAGTGTTTATCTGGAAGTCATGTTTTGCCTTGACAGAATTTAGTAAGATGGTATGTTTTCAGTTAATGTATCAAATATTAATAAACAAAGCATACTTATTTTAAAGTCATAATTACAATGACAGCTACATTTTAAAGGTTCAATATAGGCTGATGTTGTGAATAGAACCTTTTCTAAAGACTTTTATTTGTAACCTTGGGGATTTATGAATGGCAGGGTGCTCGGCAACATATTGAGACACAAGTACCGAAGACATTTATCCCTAAGTCGCTTTAAATGGGATTTATTCCTGAAATTCTGTTATAATGCCATCCTTTTGTGTTGCTTGTTCACAGGTACTGGAGAAGTACCCTAATACTCCCATGAGCCATAAAGAGATCCTCCAGGTTATCCAAAGAGAAGGGTTGAAGGAAATAAGGTAAACATTTTATACAGCCATTTCTGAAAAGAATTCAAAACTGCAGAGAAAATGTTCAAATCCATTTTTATTTGTTATGTGCTGCAGTACTCAAAAGAAGTTTAAAAAAATTGTTCCCTGAATATGCAGTGTGTGTAGAAGTATATTGTGCATAAAATTTATTTTTACAGAATACTGGAATTCACATGCTACATGTTTAACACATCTGTCCAGTGTCCTGCTGTACTGAATGTGCTCTAAATTATTTTATATCCCCATTCAACATAGAATATTACTTATAACCAGGTACAGAATTTTTTTTAAATAACTTGGAAAAAACGAAAGAGTTTGGTTGCCAAAAGTGTCATTTGTTGCCTCCTGGCCTCTCCAGGTGATAAGGAGAGCTCTAATACCCTGATATTTCCCAGGGGGGTTTTCCAAACAAAGGGTGTCTGCTCCCCACGGAGCCCCTGTGCTGTGCCCACTCGGGCGTAGTCAGCCAGCAGTCGCTATGCAACACGCCACCCTTGCAGTGCAACACAGGGAAAGAGCACTTAGGGCACAAACACAAACTCAAACCTCTTCTGTCAGACCTGGAAAGCTGAATTTCAGTCACTCCATTCCATTTTTTTCCTTTTGATTGTTCTGTCATTATAGTCATCATCTTCATCATCACAGGCAAATATCATGCTGTCTGTGAGCTGCACCTTTTATTCTTTGGATAGCTGATTATTTGCATGCCAGGACTCGTGACATGTGCAGGACAGAATTTAATGATCTCCTGCCTAAGCAGTCAAATGAGCGACAGGTACTGCAGGCAGTCAGGAAAGGCCTGGAGGTGTATGTCTCCGAGGGGGTCTAAAGCAGAGGACACCTTCTATATTAATGTCCCATTCTGCCCCCCCTTTTGGACACGCAGCGTGGTATTTTTGCAGCTCACAAACAGCTAGAGTTGTGCCTCACATGGACAGGATGGATGACATTTCTCTTCCTATTAATGTCTGTATTGTTGAAGGCTTGAACCCCCCCAAGCTGTCTGATCTGACTCATGTAGTAAACACAGAGACACAGATTCCCCTTTGACTGCCATAATGACAATCAAAAGCATCCAGGAGTGATTGGGAAATAAATCTATAGCAGTAAAACCAGAGCGTCCTTGGCGGCTCTCCTAGCAGGGCATCCTGTTAAACTTGGCTCTAGACACATCTACGCGTGTTGTCATTAGAGACCATTGATATTACCCTGAAATTGCCTGGTTGGGAAATCAATCCAGGGCGTGTTCTGATTTAATGGAGGAAGGCTGCGTTTCCCTGGCAACGGGTATCACCTGCTAGAAAGTGAAGGAAGAAAAGTTTATTTTAAATAATTATTGCAAAGATGAGAAAATGTAAGAAGTAGTTTTTTTTTTTTTTTGCAGTCTGCTCTGTCAGCATTTTTTCCAATAAGGAAAGTCACATTCCAGTTGAATACATAAATCAACTCTGATTTTTATTCATGTTGCTTTATCTGGGCAGAGATAGCCAGGGATTCTGTTGTGATTTTACAGTGCCAGTCAAAAGTTTATATGTGGACAGTACCTGTATGAGATGAACTGAGCAGAAGAGTGAAAGCAAAGTAGCCCACATGTGTCCTACATCCAGAGTTTTGGTTTATTTCGTGATCCAACTTGTAAAAATAATGCCAAGTGGGAAAAAAAGGGTTTTCAGCAAATGTAGTCAGACTTCTGCTACTTGTGCTATATGTTAAATAGGTGTTAGGCAAAAAAGTACAGAGGAGGCCCCTTTAAGGCAAAACCAAAAACAGATTGTTGGACAAACCAGCCAAAAGAAATGTCTTTAATCTTCAGTCAAACTCAAAATAATACACCTCCAATGACCCTTCAGCTGCCAGTCTGTTCACCCCAACTCTTCACATGTCCTAGCAAGCTGCTTTAAACCTGGTGTTCGACTGTCTTCTAACAGTGAGCAGCCGGTCTTCACTCTGCTGAGCTGACATGGGGCTGACATTGCAAGAGATGCCCACCAAGATGTGTCCTGCCCTAAGCTATGGCTCCCTTTATACCATTGCACAGAAAATAAGTAAAATAGTTAATATTAAATTGCAGCTGGAGAAACCTTATTTGGCAGAAAAAAATCATCTGCAAAAAAGGATTGTCATGTTCTTTAGCAGTACATATTGGACAGTTAACAAACAGCACAAAGCATGATTGGTTTTTGTCAGTGATTCTTCCTGTGAAAAGTAGAACTTTAACAAGGCACCATTGCATGGTTTGTCAAAATATTTGGTTTGACCATTTATTTATTTTTTATCTTTAGATGTTGAGGATTTAGCAGTAGTGAAACATTAATGAAATGTGTTAAATTTATTTCAGTCTTGTCCATTTAGAAGCTACAGTACTTTTGAGGAGACCTGCTTGGTCTATTCTCCAGGTTTTGAGGAGCCTGAGAGGTACATTCCCACCAGCTCATCCTCCACTGATGAAGTAGCTCAGTTTCTTCAAAACATTCTGGCCTCCTGCCTTAGCGATAGTTATAACTGCTAATTTGGGAGCAGATGTTAAAAAATCCAGCAGTTTGTTTTCATTGACTAAGATTTCAGTTGCAACAGCGGTTAATTGTGAAAGCTGATGAAGCAACAACTCCCTCTTGCAAACTTTTACTTCTATTCCATTTGAGGGTTGCTCTTACCTGAATTGCTCCAATGTCATTATTTATATCATGCGTTATATAAATAGGTAAAAATACCTATACCCCTAGTCTAATTTGTTCCCAGAAATGGTTTGAATACCACAAACTGTTTCCATTTTTTAGTCAGAAAATTGCAATTTGTTACAGTTTTATTTGAAACCCCAATTAATTTCTTCCACATAACCCCAAAATATAACACTCTAAAGTACCTATTTCAGCACGATGATAAACACTTTAAGCACCGATTGTCAAATTCCCAAGCAGGGAGTGAGGTCTTTCATATGGATTTGTGTGTTTATAGGCAGTTACCTTTTTTATTTAGTATCGTTACATTACTTTCTGTACCATAACATTAGTAGTAGTAACAAACAATTAACAGTCAAATTTGTTTAAAAAGATGAAAATATGGATACAATATAAAATAGAAAAGACAATAAAATGTACTTGCTCTGATCGGCTTTTACTTTAATGAACTGTTTATGGGGGGACTTGCAAACTGAACAGAAGTGAACAAAATTGCACAAGTGCAAACTGCGTTTGAACCCAGGCCACACGAGGTAAAGACTGAGAACACCAACGCCAGGCACAGTGCTGCCACACAGTCTCACACTCGTACCCGCATCCAGCTCGAGTATTTCTCTGTATGCTGGGACTTCTTGACTCGGATCCCATTTTTGGTATTAATAGCCGGATGCTCCTGATAGCAGGGTCTCGGAAACTGGGAGTTTGAGTACTGGAGTATGTAATTGCAAATTTGTGGAAAAGACAAATTTAGACCTAGCCAGCAAATGAAATGTATTTATAGTTCTTCTTTGATCAGCACTCTCCTTCTCCTCATAATAATGTACCATATGCTATACATTTTTAAAAATATTTTTAACAAAATTTTAGAAGATTTATATTTATTCATAAACTAGACTGATTTTTGGGTTTATTATCTGTTTTGCACTACGATGTGTATGCCCAGTTTTTAAACTCCATTTATGCAGTATACTCTATTAATCTCCCCTTATAGCACTATTTCATTATGATACATTTCTCAAGAACCCGTTTAGAGCACTAACTGAGATACTATTACTGCATGTAATGTTAGGAATTGTGACATGCAAGTCATCTTCTTGCAAAAATGACAGTTAATGAAGTTAGCCTCTTAAAGAAGTAATGGAGTTAAGGATGTCTGAAGGCTTCATTAGCTGAAGCATTCAAATATATTGTACGTACATAACTTATGAATGAGCATGGTCAGACATGCTTGTAGATGTCATTAATGTACAGTAGCTAAAGCAGGCAGCAGTATGCTGACCTTCTGTCATTTTTCATCTGATTCTGGTTCCATGAGCTGAATACCAGATTTGAGCAATGTCAACACGGCCTTATTTTGTGTTGTTTTGCTTTGTTAAAAGCACCACTGAAATGTTTTCTGTCTGCAAATATGTTCCACAAATACCATCAGCTGGTTCCTCGCATTTCTTGCAAGCCTCATTCCTTAATATAGGGTGGGTGTAGCTTTCAGCTCTTCATAAACAGATACTTTATCCCCCTTTCGGGAAATGTTATGCTGTGGCTTTGTTGACTGGGTGAAACTGACCTGATTTCTTTCAATTTGTTCCTTTTATTTTGACATTTTTCTCCAATTTTTTCTGTAGTTTACTGTCTCCATACAATTCTAATTACTTTGTTTCTTTGCTTTTTTGGTATCATTGTCTCTGTCCTCCAGAAGGTAAGAAAAAATCTCTCTTAACTGCTTTAGATATACTAACCAATGCTCCTGTTTTTGTTTCCTCCCGTTGCATGGTGTTTACTAGCTGTCTCCTCTCAACTCAAACACAGTACCAAGTGTTTGCTGTCCCTAGTCCTGAATGGGTAGCACTTACTCTCACGACGACTGAATGTATGAAAATGGTCTTAGTAACTGTATGTTTTACTTGCAAATTAAGACCATCTTCATGTTGGCAGTGACTTGAGGCTCTGAGCTATTCTAACATGAACTGGCATGCTTAGCCTCGCAGGACTCTGGGAATGAGTGTCACCTGCCTTTCTCTTGCTTCTGTAGTCTGTACCACTTTGCTTGAAAGTGAGTGAAAACTAATCATTTCTGGGAAAGGAAATGTGTTATTTCCCCTCTTATCCTTTTATCTTTATATCACATAATTTCTTTTTCAGTTTGTGAACATATTAGGAATTCTACTGGCTAATAACACTGAATACCAGAGTTTTCCTTTTTTGGTTGCTTTTTTGTAGCTTTAAAAATGTGTATATCATGTTGTGTTGTAGCTGTCTTCTTATTCTTGTGTGGGCTGGTATTCTTAAGAGTGTTTTATGTTTTACATCATAACTGTTGAACCCCATGGGAAAAAAGAAATGGGTTATACTGATGGGGGGAGATTTGATACACACACAGTCCAAAGTGGTCAGTGGTTACTACTCGGACACGAGCAGGGACGACGGAGGTAGCACAGTGATTAGAGCTGCTGCTTTCTAGTTGAAGGACCCAGTTTTGAATCCCATCCTCTTGCTGCAAGACCTTGGAGCAACGTACTTACCCGGAATTGCTCCAGTTAAAATGATCCAGCTGTATAAATAGGTAAATCATCACCACCACACTGCAAGTTGCTTTGGAGAAAAACATCAGCTAAGTAAAAAATAATAAATGAAAGGTCTAATTTGTCCAATTTCCACTTTTGTGTATGTAGAAATTGAAATTTACATTTTAATGAAAGAAAATGTATGTGTATAACACAGTGCGCAGCTATAAGACATAGACTCCAAAGTCAGTGTTGTAATTTTGATTTCAGAAGCATCTGTCAGGGCCTACTAATACAGTAACACCTCGATTAGCGATCTAGATGTGTTCTTGAGAAGCAACGCAATAAGAGGTCAGTGATACAGTATATTCCATAAACGGAGTTTGAAGACTGCACATGTGCATTGAAATAGATTATATCTCTAATAATAGCGAAAAGCACAGGAAGCCTTGATAATACTGACACCAGAAGAAAGATCAGCATGAAACGACTTTGATAGTTGTACTGTTTATTTTATGGATATCATTTAAGTATGTATGTTTTAATAATGCTGTTCCTCCATGTGGATATTTTTCCTTTTGTCAAAAAGACTATAATAAATATTATTGTGAAAACCCATTTGGATGTTATATCCATATGCCTACAGAGTGAGTCATAGTAATGCATAACACAATATTGCATCATGTGTGCATTTTCAACAAAAGCTTTGAGTCTCACAAGCACGTTGTATAAGACATGCCATTTCATGTCATGAAAGGATAGCGGGATGTCAGATTTGACTTGACGTGGTTCTTTCCCCCAATGAAGGCACAGAGAAGCAGGTTGGTCCACCCCCACCCCCACCCCAAACCTGCACCACCCCCCAGCACCCCGAAACAGGAACACGGCAGCCTGCGATGGGCGGCTGAGATGGGCGGCTGTGATGGGCATAATTGGCTCTCTCTCCTGTTCTTAGTGGGACCTCACCGCTGGCGTGCCTGAATGCAATGCTGCACACCAACTCCCGCGGGGCCGAGGGGATTTTCTACAAAGTACCTGGCCGCATGGGAGTCTACACGCTCAAGGTTAGTGCTTCTAAAAAACAAAACGGCTAGACACACAGAGCCAGTCTTGCTCCAGAAGAAAGAAGCTTGCAGAACAAAGTCCTTCATGGCTGCCGCACGAATGCTGTTTGACAGAACTGAGCAGCTGGCCCTTTGCACTAAATATATATGGGACAATTACTGTTTTCCGTGTTGCTTAAAAAACACTAACTGGCATAGTTTGTTTAAATGTGGATTTATGCGGCAGTTGCAGTGTTTATTTGAAGACTAAATGTTATGTGGGAAACTTATCTGAAAGGAGTGTGGCTGGGCTTTCTCTAGTAGACATGCAGAATATGGTGCATCTCAGCATCCCACAGAAACGAGAAATAAGAGAAACCTGTGATCTGTCCTCGTGCTGTTTAGTATGAACACAGCACTCTTGCACAACCTTTAGTGATTCCAGACCCTGCCTGCTACGCATGCATTTTAGTTGTTATTAATGTGTCCTGTGCTCAATGCAAAGTTCTTTTTCCATCACTGTATGGATAAATGGTGCGATAATGCATTTATTTTGCACGTAACCTCATGGGAACTGCTGATTTGTGTTAAAATTGTTGGTCATTTGTGAGTGACTCAAGCCCCATGGTGGAAGGCCAAAACCATCATGAAAGCGATGATGAGTGAGTTGCGATGAGTGCATTCATCCGTAATCTCTGAAGTGCAGGTGCTGCGCTGAGCTGTCCAAAGTAGCCATGAAGCAATATGTGCTCATTTTCCCTCCCCACAAACCTTTTATCACCAACTTTACCGAATGGCTGAGCAGTTATGAGCAAATTCCAGAGTACGATTATGTGCTGAACATGGGACACTCCTCTCCCACGCTCATGTCCTGACTTCAGGATGCATGTGGGTTCAGACAGAGTGCGCCCTGCCCTGTCAGGCAACAGGTTCACTTCAGTTCCCTGGAATTTGGGAGGAAAGTGGATGCAGACCCACGTGGCTTGGCATCTGTCACCCTGCGATGGCAGCGCTCAGCTCCACCATCGATCCACAAAGCCCCGTAATATTACCACGGAGTCACTATCGATCCAGGGTTTCGACAGAGCCAGCGCCACGTTCCCATTAAATTTACTGGCTCAGGAAGGCACATGCAGAGGCGTGTTTATTGATCTACTGAGCTCTCCATTATATCGTCTGGTCCAGAGTAGCCAATTGGAGGTCCTGTGAGCAGTCTTCTGGCTGCCTGCAGACAATGCTCAGCTCTCCACTAAATACGTGGTTTCTATGTCCTCTCTACCAGGTTCCCACCAGTCAAAGCAGGAGAGTGATCTATGCCATAAATTGCACTGGCCAGTATCCATTTTGCAGATGCTTGTGCTATGACTCCTGCCCTCAGTCCCACAGAGCAGCATCACAGTCGGAAATTGTGAGTTTTGGATGGTTTGGAGTTAAACGAATATGACACGTTTATTGAAAAACGAAATGCTCCCAATTTTTGTAATAATGTCCCAGGACTGCAGCTCAGACGAGTTCTTCATAATGGGATGGCAGGTACAGTCAGGCTTGACAAATAGCTGCTTTCTGCAGTTAATGTGCACTTGTTAGCACTGTCGCTGATGTGTGCCTTGCCATGGCAACAGAGATGACGGTGACATGGCTCTGACCCCCCCACCCCCCACCCTGGTCCAGCTTTTCTGGATGGGGCAGCCTGGGAGGCACAGAGGAACACATCTCAGTGGACAGAAACACATTTGGTCTCTCCCACAAACCATGTAATAATGTTGACTGCTGTTATTAAATTTTTATGTGCTGTATGTCAACTTTAATTTGTTTGTACTAATAGTTTGCAATAAAGCTGCTCTACATAAATCTGCCTGAACTAATCTTTTACAAGTAGAGCTGTGTTATGACTGAAATGGTTTGAAATACATTTCTTTAAATAATTTCAAATAATACACTGAAGGCTACGAAAAACTAAACACTAATGTTTAAGCACCGTTTTCGTGAATTTTATTTATGCTGATATATTTTGTCCAGCTAGCAGCTGTGAGCACAAAATAAAACTATTCAGGTTCAATACATGTGTAATTGTACATGTTGAAATATTTGAAATGGCCAACATGTGTGTTTTCTGTAGCAATAGATGAGCAGGTTCTTTTCAGTCCTTTAATGTTTTTTTCATAAAGCAGTTTAGTAGAAAACTAAAATGGGATACACAGAGGTCAGGAATAATTAGTTAGTTGTGTTTTACATTTTGCGGCTGAAGTGGTGAAACAGAAGTTCAGAGAATTTATCAAATCTTAGTGGCCTGAATTTGATAGCTTATTATAAAATGGGACGAAATGTATAGTTTCCTTGTGATTTGTGTGTATACTTCACTGATGTACAGGATTACCTGTGCAGAAACATAACCTTTAAGCTTTGCTCTGATATTTGGAAATTGTGTAATGAACGGATACCATTACAGCATTTGTCTGCTTTCTCAGGTTAAGGCTAAAGCTCAGGAATAAATGGTTAGTGGTCAGGGTGTGATAGCTTTTCTGTCTTTGCTGTTATAGTCTTTGCCCACACTGGCTGTCTGTTATAATGTCCTGTTTTTACTCTGAAGGGTTTCAGATGGAGGTGGAGGGATAAGTACAGCGTGTCTCTAGTTGGGTTTCTTTTTGATGGTAGCTGGTTTGTCATCACCCCCGCCGCCCTGGTCAATTCCCAGATGTGTAATGTCACTTGTTGATGGGCGATGTAGGTAATTTATTGATTTTTCCAAGTTGTATTTATAAAGGAAGGTCTCAGGGACTTTGATTTCATCCTGTTGTCCTTCCCATTCACGCTGACTCATTCACTCACTTCTCCTGATAAAGATCGCCGTGTGCAGAGCCCATCCCAGAACCACTGGGTGTGAGGATAGCAAGGATATACCCTGGACGTGATGATAGTCCCATCACAGGGTGGCCACATACGTACAGTCACTAAGGGCAATTTACAGTGACCGATTCACCTGAAACACATTGTCTTTGGACTGTGGAAGGAAACCCACATACACTATGGAGAAGATGCAGACTCCACACAGGTTGAGCTGGATTCAAACCCACGCATGAACAAATCGGGTTCTGCGAGGCGGCAGCGTTTGTTGTCCTTCCCAACAACACAAAATCGTTTTACCAACATTGAATGTTGTGTTCTTCTAGTGTTTTTGGGCCTGAACTGACATGATATTTGGCATCAAGCAGAGCTTGATCTTGTGTAAGATGTTAATCTTGAATTGCTGTTCCTGGAAGGGAAAATGATATGCAATTATGTGGTTTCATGTTTTTCTCTGCTTCACTCTACGGGTGAATCAGGAAGTGTCCTTGTTAGACTTATCGACCTGGGAGCTTTGTTCCTGATCAGCGAAGGCAGCGTGCGGGATTCCTCTCTGTGTGCGTCGGCTAATGGATTCACCGCAACCCCTCCCCCGGACGTCACGCTTTGCTTGACCTCGGGACAAAAATGCGTGGAAAGCATTTGCCTCTGTGTAAGTGGCTGTGCTTTGGCACCGACGTTCGCTAATACAGTGATTGCAAAAGAGAGCGAGGAGAGCGTATGTTTGCAGCACGGCATGTATTGAAGTACAAAGGGACGCATGTCTAAAAGCAGTTTAAAAAATCTCAGCTGAGCGGATTAGGTGTCTGATGCTTTTACAGTGTGTTTATTCTATATATCTGAAAGGATTGTACATGTACAGCCCATATGCCTTAAGTTAATGTGTCTTAACAGATCTTCACTGATGAAGTACCAGAGCTTTCATTGATGAGATCATTAGAACCGTATGAAACATCTTTCAAACGTACATTGTTTGGCTTCAGTGAGTCAGCTGGTCCTGTGGTCATGAAGTGTTGCGGTTTTGTTTGCTTTACGTCTCATTTTCTGATGGGTTGCGCTTCAGTCCTTCCCCTTTGTGTGTGGAACAGCTGATCAGCCTGCAGGTGGGATTCTCTGTTCATCATCTCTCCATCTGACAGGTGCCCTTGTGCTCACAGCCCCATGGACCAGGGGACCTAATGCAGATTGCAGGAAAAATTACAGATTGCACAGTGCAAATAGATGAAAAGGGGACTGACTAATATTGGCTGATGAAAATGCCTGCAGGAAAGCTACACTAAAACTAGTATGTACTGAAAATAACAGCGAGGTCAGTCATGAATATATTACAGTATTTGGCAGCTTCCTGATGTGGTGCTTTCGGAGCGTTTGGATTTGTTCTAACTGCCAGACACTGACATTTAGTCTCTGTAATAAATCACGGCACTGGCATTCTTTGTGCCATACTCCAGTTGTGTTGGTTACAGAAAAATTGAAGCGATTGCCCTAGAGTAGAACACGTCTTGGCTACTTTGCCAAATGTCTCTGAATGATGTGAAGTCTGACAATTGTATGACATTTAAGAATATATTTAACTGCTGTGAGTTTGCAGGTGGAATAAATAGGCTGCATAATTGAATGACTGTGGGAAACTGTGAGCTGGATCACTTGTGCTGAGGCAAATAACATGTTTGTTTTTCCTGCACCTTACCTTGTACGTGCTTAAGTCTTAATTTAGAATCACCAAATCGGATCTTTCCAGTGAAAATCGATGGAATAACATTGGCTTAATCTGACACAAGCTAATGTATTGGCAACTGTGAAACATGATGACCATGATCTGGTCACCTCCTCTCAGACAAAGACAATTGCCAAACCCCAAAATGAACATGAACAGTCCACAGCTGTAAGATAGTGTACCGCTCTAGTTGACCTCCAGAGGCAATAAACCTGATGAAATTACGGCTGCGTGGAAAGCTGTTCACATGTGCCGCTCGGGATGAGTTCTCTGAGATTTTGGTGCATTCCTCTGGCTTCGTGAAAGGAGCCATTGTGAGGAGCTGCTAGAGACCATGCACGCCCACACAACACAGAGAAACAAAGGCAGGAGAGGGAAACTCAGATCTTCCTTCACTGCAGGGGATGGGATTGCGGGAGAGCAGGAATTCGTCCAATCATCATTTTGTCCACCTGATGCCAGAGCTGCATAGATTTGTTCCTTCCTCAATTATTGTAATGTGGTCTCTTTGTCATGGTGCACATTGCTGTGTATTTTCAGAAATACAAGTTAAATAATGTAGAGCAGGAAAAAAAGCTGGTCTGAGACATGAAAAGGTGATTAATGCTTTTGGAATATAGAAAAAAAAACCCTTTGCTCTTCAAAAAGGTCACTGTTTAATTGATTTCCACAGTTGGAAAAATGCATAATCATGTATGTGTTCATGTATGTACTGGCTCTTCTTATTACAAAGAACAACCCAGTTACAAATTTCCAAAGGTATCAACATTTTCCAGTTTATTTATTAGTAATTTTTGTATTTTGGTATTATTTATATGAATTTTTCTTCCACGGTGTTTATAGCTAATATCTGGTGTTCCAGAGTGCCGGTGGTCAATAAAAATCCACAAAAATCTGTGATATTAATCCTTTGATTGCTACTTAGTAGTTAAACTGACTTTGGATTTACAAATAAATCAAATTACAAAGAGACTCCAGCTCTCAACTGTGTTTGTAAAGCTGAGGAGCCGTTATTTTGCTCATTTGTCCATCAGAATTTTTACCTTCTACCTAAATATGCAAATTTTGGCATATTGGCTCGTCAGTTTTTCTTTTCTAATGTGTGCCGTGTGGATAGAAACTTCTTTTAGGAAAGTAGCTTTTGTGTTTTTAGTATTTAGTATACAATGTGGGATACCACTAGAGCATTTGTCATTATATACACAAGGTAAGAGAAACAAATGGGTGATATGGGCTTTGATGAATGGATTATAAGAAAACAATACACATTTAAACAACTGAATAAAAATAATGTTATCAAATGGTGCACCAGAATTGTGTTATTTGTACAGTAAGTGAATGTGATTCATACAGATATCCCATTAAGTAGCCTCAGTCAAATGAAATAAACTGCTGTCACAGTCAGATAAATTCAGATTCTGCGGATCCTGGTGGTGCCAAGTTGTTAGCGCTCTCATATCAGATCATTAATATTCACTTTGTCACGATGGAAATTGGATTTACTTTCCTGTTTTTTGCGAGACAAAGCCATTTCGGCTTCTAAAACCAATCACTGGACCATGCCGAGATGAAATTGTGAAATAAAAGAGCAGCAAGAGGGAATGAAGTACAGTAACTGGGATCTTCATTATAGTGTCAATAACTGCAGAGTGTTTTCCTGCAATTTGCACAAAAAGGCCAGCATGTAGCAACCCGGTTTAGGTCTTATCTGGAGTTTGCCAGTTCAGTCTCCTTAAAGGCCCTTTTATAATACACTCAATGAGGTATTTAACCTTGATATCAGAATTAACTGTATAAACTGTGAAATGGGTGATTTGCTTTAGAAAAAGCATCAGCTAAACAGTAAAATAAATCATAGGGTCCTCCCTCTTCTTTGTTGGAATCATTACGCCTGCTTTGTATTATGTTTAATTTGCAGCCATCCATTGTCAGAGGTGAATATTCAAAAGGCCACACACAAATAGGTGTCCTTCAAAGGGGACAATGGTACAGGTGATTATTTTGGTTCCCGAGTTTGTGTTTCACTCATCTTTGCCAGTCGAGGCTAAATGCAGCCCGCTCGGCAAGGCGACAGCTATTTGCACCCCCGTGTCCTGCGAGCAAGCAGCTCCGCTCCTGAATCACGTCGCTGTCAAAGTGATTGGCAGCTGAAGCCAGCGGCAGCTTTCTGCTCAGAAGGCCGCAGATTGCTGTTTTATGTGCTCTCACTTGCTGGCATTTTTCTCATGACCTAAAAAGAAATCCAAACACAAAGGAAGCAGTGGCATATAGTACAAAGAACTGACTCATATGGTGGGGGTTAAGACAGTTAAATGAGGGGTCCAGACGCAGGTCTTTCCCGGGAATACGTTTGACGCTCGAGAAATCCCTGAGATTATCTGGGAAGGAGAAAACTCAGAGCTTCAAGCTCAAAACAATGCACAGGAGAACATAAGAAGACCTGGGGATGTTTTTAAAGGGTGCAATGGGGAAGGAACAAGGGGAAATGAAGTGAAAACATGACAGGAGTTGTTGTTCGTGTTGTTTGTTGTGGTGACTTAACATTTTTAACCATTTATAGAGTGGGATACTTTCACAAGAGAATTTCAGGTTAAGTGCAGTGCTCAGTGGTGCCACAGCAGAGCAAAAGGATGTGAACACATAACTAACAGGTGAGGTAATAAACCATGCAGTATGGGACTCTCTTTAGTAAGAGAAACATGTGCCTTTTACTGCTTGGTTTCCTGCTGATCCTCAGTTCCAGCAGTCACTGGTAATCACAACCGTGTCTGCAATAATGGCACGAAATGTAACAGATTTTTTGCTTGAAATGTATACTAAATATATAGTAATTTTTGATTTTTTACCAATGGAAATTTCTAATGGAAAACTCATATCAAATGGTTACTTTGTTTCTGAGATGTAGAGCCTTAGGGTAAAGCTGCAGGAACCAACATAACTAAAGCTACCACACATGGACCTCTCTTTACATTGAATCGTACCTGTATTGAGCAGTCAGAGTCACAGCTGCCCAAACTGACTGTCACACTGCACTGACCCCACGCTTAGTCATGGGTGTAATAAATCTGTGGGGGGGAATAGAAGCCCATATGCCCTATTGTACATCTTTTTTTATAAACAGAAGCCTAAATATGATGGGACCTCCTCCCTGTTCATGCTTATGAAATTTCATCAGTATGACTGTTCTTGAAAACCTCTATCCTTTGTCCCTGCTGTCCTGTGACCACTGCCACTCCACTACTTAAAGGCCACAGGAATATCGGGCTGTTTTTCTTAGCACCCACTGAATAACAGTGACACTAAGCATCATCTTAACCAAGTTCTATTTCATTGACCTCCTGTGTTGGTGTGTGCAGTTGGATTGGGCAATTCTGGTTCAAGGATATATAAAATCTGGTGGACAGGGCGTTTATCTTTCATTTGCTGTGTCCACAGTCAACAGCACTGGCATGCTAGGGTCTGCCCAAAGCACTTCTGGAATGTATTGTTAGACAAAGGTTGTTTGGCTTAGCTAACCATAAATTATAAACACATTATTAAAGCCAGCACAGTGACACTAGGAGCAGAAATTTGATCATGTTTATGACCTAAGGACACGTTCGTCTTTTCAAGTTGCGTCATTCTAAATGAGATTTCCAGAACGTTGACAAAAGCCAAGTTGTTGTGATTATGCGATGCGAGATCATCAACATAAGGCATTGCCTGTTGTCAAGTTTGCCTCTTTTTTTCATTAATTGGAGGCTGCTGCTGCTGTTCTGTTCCGAAACAGAAGGACGTGTCGGACAGCGCAAAAGAGTTGTCCGAGGAGGGATCGGAGGAGAGCAGTGACAACGCCTCTGACTCACAGAGCACCGAGAACGGCAGCAATTCCAACCCCAAGGAGAGCAGGAAGGGCAAGTGGAGGAGGAGAGGTAACGTTCCTCTTTTTTCTCTGCCGCCACATGCTCTGGTGTTCACTTCTTGGGGGGGCAGGGGGGTTGTCCACAAGACTGCCAAGGAGTGGAACCCACTTCAGTGGTCAACCATCCAAGGCTGTAATTTAAACTGAAATTGATTTGTAGGAACAGCTCTGGCTCTAAAAACCAAATGCATGATCGAGTGTGAATGCCAGGGGGGTCCTGAGACATAAAATGAAATTTACTCAGCTGTTCAATAGCTTTCATAATGCTTTGTTTAACAGAAAAAAATGTGTGACAGTGTGGGAAAGCGTGGCAGACTGTTTTATCTTTTGGATACATGAGTAGCAGAGCAAAATAACACTCCTGTGGAAAAAAAGGTTTTCTTCGTGACGTTTAAAGGAATGCAGTTATTACTCTGTCAAAGCATTTGAAAACATTCTTAACAGTGCGCTCTGGTGTCTGACTGGAGCGCGATCCAGACCGAATGTTCTTCAAACGGCCCCCCGCCGGAGCTGCTGCGCCGTGTAAAGTATATAAACGTCAGTTTTCATTGAGAGGAGCTCGCTCTGAAGCGTTCAAAGGAAGCAGAGGTATGGAAATATAAAGAGGGACGATTGCCAACTTTCCGAAACACCCACCCAGTGAGCACTGCAGCACATCTGCGCGGCGGTCAGAGGGCATTGCGGAAAGCTTTAACACCCCTGTAGCAGCTTTTTGGGCTTTTGGAGATCTCAGGAGAGTTCTGGAATGTGTTGTCAAGGTTCACTTTATTGTCATTTTGCACTTACTTAGGGATCAAAATGTAGTTTTTCCTGAGCAGCGCTGCACAATTCAATAAACAGACCACACGACGACACAGGAAAACATAGAAATAGGAGCAGAACTAAAGACAATATAGATAGATAAGAATCAGAAACTGTTTGTTGTCAAACATTCTTATACAGCAGGTATACAAGGGAGAGCAAAATGAAGTTTCTCAGGTGCACAGAGCAGGGAGAAATGAAATTTAGATAAAAAAAGATGTATAAAGATAAAAATGATAAATTGAAGATAAATGCGCAGCTCCCCATCTACTCTACACATCTACTAAACACACACACACACACACACACACACACACACACTTACATATATATATATGTGTGTGTGTGTGTGTGTGTGTGTGTGTGTGTGTGTAAATTTCCCTTGTCACCTAGTTTTCCTCTTTAGGGGGTCACATGCCCCAAGTACTCTCAAGTTCTTTCTGAGTCCAAAGAAGAACCACCTTCTCATACTTCTTCTTTCTGATGTTTCCATCACTCAGAAGCACCAGATCTCATCTAATCAGTTTCTAGTCTCTTTCTAGGTTTATTTACATGATATTTGAGTGTTGGGTCTGTGAATCTGGGTGATGGCCTCTTCCTTACCCATACATCACTGTTGTAGCATCACATCCATCTTATCATCTCTTGTCCATCTGTAATTGGTTCAAGTAGCCCACTTACCATTAAGTGTGCTGGTTTCCAAACATTCAAGCTTGTTAATCCAGGTGACATCTGAGGCAGCATGGCTCGTGTTTTATGGTCACTCATTTTGGGTGGTAAACATATATCATTAGGAGGATATAGTATCGGTGGTAGTCCTGGACTGGGAATCAAACCCCAGGTTCCTAGATGTTATCCAGGGCTGTTATCCACTATGTTATCTGCCAGTCATCTGATGCCCCGCTGCCACAGTAAGTTGGGAAAGAGAGGAAACTGAAGCTGCAGACATCAAGACACAAACTCTCCTTACAATGTATGGAGCTTTCCATCCAAAATCCAACACCCGGAGTCTGTTCCCCTGGTGGATAGAAGTGGGAAGGGGCCTGGAAAGAGTGGTGGCTCCTCTCCTAAATGAGATAAGAACCATCTATGAATACATCCAAGCAATGTCCCCTAAAGATGAGCTAATAGAGGTGTGTCTGAGACCCCGGAGGCAATCCAGCACATAGTAGCAGCTGCAAGATCCAGGCATGGACAGCATGTAGTGAGAGGCACCACCAATTGGCAGAGATCATTTACAGGAACATCTGTAAGGAATGTTGCGCAGACACGCCCACGTCTAAATGGGAGGTGCCTCAGAGAGTGGTGGAACAACAGAGCCAAGACACAGACAAATGAACAGACACTGGCCAACTGATCAGACGTAGTGGTAATAGACAAGGAGGAGAAAACAGCAGTGTTGATAGATGTACTAATTCTGAGTTATAGAAACATCAAAAAGAAGGAATATGAGAAGCTGGAGAAAAACCAGGAGTTGAAAGAGGAACTGGAGAGAATGTGGAAGGTGAAAAGCAAGGAGCACTCGGGCCCCTAAACTGGAAGAGCAGCTCCATCAGATCCTGGGTACGACAACATCGGTCCCAGTCCAGAAAAGCGCAATCGTAAGAACAGCAAAAATACTACGCTGTACCCTCAAATTCCCAGACTCGCAGAGGAAAACTGGGTAAGCATTTTATGTATGTGTGCATATATACAGAGGAATACAAAGGAATTTAAATATATATTTTTTAAAAATTTATTATCACCCAGTTTTTACCTGTGAGAGGTAACTTTCCTCAGACTCAGACCTCCTACTATACGTACATATGCATATATAGATGTGCAGACAGTCACTGGTCATGGTAAATAATGCTGCTGGAGGTGATGGGGCCTGAGATGTTGGAGTTCAGCAGCCTGTTGTAGAATGTGGTTCTTGAGCCTAGTGGTTTTGGCCAAAAAAGTACTTTATTGAGAATTCCTCCAAAAGGTCAACATGAATTAAATTTTAGAAGAAGCAGGGGTGTTTGGCTTTTAGCTGCTGAGCGGAAGGGTGTCAAGAGGCCTACTGTCAGCATGGCGGTGCTGCAGCTGCGCTGAGCAACTGACTCAACCGATATTGGTCGGATGCCATTCAGAGCGAGCGGAACACACCGAAAATCTCATAGCAGGTCATCGTCGGTCTCAGCCTTTGGTGACCGCATGCACTGGTGGTCTGCTTCTGCTGCAGCAGATTAAGTAGGCTTCTTGCACACGTGGATTTTGTTTTTTTGTGCCATTTAGAAAACTACATTTTCTGTTTCTTCTTTTTTTCAAAAAGCACACCCCAGAAACAGGAAGGAACGCTTCAGATAACATCTGTGACCACTTCCTTATGAGCACAAATGTAAAAGCTGTAAAACAAAATGTTAGCCTCACTTGAGAGCTCCAGGCAGTGAGTTAACTGCATTAACCTACTTTGGCCCAGTTACCGGTTACAGCAGAAGGACAAAAACATTAAATAACTAATCAACAAATAGAATAAGGTCTGTTCAAGCGGTCAGGTGGAAAAGGAGCAAATGTGTGACAGTCAACAAAGGATTCGTAAAATGTACGGTAAAAGAAGAGCACCAGATCATCTTAAACGTAAGTCATATTGAAGGCTACGTGAAATTGTATGACTTTTTGATCTGACAACTGAGAAAATTCACCAGAATGTGTTGTGCATTTAAATGTGCAGTAGATCGAAAGGGACAGAATATTGAAATATTAAAATTATGATAGTGAGTGCAAATGGAGCATGAAGTTGAAAGTTAATATGGCAGAAGTTTTCGTGGGTATGTTGACAGGTACTGCCAAATGGGCAAAAAATTGTTAAAGAGCCATTTTTAAATTTTGTGTGACATTGTTTGGTGCATATGATATTACGGGTGTGTTTTGTTTTGTTGCTTGTCTAGTTCCTTAAAAATTTTAAAACATCACTATTAGCCAGGTTCATGGAAGCCGAGCATTTTCAATAGCCATAAATTATTGATAGTCATGTTATTATTGATAGTCAACTATAGTGGTTGTGTATTTGGTGATCGTGCAAGAATTTTTGTTGAGTAAATGAGTTCTTAATGAGGAAGGGCCACAAAAGGTGTAAACGTTACACACAGTAAAACACAGACAGTGCTAAAAAGATGTTTGTCTTGTTTTCATTGTATGTAATACACAGAATACTAGAATGAGCAAATACTTACTGTGCTGTTTTGTTGCTGTTTTGTCTATAATGTTCATGCCAAAATTATAAATAAATTCAGGCACTCATCAAATTTTAGATGAAAAAATAGCTAGCAGCTACTTTATTTAATTTGTAAAAGGATATTAATGTCAGTGCAATAAATTTGAAGTTCACTAAGCAGAAAGAATGTATTCTAGTAAAAGGGTCAACTACTTGTCTAGTTGCTTGTATAGCTAACAACCACAGACAAGTAGTACTTTAATTACTGGGTTCAAATTGTTTAGTGATCACTGGTTAGTTTTAAAAAATATGAATTGTGTTCATCTTGTTTTTTTTGCTGATTTGTGATCAAAAAATGTATTGCAGTAAAAGTGGCTGGCTGCTATATTAGCTATAGGGCCATTGTGTAGACTTTCTCTGAAATAAGACACATTTAGGATAGGACATTTTCTGCTGCAAGAGGAAATGCTGGCCTTTCTAAGCAATAATATTATGGTTACACAAAGCATTCTGGAAATACACTGCGCTTGTGAACATTAACCTTATATGTATTTGACCCAAGTTCCTCTTTAAGGATAGTCTTTTCTCTACAAGCCACAAGAACGAGTGCAAAAGAATTGATTGTTCCTCTCCATCCAGTGAGAAAACCTCTTAAGTGTGGAATGAAGTGGTCAAATAGGAAACAGTTTTGAAGATGATGATTATATGAAATAAGGACCAAATGTTTTTCTTATCCACTGACATATACAGATTGAGTTGAGGATGACGTATGAGCTTTCATATGCACAGTATATGCAGAGCTGTAAGGGAGACCTTTCACGCATTCTATGTAACAAATGCTTGATATTAAAAATAGGAAGAAGTCTGATTCATTTTTCTAAATTCTTTTTATGACCAGCTAAAACAAGAACAAATAAATGCTACTTTTTAGACACGCTTTGATGTATGTATATCATTAGACCTTAGAACAACAGACAGGAAAGAAATGTAATTTAACATGTAATTCTTGTGTAAAATGTCCCTTCTAAAGACTACATGTATCCAAATATGTTTTCCCTGTTCTGCCAGCTTTGCATGCATACGTGAAGTGTTATATTTTGTAGTGCAAACTGGATTTTAGACGTTTGTTTGCCGTATGATGCCAGGGATGCAGGGGTTTATGATGAATTCTCTAAAGGTGATGCAGCTGCTACTATGATGTTGTTAATAAACTGGGAAAAGTGGATTTTGGGGCTGAATGTGTTCAAATAAAGAGTCCACATGAACGGCAGACATTTCCAGGCCCGAAAACCTTATCAAGGCAGGACTTGGAGGTGATTCCACAGATTGCATCTAGTCCACTGATGGGTATCAGGGCTCCGATCACGGCAGCATTCTGTTGCTGGCTGCTGTAGGCTGCGTGTCTTGTGAAAAAGCAACCAAAGGGATGACTGTCTCATTCAAATTTACAATGTTTTAACCTCTGCTACAAAGTGGTCTCAGGTCCTTCCAGAACTCAGGAGGGGGGGGTATTGAAATCCCCCTTCACAATATAATGCATTGCACAGAGAGAGCAGTTCTGCATCCCCAAGTTTTAGTGGCAGATCACCAAAATGATAGGCATCATTAATATGGGCAGCGTAATTATGCAGATTGTCAGCTTAGTACCAGCATTTAAAATTTAAATGCATTATGGACGTGCATCTGTTGGCACTGTGCCGTGTCTTTCCTTTTTTCTGCAGCACTCGGCTCTTATCGGCCTCAAAACAAAATAAGCGCAAGTGATTTTCCCTCCTGAGCACAGATTGTTTCCTTACATGTGAGCAAGTCCTTCAGTAACGCTTTTGTCGGTTTGTTTCCACCTTTCTGCGAGCAATGAATATATAACTTAATTTCTTTGCTAAGCTGCTTGGATGCATCTCCAGCAGACTGCAGTTAACTATTGCCTTCAGTCATGTTTATGTAGGAAGAATGCAAATCAGGTGTGGCACTTCTTCATTTAGCTCAAAAACGTACCTAATATGTCTTTAAATTATGCAAATCAAGGTGTTATGTAAGTGTTGCATCTGATTCGTAGAATTTGTGCCTTAAAAGTCACAGTAAGTGAGTAACCCATGCAAACGTTTCCACGGCAACCCACCTCGATAAAGCTTTGCTTTAAGGCCACTGGAAAAACAACGCACGAGACCTCTGAGACCGGATCACTGCACTATTGTATGTATATTTGCAGGTTTATGAAGTCACTTTCTTTGGATGTGCTGTGCTCCTGGCGGTTTTACCACTGCCCTGTTCTCATTTTGGAGATTCCATCTCCAGGATGGGAAGAAAAGCACATCTGGGGGCAAATGCTTGTGGAATAAATGGGGGAAGCCCTTCGGGCAGCGCCGTTTAAACTCCCAGTTTAACTTGAGTGTAAGAACAAGCCCATTTGCACTCCAGATAAGCACTGGAATAAGAGTGCTATCTTTTCAATTTGCCACTTGAGCCCGGAGCTGTGTTTGCCAGCTGGTGAGATGCAAGCCGCTGTACCCTGCAGCTGCAGCCAGCATTCGACACAAAAGTGGAGCTTCACGACGCTCCGCTGGCCCACAGCCTCCCAGTAAACCCTTGGACACAGAGTAGGCTGCCCAATAACTGACTGAAAAATGTGCCCCAGTGTTGTCCAGTGTGACTGGAGCATACAGTGCCAGTCAACAGTTTAAGTACACCTCCTGAAAGCTCCATGTTTTTCTCCCAGCCAATATTTGTTTGAAGTTTAATCAGGAAATGAGCCGACGTGACTTCTCCTGCATCCGTTCCCAAAGGCAAAGGACACTTGTGGTTTGCTTTCCTTGTACTGTTCTGTCTCTCATGCAGGTATTGCCCAGGTGTGCTCAAAGTTTTGACTGACACCATAATTCACTGGATTATCCATCACTAACTTAATGGTTTTAATATAGTGGGTGAACACAGTAGTATTAAATCCATTTATCCATGCATTTTCATGAACTGCTTGTCATGCCCAGGGTCACGACAGTCCAAAGTCTATCCCAAAATCCCTGGATGGGACGCCAGTCTGTTGCAGAGCAGTATTAAATGTATATTTAATCTTCTTTCAACTGTTTCTAGTAACCGGCATTATTGCTGTATGTTGATATACAGTAAGTGCTTCAAATAGAATCTCTGTTCTGTGAATCGCTTTCCTGTGCACAACATAATTATTCAGCCTAACTTCAAAATACTTGCATAATTTACAATTCCTGCAGTGCTGCAATATTTGGCAGCCGGAACACATCAAAGGGTCTCACAGACCCAGAGTATCAAGTGAGAAAATAGCTTTGCCGTTTTGTATTGTAAATGACGTTGTTACAGGGTGCTTAATAAAGCAATGAAAGGAGATATGACTAAATGAAGATGAGGTGGGTCCTTAGAGATCGAGGTGCGTAAAGCTAGCAGACTTTGTGGTGGGAATTCCCTTGCAGTGCACAAAAGGGGCCGTGTGCAGTTTTGTTTTTTTTTTTCTCACATCTGTTTTGAAAGTGGCATCTGAAGGACCGTGCAGAGCACAAGGAGGGGACGCGGTGGCTGACGGTGCCTTGCACTCTGTGTTGCAGTGCCCTCCAAACTGTCGCCACAGCCGCCTTCGCCACAGTCGCGCTGTACTTCCCCCTCAGTCCCCGCCGGCAAGCTCATCTCTTCCTCGCAGAAGCACAGCAAGAAGGCCCTCAAACAGGTACGGCACCAGCCCCTCCTCATTCCACCCAAAGGAAGCAGGCAGTGAGGCCACTCAACTGCCTGCCTCCCACCCCTGCCGCTCTCCCTCACGTTTCCCCTCTCAGCTGATTGTGTAACACACACTCCATTGTGCTGCATCATGCAAATCGGGCGTAACTGTGTGGTTATTTTCATTTATGCTCTGACAGCATGTTGAGGCCCATCTCCGCCGTGTGTCTGTGTCTCATCATGCCGGCTTCACTTTCAGCTGTCCATTTGGCCCTTTTTCGGTTCTGAGTGGACTGTGACACCATTCCCACCCACCCCCCCATCCCCCTTCTAGGAATGTGAATATTTTAGCGCTGATAGGAATCATGTGGACCGTCTGTGATTTCATGTGCGATTGATTCCACCGAACCTTTTTACAGCACTTTGCTTTGGTGGTGTAAACACATCCAGATCCGCTTGAGCAAGATGCCACAGGATTCGCTCCATATTCATAATGTCTGGTGTGCGTGCGCGCAAGAGTGTGTTTTTGTTGTAAACAACGGCGTTTTTCCTTTTTGAAAGCCTACCTGTGGAGTGTGGAGTGTGGAGTCTGGAGTGTTCAGGTAGATATGTACAGTGCAGTGCAAGTGCTCAATGCTCTCATGACTGAAACATAAGGCAATAAGGAACGTGTTCCCATGTTTACCGTAGTGACCCAAATCTCAGTGCTTTCTTTTTTTAACCGTGATGTATCAGTGGTGCATTTCAGGCCTGTCTGTGTGCCATTGGCTCACCTCTTTTCTTTGACTTGTCCTCTTCACTTATTTATTTTGCATTGCATCTGACATTCATTTCTATATTGTGTAGATGTAATCTTTTTCTCTGATATCTGCTCTTGAAATTTATCTACACGTTTAAACCTGTAAGTGCTCTCGTATTATTGGTTTCCAAATGCGCAAGGCACAAAATTCTTGGCTCTGGTTATTGTTTCTACGTCTAGCATCTCTGTGGCCCTGCTACACCATCTTAACCTGATAGGAAACATAGAAATAACTGTGTATCAATAATTATTCACTTACTTCAGCCATACATTAGACCTTCGTTTTTGTTGTTTAAGCTGCTTGTCCCCTTGTCGTATCCAAGTTACCTCGTGTGTAAGTCCTCTGTCATTGCAGACGTTTATAGACACCCCCCAATAACTGACCCAGAAATGTTTTTGCTTACGCACTAATTTCAGTTCATTTTGAGGTATAGAAAGTTGTATAAGTCACTTTAAGCTAAAGTAAATTCACTTTTGTAACCGAGCTATGAAAAAAGTGACAGAGGGCGGTCTGGTGCCCACAGTGGTCATTTTTCAGAACCCTCCTCCATGACCGCATTCAGATATCCTGGCCCACTGAGTCAGTGTCTCATGAGCTGATGGCCATGGTGGGCAGTCTTGGAGGGAGCATTGCAGCCAAAGCCCAACTCCCACGACAACTGCATTATGCTGCTCGCCAGCCGCCTGCAGCCTGGATGCTTCTGTTTTTTTTTTTCCGTAAAACAACTTTTTCAGTCACTTTGTCTTCCACAGAGAACAGTTTGCTCACTTTACTCTTGTCAGAAACTGAGCAAACAGTGAGTCAGTGGGAATCATTCATGCCAGCGACTCACACAACGATTTTTGGCAGGGCAGCCGAGCGTCCGTGTCATATTAACAGATGAAAAACCCACGCTGGCAAAATAAACTATTACCTTGCATAAGAACACAAAATGACATTATATACTTAAGCAGTTCTGCACAAGAAATGTCAGTCATTTAATGCTAGTCGTGTAAATCTGAGCAAATACGGGGATCCTCACCCATTCGGCTACCTTTCAGAAGGTTAATAATGTGGCAAAATGGGTGGAATCCTGGGTGTTTACGAGACAGGGCCTGATCAGGTGTGGATGAGTAGGATTTGCTCCAGAACGCAAGCTGGAGAGCATTTCTGCCAAGTGCTTAACAGCCAGGAGAGCTTGTCTCTGCTCTGCACTGCATATGTGGCATATGGACTCCCAGCCTTGCTGGACGTCCCACTATGAAATACCATCAAAGCAGATGTGCCCGATTAAAAATGCAGACGTGCATCTTGAAATCTGACATTTCATTTGCTACTCAAGGGCAAAACATCTGTTCCAAAAGGCAGTGCAAGAACTGCAAAACGTGCCAAGCAAAGCACAACGGACTCTATGTTTACTTAAAGTAACGTTCTGTTTTTGTCTTTGTGTATGATACTGAGCCCATGACTGTTGCCCCTTCCTGACACAGATGTTTTGACCTTGTGCATCACATGAAATGTCGGGTATCTCGATGCACGTTGGCATTTTTAATCGTGAACATCTGTTTTGATCTTTCATATCGGGATGTCTGAAATCGCTGGGATTCCACGGGGCGCCTTGCCCACGCGGGGAGAACCAGTGTAGTTGTTTATCGTAAAACGGTGCGGTCCACCATAACAGTCTGTCCTCCACTTAGTGCAGCAGTTTTCTCCATCACTGATAGTCGTCTTTCGCAACGCAGCTTCCGCACATTTGCTGTCGCCGGAACATGCTAACATGTGAATCGATTCTTACTTTCATTTTTGGACATTTGAATGCTGCAGCAGTGGTTCAAACATACTAGCTATTTCATACAACTGTCACCCCGGCGGTCAGTTAAATACCTAATACACATTTCTAAGACTGAGGCTATAAAAACACCAGGTGGAAGCACCTGGCTTCAGATCCTTCCTCTTATTGTAGTACCCTTGTATTTACACTGAACTGATAGAGTAAAAGCAACCAAGCTGCGCAAAGGCTAATTGTAAGTCGCTTAGCATACAAACTTAAAGTTGTAATTCACTTTGGAGAAAAGTAAAGTCAGCCAAATAAATAATAAAAGCAGAATGCAGAAGTGCCACCAGTGCCACAGCTAGTTTTGATGACCGTTGAGTTTCCTTTCCTGTACGGACGAATCAGAAGGAAAACGCGTGAACGGCGCACGAGCGGCTGCCAGCTCCTCTGCCTGTGCCTTCGTTGATTTAATAAGAGGTGTTTCGATAAGGTTGTGTCACTCCAGAGGTACACGTCCTCAAGCCTCCATACACAGGCACGGAGTCCCATTAAGTTTCACCAGCATTTTATCTAACAAAGCGCAGGACTCTTCTGGTGCGCCGCGATGAAAATGGTAATTATCGCACACATTACACAACGTGATTCACCGGCCGTCTTCACAGAGGACTCCACTATTCATTCATTTAACTAAAGGGATAGATAATTATTTTTCCTTCCTATATAAATATGCTCTGCTTTTCTATTTTTTCCTTAAGTCTGCCCGCTGCAGCTCTGTGACTAATGACGATGTCGCCGAAAATGGGCTGAATCCGGTGGTGGTTGTGATGAGCACCGGTCACCAGGCAACTCCTTCTGGACCCCTGTGCTCTGTGTACAGATGGTTGCGAAGGCAGAGCAGCCTGCTGGGAAGATCCTTGCCCCACGGGAGTTTGCTGACCAGTAGGGGCCAAAATGCGTGTGTTGGTCAATACGTTCACGGGACACTGTAGTGTAATCCAGGCCTGGGTGAAACAAGTGCGGTCTACCGTCACATGGCTGTAATGAACTGCAGTAGCATTGTTTTAAATGATTATACTCGACATCTCCCGAGTCTCAACGGATGACCGAAAACAACCTTTTTTAGAAATTAAGTTTTGGTCTAAGCACCGTATCTTAAGTACCGACCGAGAGTAACAGCTACACGAATTGCATTGCTGTAGAAAGATATGCAGAGAAAATGATTCATTGTAGTGCGCCGCTTACGTGTATTACTACATAATTCAGCATTATTTCCATGAAATCCACGCATTTCTCATGAGTTTTTTTTTTTTTTTTTGCATGTAACACGATTTTCTTGGAGAATCACTCTGTAATTTAAACAGTAAGAATTGTGCTGCTGTGGAAATTTCATCTGGAAGAAGTATTCACTGCTTTAATGGAAAACGCTGATGAAGATGTATTGAGTGCAATAGAAATTGCTCAGTTTAACTGTTCATAATATGTATAAGTGTTATATTCACTATGGCAGGAATAAATGGGACACATTTGACTACAAATGTATCTTAAATGTTAAAATAATGTGGGGCGGTATGAGTGTTTAATAAAAGATCAGCTGCTAGTGATGTTTCTCAGGGAAAATGTGGCTTCTGACAGCCAGTACAGTCCCAGCAGAAAACACTTACGTAGTTTACATTTGGCCGTTGCAGATGTCAAAACGGTACTCCGCCAGCAAGTCATAGGCCGAATTCCTTCGCAAAGCATTAGACAGTAACGTCTCGTATTCCACCAGGTGCCTCTGCCGTTGAAGGGGGAGGAAAAAAGCGAGAAAAGAGCCCCTCGGTTGGTTTCAAACGCTGCTGTGGCACATTTACATATTTCCTCTCGCTCTCTCCCTTCCCCGGTGCTCACATGCATGTAGGCCCTGAAGCAGCAGCAGCAGAGGAACCAGCGCCGGCAAGGTGGCGTGTCGTCCATGTCGAACCCTCGGCTCGTCCTTGGCGCAGCCAAAGACATGGCAGAGACCATGAGCGCCAGAACTGGTAAGCAGAACTCAGCGGGGGAACCTGGGTGGCAAGAGGAGGAGGAGGGGTGGGGCCACAGGGCGGGTTGACAGCACTGACACTGGAGGATTTGGGGCTCTGCGGGCGCGGCATCAGAAGTACATTGTTAGTGTGTCACACAGCAGCGGGGTACTAACATGACCTGCCGTGGAAATGCGCCACCTCCCGGAAAATTGGTATTCTGGGCATTTTCCGCTTTCGTTCACTAAGCAGCTCCGTCCCCATTTTGGTATAAGCCAGCACCTGGGGAGTTGTTGCAGGCGTGGTAATGGAGCTATAATGCATATAATATTGCCACTTGACGCTGTTGTTTAAATTCATATTGTGTGAAAGCTCAGAAAATGCTTAAGCTGCGCTCATTTTAGTTGTGCAGTTTAAAGTTTGACTGACAGATGAATGCATTTAAAATTCAGTCGAATGGTGTTGTTTTCTTTCGGAACAATTGCAGAAACATCTTGAATGGAGAGTTTGTTTAACTGGGATGATTTAATTCCCTTGTAGATTGTTTCCTCAGTATGTCTCACATCTTGAAGGTTGTTTGAAAAGCTGTTCGATCTCATGCAGACCTTTTTAGAAAGCAGGAGAGAGCGGCATAGCTCAACTCTTTTGTCCCTGGGTACCTGAGCCTTTATTAAATAACATTAACCTTTCGACGTGAGACATGTTGTCCACCTACAAAAGTCACACGTTTATTGTCTTTGGTTGTGGTGGACATTGATGACCCAGAATTCTCAACTCTGAAAGAACTTCTGTACACGGATGAAGCCTGAAATGGAACAAGACTCGCGTGAATTTTGTAGATCCACCAAAATGCGTCCTCGTGTTTTTCCAGCATGAAAAAATGACAGCAGCAGACAGTGTTCCACAGGGCTTTGACCTTACATGTATAGTCACCACTCGCCGGCCTTATTGCTTTCAGGCGAGTGAAATGATGTGTACAGAGAGATTTGTTATCAGTCTGGAGGCCTCGTTCGTCTTGGTCCACACCTGAAATTGACGCCCAAGAAGAGCCTTGTTGGGGGGGGGGGGGGGCGTTTTTTCAGGGTTTTGGGGTTGAAAGGGGAAAAAAAAA